>BMAO01018896.1:0-61224 GCA_019973975.1 Trichonephila clavata | reverse complement strand
TGCAATATGTGGGAAAAGAACACCGCGCCGATATCATGGTCACGAAATGATAAAGTGTTTCCGCTGGAGGGAAGAGAACAAATGCGTAACGTCTGTGTGTAGCTGCCAGCCGGAATTGGACTTTTTTAATCTACAAGCCTGAACTGCCTTTGTGTGATCTGCAAGCCTTAATTGACTTTTTTAATCTACAAGCCTGAACTGCCTTTGTGTGATCTGCAAGCCTTAATTGACTTTTTTAATCTACAAGCCTGAACTGCCTTTGTGTGATCTGCAAGCCTTAATTGACTTTTTTAATATACAAGCCTGAACTGCCTTTGTGTGATCTGCAAGCCTTAATGACTTTTTTAATCTACAACTACTGACAAAACATGAACTGCCTTTGTGTGATCTGCAAGCTTGAAAACAATAAACTTTGTAAGTTTAAAGTTGTATCTTTCATATTTAAAAAAAAAAAAAAAAAAAAAAAAAATTTTTTTTTTTTTTTTTTTTTTTTTTTTTTACGATGCTTAGTATAAAACACTTTATGAACTGCAGCTCAACATCTTGCCATGTGGTTCCAGTTGGCTCTTAATGCTTCAGCCCCCCAGTCCAAGTCTTGATTGGGGTGGATGGTCTTTTGTACTTTCGTGTTTGGGATCTTGGTCAACTGTTAAAGATTCGCCATATTCACTCCAAGTTTACTTCCTTTGTGTTTCCATGCAAAAATGTCTTACCTTCTCATCGTTTGTATCCCAAGACTATCCACAATACCCGTTTAGTCAACATCCAAGGATTGTTTTCCATCCTGCATTCTGAAAATGTCACGATGAGAGATTTATTCTTAAAGGCCCTCACCATGGGCTATGCTCACCCATCAGGTATGCGAAAGATTACCGACAAGTTTAAAAAGGGTCCTACCTTGACCCTGGTGGACTTGCCTGACGCTAAAAGTGTGTTTATACCCGAGTGGATTCATCGTTTCAAACTCGATGTGTACAGAGTTCGTCGAGAAGAAGTCAAATCTCAAAAATGGATTCCAGTGAAAGCTCCAATCTCCACAGATTACCCCAACCCGAAAGAAGAATTATTTTTCGACTCAATTTTATCCGATCCTCACAATGTATCTCAACCCGTGATTGAAACCACTTGCCTTACGACGGGTGAAACTGCTTGCCTCACGAGTGGGGAGACTGCTTTCCTGGTCACTCATGAAACTGCTGCCCTGACCGTGGAATCTAGTGAAATGGCTGACTTGACCATGGAGTCTGATGAAAGAATAGAGATAAATTTTTCTGACCACGATTACTCTGTTGAAGCCACCTCATTGAATTCCTCCCTCCCCATAGAATCGGATGAAAGAACGTCATTGAACTCATCCATTCCCGTGGAATCGGATGAAAGAACGTCATTGAACTCATCTATTCTCATGGAATCGGATGAAAGAACGTCATTGAACTCATCCATTCCCGTGGAATCGGATGAAAGAACGTCATTGAATTCCTCCATTCCCGTGGAATCGGATGAAAGAACGTCATTGAACTCATCCATTCCCGTGGAATCGGATGAAAGAACGTTATTAAATTCCTCCATTCCCATGGAATCGGATGAAACAACCAACTCATCCATTCCCATGGAATCTGAGGAAACAACGTGCTCTTCTATTCCCATGAAATTGGATGAAACAATAGAGAAACCAG
Source organism: Trichonephila clavata (assembly GCA_019973975.1). NCBI lineage: Eukaryota > Metazoa > Arthropoda > Arachnida > Araneae > Nephilidae > Trichonephila > Trichonephila clavata. The sequence goes on along the minus strand of BMAO01018896.1, from coordinate 59,548 downwards.
ATTCTCGTGTTGAAACGACAATCCAGAGTTTGGTCAAGATGGAACCAAAGGTATTTGTTTGCTCCCAAATGATGGCAAGAAAAATCATCATTTTGTTTTGTTGTGCAAAACTTTTGTCAGAGAACAAATTACAAACTATACACTAAAAAAAAAAAAAAAAAAAAAAAAAAAAAAAAAAAAATTTTTTTTTTTTTTTTTTTTTTTTGTGTATCACTTAAGTACTGAGAGCCGAGTCTTACATTCAACACTTTCATCATGATTGAAATTTTCAAGTCGGACCATTATTACTTCATTATTGTTCCCAAGGTCACATTTCCCATCTTGGTGGAAAATCAAATTTTACCTTGTCGAGTTGGTACTCATCTGGAATTTTATGGATATGCTTCCAAAATCCATGGTTTTGTGAATATCAAATTTGAACGTACCGAAACTGGATTCTTTTACAAAGAAAACCATCCTTTGGTAGCACCCTATGTAACTGAGGATGGCATTGTGACCCCCGCGGCTATGCGTAATTTGATCCTACGTTCGTTCATCTATCATTATCCTAGTTTGGAACTGAAATTTCACACCATCACCGTTTGCGTAAGGTCGTACTCTCAAACTTTTTGGAGTATCCATCGCAAAAACCCACATCTTTGGCAATTGGAAGCGTATCTGCAAATGAAACCTGTGAGACACGCTCAATCACAGGGCAAACGAATCATTACTAGCTTGAACCAATTGCTGGAGGAGAAAGATGAGTAAGCAAAGCAAGAATCATGAATTTGTGGGTCATGCGCCAAAACAAGAGTAACAATCAGAGTGCACCTTATACGATGCCTTTTAGTAAAGAGGAGCAGAGTCAAAGACATTTTCAAAACGAAATGCATTTTACGTGGAAAGAAAGAGATTCCAATGTTCAACGACCCGTCGCTATAGTGAAGCCTACTCCAAATTTTACTAAAGTGCCCTTGCCCACCGTATTGCAAAGGGTACATGCTTCATCCTCTCCATCCAGTAGTGGATTACACAGGGAATTGGAACGTGGCACGAGAATACCGACAAGGACAGCCCGACTACCGAATGGAGAGTTGTGGACATTTACACCTGTATTGTGAAACCCCCAAAAGTATTTGACTACCGATTACATCAAAGCTCTCAAAACAATATCTTTTTACTATGAATTTTTGATTACAGTTGTTAGCACAAGTTACAAGTTATGAAAAAAAAAAAAAAATTTTTTTTTTTTTTTTTTTTTTTTTTATCATGGTAACTTAAAAGCTCTGCAAGAGTAATTGTGGATTAATCTGCAAACAGACAAAAAATTTGCTCGTGCATCGTTTGCAGCATCTAGATTCACACTTCTCTCATCATGTGGTTTCAGCTGGCTCTCCACTCCCACGGCCCCTTTCTGGGTGTCTTGGTAGGTGCCGATAGTTTATTATATTTCCGCATCTTTGATCTCGCCCACCTGCTCGGTAAAAGAAATGGCAGTGCCTTTGCCAAACGTTTTCTGCATGACCTGGTCCGGGGACGAGACGTGTTACCCTCTTTCCAAATCTTTCCCACACAGACTGAACGGGCCCAGTTGGTCCCCAGGGACGTGGCTTATCGAATTCTGTACCGTGAAAATGTACCCATGGCCGAAAGATTTTCCAACGCCCTCGATACTGGATGGGCCTATGTGATGGGTCCCCGATTATTTGAACGTTCCTACAAACCCTCCCCGAAATTGGTAGTGGTCGAGAGCCCTCACGAACACACAGTCAACGTGTCTCAATGGATACGAGAATTTATTACAGACGTGGAAAGGCAGCGAGAAATGGAAATGCAACTCTTGAAGCAATACCTCTCCCCTGCCTCTCTAAAACCTAGGGTGGATGAAACAAAGGATGCGATTCTAAATATTCAACGAGAAATGACTAGGGAGGGTCAAAATGACGAGACTCGAGACGAAACGAAGGAAGCTATTCTAAATATTCAACGAGAAATGACTAGGGAGGGTCAAAATGACGAGACTCGAGACGAAACAATGGAAGTCTCTGGTGATGAGACTCGAGACGAAACGGAGGAAGCCTCTCGTGATGAGACTCGCAATGAAACCAGGGAAGCCCCTGATGACGAGACTCGCAATGAAACCAGGGAAGACTCTGGTGACGAGGCTCCCAATGAAACTAGGGAAGCCTCTGGTGATGAGACTATGGAGGAAACAATGGAATCACCCAGAGAAAAATTTTTTCAAATGGTGACCGAGTCTGAGTTTAAAAGCAATTTCAACAATAAACAAAATTCATCCAAAGTGTTTACTCGGATGCCTCAAACGATTCATGTCTTGCGATCATTGAATCCAAAAGTTATGGTAGTGGTTCCCGACACGTAAAAACAATATACCTTGTCACATTTGATAATCTTTCAGCACACTTGCCAAGTAAATTCTTTCAGCACACTTGCTAGTAATATCTTTCACAACACTTGTTCAAGTAAATATCCTTTCACCAGATTTCTGCCATCATACTTGCCAAGCTGTAAAATGAAAATTCTTCAAGCTTACTATAAAAAAAAAAAAAAAAAAAAAAAAAAAAAATTTTTTTTTTTTTTTTTTTTTTTTTTGGTATGATAGTTTAAAAGTCAAACGCTTGACGTTTACTCTACAATCAAGTATCATGGAGGACAAACAATTTTCACCCTACGGTCTCTTTGCACGAGAGATTGAAACCTCTGACAATCCACATCTCACCTATGAGACTCTTGTCACACGCATCTTGAAGAGAGTGTCTGATTCTTTCCATCTACCCTGGTCCCATGTCTTGGAATTGTCTCGCCAGGCTCCCTACCTGATGGATTCGAATCTTCACCAGGATTTGCTCAAAATCTGGACGCAACGTTCCAAAAATGCCACCTTGGACGAACAACATTGTGTTGAACGTATTTTGGGTCGAGATTATGTCCGATCTTCGGATTTGATCAAATTGGGGAGTATTTTGAACAAAGTCACGGATCCCAAAACCATTTACGAATTCTTTGCCATGGATGGCTACCAGGGAGACGATCCCAAGAAATATGTGGAATTGTTTCGATACGACGCCCAAGATTTGCGTGGCAAACACGTCCGAGCCGTCCGCCTGTTGTACCGCTATGACGTGGTGAATACACCCCAAGAATGCCGATCATTTTTGGAAAGCATTTTTAATGAAACCTGCACCCACACCGAGTATAAAGACATGTACGTCGAGTATGTACGTGGGCAAACGGCCGACCTGGCCGAATGGCGTCGAGAACAGCTGGACAAGACGAAAAAGAAGAGGCCCGCTGAGGAAGACACCAAGGAGGAAAGTGTCAAGAAATGTGCGACGGAGGGCGAATCGTCATTGAATTGATTCATTTCTAAATGGAAAGCTTAAAACCTTTAAAGCTTTTGTTGCTAAAAGCATTTAACCACTACATTTAATCGTTATATTTAGCCACTATAACTGCTATTTAACCACTACATTTAATCGTTATATTTAACCACTAAAACTGCCATTTAACCGCTACATTTAACCACTGTATTAAACAAGGTGGATAGATCATGGATGCTATGGAATCCACGTCTTGGGTAAATGCTGAACCTCCCGTTCAGTTTATATCTCGCCATCAACCAGGAGGATTGGCAGCGTTGGCGGTAGACGAATCGGAATGTGTGGTGGTCATGGACACGCTCTGGTTTCGATATCCTCTCGTGGCCAAATGGGAAACACGTGTGATGGAAGCTCTCGTCGAATGTAAAGTTATGGATGTCTATGTGGCGGGTTTGTTAATGTCGTTGAAAAGAATGGCTCCCGAGCAAATGAACGTTTATTTGGATCCCGAACCGAATAAATTGAAATATCCCTGCAAAATGTGCCACCGAAAAAGTTGTGCCATCACAAAAGCCTACTTGTTGTGGAGACGATTGACTAAACGAGAAGCTTGCAATTTGGTGCATGGTGATTCGTAAAGAATAAAAAAGTAACAAGAAAAAAAATTTGTGTGTGATTCTATTTCTAAATGTAAAAGAAACAACCGCCAAAACTGATATATACAAGTAAAAAAAAAAAAAAAAAAAAAAAAAAAAAAAAAATTTTTTTTTTTTTTTTTTTTTTTTTTTTTTTTTTTTAAGGATACATTTTAAAAGTGGAAAGCTTGATGCAAGTTGCAAGTTTTCGTGGAGACACTTTGTGCCTCCATCTCGTCTCAGAATATTCTCAACAAAGTTTTTATTGTTGGCTTTGGCTTGGCATTCCAATTTTTATTTTCAAGCGCATCATGTCTTCTGATCGCTGGTACCAGAAGCTATGGAAATCTTTTAAGAGCCTGTTTCGAGTTGGAGAACAGGAGCCATTCCCAAATGTTGATATGAGCGATTGTATGGAAGGTAAACCCTTGTCTGACACATCCCTTCAAGACTGTTTATTCAACCCTCCACTGTCCATCAACCCTCTAGAAAAGCCTTTGCCCGTATATCCCAAGACCTGGCCTCTTGAACGCCTGAAAGGAAAACCCATCTTTCTGCAATTGCCTTGCGAAAACCAAATTATTTACGAACGTTATTGGAATAGATTGTCACTCAGTTGTATTCCTGAGGAGGAAGAATCTACTCGCTCTACAAAGGTCGACCTGAAAGATTCCAGGGACAACTCTAACCTGAAAGATTCCAGGGACAACTCTAACCTGAAAGATTCCAGGGACAACTCTAACCTGAAAGATTCCAGGGACAACTCTAACCTGAAAGATTGCATGGGGTCGTCCAAAGAGGAACCAGAAAGTATTCTGGAGGCATACATACGCAAACGTAATGAGAGACTCGAATGTAAATTGAAAAACCCCGAGTGTGAGGGTTGCTCCACAGTATGGATTTCATAACGTGTTGTGAAAACCATTCATTTAACCAAAGCATTTGATACATGCAGAATAAAATAATTCTCTGTAATAAGAGCAATTGTGGAAAAAATTTCAAACATTCTGTCTGTGTCACAACAAGCAATCTAAAAAAAAAAAAAAAAAAAAAAAAAAAATTTTTTTTTTTTTTTTTTTTTTTTTTTTTTTAAGAGAATAGTTTAAAAGCTTGGTGAGCTACTGGTTGACTCCATACCTCATCTCATGTCAAACGTTTGGCAAAAAGTCCATTATATGGCACCTTTAAACATGACAATGCTTGTGGACTTGGCCAGTGAGTTTTCTGAGGAATTGGAAGTTTTACGTTTACCATTAGAAAAAATACCCCTTTCGCAACGGCAGTTGCAGCTGTCCCAATGGATTCATTACATTTTAATGTCCAACAACATTCGAGTCAATATTAGACTAGCGGCCATTATACAAAAGAATGTGGACAAATTATCTCCTCCCAACAACATGGAAACGGAAGTGAAACAATGGCTGGATGCTTTGAAACCTCCCCCTGGAAAGATACACTTGGTCACGGAATCATACCTCCTCCTTTTATTTATGCTGCATTTACGCTTCTTGTACGAAAAGTTTCCCGTGAAAATGTTTGAAGTTAAATTTATTGCTCTGAAGGTGGCCGAATCTTTCATGGAAACCCTGGATGAATGCATGGAACGCTCCAGAAAACGTTTCTATTATTTTGCTATAGTGGGCATCTCGGCCATGGTGATGGGTGGATGTGTGTGCAAAATATTGAGCAACTGATGGAAATGGTCGGGCAAAGAGATTCGGTGTGACTCTACCAAATTTAATTTGACTGTCCATGCAATCTGATGCATGTAGAATGGTTCTCTGTAAAAGAGTTTAACAAAGAGATATGGTGAAATTCTTAAAGTAAGAGACGCGATGAAATTCTTAAAGTAAGAGACACGTTGAAATTCTTAAAGTAAGAGACACGTTGAAATTCTTAAAGTAAGAGACACGTTGAAATTCTTAAAGTAAGAGACACGTTGAAATTCTTAAAGTAAGAGACACGTTGAAATTCTTAAAGTAAGAGACACGTTGAAATTCTTAAAGTAAGAGACACGTTGAAATTCTTAAAGTAAGAGACACGTTGAAATTCTTAAAGTAAGAGACACGTTGAAATTCTTAAAGTAAGAGACACGTTGAAATTCTTAAAGTAAGAGACACGTTGAAATTCTTAAAGTAAGAGACACGTTGAAATTCTTAAAGTAAGAGACACGTTGAAATTCTTAAAGTAAGAGACACGTTGAAATTCTTAAAGTAAGAGACACGTTGAAATTCTTAAAGTAAGAGACACGTTGAAATTCTTAAAGTAAGAGACACGTTGAAATTCTTAAAGTAAGAGACACGTTGAAATTCTTAAAGTAAGAGACACGTTGAAATTCTTAAAGTAAGAGACACGTTGAAATTCTTAAAGTAAGAGACACGTTGAAATTCTTAAAGTAAGAGACACGTTGAAATTCTTAAAGTAAGAGACACGTTGAAATTCTTAAAGTAAGAGACACGTTGAAATTCTTAAAGTAAGAGACACGTTGAAATTCTTAAAGTAAGAGACACGTTGAAATTCTTAAAGTAAGAGACATGTTTATGAAATATTGTAAATGTAAAAGTAAAGAGAAATAACATTTGTGTGTGAACCTATTTGTAAATGAAAAAGTAAATGAACAGTCTATCCTGTTCTCTACAAGTAAAAAAAAAAAAAAAAAAAAAAAAAAAAAAAAAATTTTTTTTTTTTTTTTTTTTTTTTTTTGTAGTTGCTGTATAAAGGTTTGATCGTTCCTTTAACTTTTCATTACAGCTTCAGTTGACTAGATGTCACTAGGTAAAGTTGCAAGTCTTTTGGTACAATACATTATAAAGTTTGCAGATTTATAGCTACCAATTATTACAGTTTCAGCTGACTCTGATTCTGTAGAGATGATTCCTATTTTAAAGAGGTTAAACTATTCCCTTTACCGGATTGAGCTACCTAGAAAAATATTTCCAGCCTTTGTGGAAAAGTACGTTTTAAATCTACCTGTTGGGACTCGATTCGAATTGCAGGGTCGTGATTGGAACGATCGGATCGTGCGGATCGAGTTTGTGCGGACCGAAACTGGATTTCTATATCAGGGAGAAGCTAGCAACGAAGGAGGTCAGGCATTCATGTCCCATTATGTCTTGGATGAAGGCATCATAACACCCGATTCATGGCTGGATTTGGTGATTTACCCATGTATTCGTCCATTTTACTATATGAAAATTCATCTTGCCCAAGCGAGTGTACGCATTTGGACCTCGCGGGATCCAGCCGAGAGATGGATTAACGAGGAATCCTTTTCGACTGTGGCTTTTCTGGAAATGAACCGTACACGCTATTCCCGACGCTATTCCCGCTCCGAGGGGAAAAGGGTTTTGACTTCATTGATGGACTTGCCACCTGTTTTAAATGAGAGGACTGAGGAAAGTCTGAACCAACGCGTAGAGTACAGGGATAAAAATAACAAGGTCTGGTTGACAGTAACACCGATAACTGAAAAGTTTAAGCTTTAAAACCTGCAACTGTGGAGTTTTTGGAAAATTGTGTGTGCTGCTCGAACATGGGCGAGGAAACCGAGTTTCCTTGTATGGCATGGACTGTAAAAGAAATACCCGTTTGCATTTTACAGCTATTCTCATAAGCACATGTTAAACCACTTTTGTCTGTGGTACTCTTGAAAAAGAAATTGAAATCGACAACATGTAAAAAAAAAAAAAAAAAAAAAAAAAATTTTTTTTTTTTTTTTTTTTTTTTTTTTTTTTCTTTGACAGACTTAAATTCTTGATATGCTTCAAAGTTTACTAGAGTGCCTCAAGATTACTTGACCTGCTCGTAAGTTTTGACTTTCTCGTAAGTGTACTAGTTGCTCATAAGATTGAGTTTATAAATTTACTAAAGTTTAACTTAAGATAACGTGAGCCACTCGTAAGATTACTTCAGTTGTTTCTAAGATTACTTGACCTGCTAGTAAGATTACCAGAGTTGTCTGCAACATTACACTTTGACACTCATCATGCATCCCTTGTATCGTTTGGACAGTCATTATTTGCTCATCATTCATCGATGGGTGTATCGCAACTTCGTAGAGAGTTACATTTTAAATGTTCCTGTAGGAACGGAATTGCTCGTCAATGGACGCAAGGACCATTATTTGACCAATCGTTTTGTACGAACTGAAGAAGGTTTTTTGTATGATCCCATGGTGCATGCGCACGAGTGCAATCGGTTTGTCTCTGCCTATGTGTCCAATCCAACCGGATGGATCCTGACACCAGAGGCTATGGGGACTTTAATTTTGGATGGATTTGATACGAAACCTCCCACTTTATATGTGTATACGGAGCAGGTGAAGCTCCTCATTTGGACGGATCATATGGTATGGACGGTGGGGAAACGGCCGCATCCGGATTGGAAATTGGTGGGATATATCCAATGGAAGTCGGTGCGAAATCCACAACCTGAAGGAAAAAGAGTCTACAAAAGTTTTCATGAATTTTTGGGGCAAGTCGATTGAATCTGGGAATAGATTATTTGGTTGGAAGAAATTTTTGTGTAGTGAAATGTGCAATATTGTACAAATGACAAGAAAAAAATGTTGTGTAGAATTACTCTCACAAGTTACATAAAAAAAAAAAAAAAAAAAAAAAAAAAAAAAAATTTTTTTTTTTTTTTTTTTTTTTTTTTTTTTAAAGCTTATAATAAAGTTGTGGGACTCTGGATAAAAGTGTTGAGATTAAATCTAAACTTTATCAAGCTAGCTAATGTCTACCGCTCGAATCATTTTTCAACATGTGGCCACTGTCCGGCCCGATGTCTATCAACACATTTTAAATCTCATTCAACCTCATTCCTTGGAGGCCGTGTTGGAATTGTTTCAACACCATCTCGAACAATCTGTTCCCGATTTACGGCGTCTGAACCAACATCAAGCATGTTTACCTGATTTGTGTTTAAAGTTTGTTGAGCTCATACGAAAACGATTTCCGAGCCCTGGAGATGCTTTTGGGATTCAATTGACGTGTCGCGTGACCAAATCCGATACACAAGGAACGTTGGATAGTAAACATTTAAAATCCCATGAAGAACGGGACGACCATTTTAGGGTTGATGCTTTGTTGCTGAGTGAATTGCAATGTTTCTCCACTCAGACCCAAGTCTTTGAATTGGCTACACGCCACGGCTATTCGACCGTTTGGACACGAGGGTATACGGGTCAGGAGTTGCTCCAACGTTTACCTGATGCCTGTCTTTTGACCCGTGGACTCCCTTACAACAAGGGTCGAACGTTGGAAGGAAACCTTAAATATTTAAATACATGTACATTTATCGTGGTGCCCGACACGAAAATTGTGTACAAGACATCCGCAAAACATTGGCTCGCTCTATTGAGGCGATTAGACCCAGAACGCGTAGTAGCCTTTTCCGATATTCGAGCCGTATTTCAAAAATGTGGAATTGTAGCCTATTTTTTCAATTGGATGCGAGTGGTGCGAGAACAATTGCCTTTGCAAAATAGCGTGCATATGAAAAATGTCATGACCATTTTGAAATACCAATGTCGAACGGGTCGACCCCTGCCTTTGACGCGTGATGGGTTGGCCAAAAATCCAGAACGATCTCCCTTGGAGATTTTGAGTTTTGAAGCCTGGAAACGAAATTGTGCTCACATGTGTATAGAAGCACCGTCAGTGCAAGTGAGGCGCTCGACGGAAAAAATGTTTTTTGGCCAGCAGTTTCGGGAAGGAACGGGATACGATTTTTGCTTGATGAATAAATAGTGTAAAACATACTAATTATGCAAAAATGTTGAAATGGAATAGCTTTGAAGAGCCAGTTAAAAATTTAGACTAAAAATAAAAAAAGCAATAAGTAAAAAATTCTTAAAAATTTTTTTTTTCAGATTGTTGTAATAAATATCAAACACAAGAGCCGAGTTGACTTTACTTTAAGCTGGTTCAAGTTGAAAGTTTACCTAGCTTGCAGAATGATTCCTATTTGGCATGAGAAAAATGAACCATATTATACAATTTATATACATCAATGCATTTTTCCCACATTTTTTGAAAAGTATGTTCTCAATTTAAATATTGGAACCCGAATTGAAATAGTTGGTGATACTGTGGAAGAAGGTTATGTATTTCCTGAATTCAAGCAAACCAACGCTGGATTCCTGTACAATGAAGAAAGTGATTACAGAGTGAGAAATGAATTCATTTCAAAGTATGTATCGAAAGAGACAGGATGGATAATGACCGCCGATGACTGGCGTGACATGATTTACCATGGATTTATTTTTTCATTTCCCAGTTTGGTTATACGCACCACAAAAGCTACTATACATATTCAAATCAATGATGAAGAGAGAAGAATGTATCCACTCAGATTTTCAACCATTGCCTATCTGGAAATGAAACCTGTGCGGCGAGCTCAATCCGAGGGTAAAAGAGTGTTTACAAGTTTAAATGACATTGTTTAATCAACATGTTCAACAAGTGAACTAAACAGTAAAGAATAAAATTGTGTGGTAAAAAAAAAAAAAAAAAAAAAAAAAAAAAAAAAAAAATTTTTTTTTTTTTTTTTTTTTTTTTTTTTTTTTTTTTTTACACTTGAAGGGTTTATAAGCTTGGAAGGTTTCATCAAATATTATTTCACTTTTCAACTCTCAGTTCAGGAGAGTAGTTACCAATGCATTAGCCTGTTTCAACTCAAATCTTAGGCCAGCATTTTATTAACCGACTCAAGAGAACATTTTAACATGGATTATTGTGCCGAAGTCTCGTTTATTCGTTGCAATAATGGTTGCAAATTACCCATGGAAATTGCTTTTGCTCAGGTCGATAAACCCCGTCAAGTGTTTATTTTGCACATGCGAATGCCTCATGATGTGTATTTTACGATCACCGATTTGGTTTGTAATAAAAGTCAACTCGAGGGTCGCAACAAAGCATTTAATGTCAATGCCCGATGCATCCTGAAAATGGACAACGAGTCTTGGTGGCACACGCTACAACAATTTATTCATGACCAGATGGGCTGGGATGCCCGGTTGGCTGTTCGCTCCAAAAACCAGAAGCGATTTTTTACGACCGTGGGCGGATTCCGAAACGTTTGCATTGTGAACCCTCCCATGGGGAATCATGCCTACGGATGCAATCACTCTCATAATCGATTGGTTTCATTTCCTTGTGCTGCCAAGGTCGCTAGAACTTTGGCTATGAATTTGAATAAAACACCTCGTGCAGCTCCAAAAAAGACGAATCCATGCTTGGGTGAGACGATGGATCAAAAGTTGTTGGAACATGTTGTGAAAGATACATCGAATGAACTTTTGGAAAAGTTGTTGGCAAAGTGTCCAATGGAGAATAAACATCTAGAAGCCACGGAGAATCCTCTGGAACAGGAGTTAATGGATCATTGTCCCATGGATATACTTAATGAGAACAAAGCCTTGGATAAATTGAATGAGGATAAAAGTTTGGAATCCATGGAGAAACCTTTCGAACGGGATTTAATGAATCATGGTGATGGAGAAATATCTAATGAGGAAAATCTTTTGGAACATTGTGCTGGTTGCCATGAAGTGTTGCAAAAATCAGTGGAGCATTGTCCAATGGAGGACAAAATTTTGGATAAATTGGAGCCCATGGATAATTTATTGGGAGAAAATACAAACAAGGAATTGAGTGTTGAAACTATGGAGCGAGTAGATGAAGCAATGGAATGTAGCGAATTTGTGGAGGAAGCATTGAAATATGGAGACCTTGAAGTTGTGGCAATGGAATGTTGTGAAGAATTGCTAGATAATGCTGAAAAAATGTTGGCTGAGAAAGAAATTGAGGTGGAAGATTTTGAAAAAAGTCAACCGGAGAAAGTAATAGAATCTAGTGTGGACTTGTCACATGATGAAAAAGTGGTGGAACCTGAAATAGATGCGGAAAATTAAACTGAACAGTTTTCCAGTAAAATATTTTCTGTCAAAATATGTTAGCAAAAAAAAAAAAAAAAAAAAAAAAAAAAAAAAAAAAAAAAAAATTTTTTTTTTTTTTTTTTTTTTTTTTTTTTTTTTAATGCTATTAGCCTTTAAAAGTGAAACACTTCTCTAGCTCATCACTACTGGTTGACTAGCTTTTAACCATTCAAGAGGCAAATACTCCTTAAGCCGAATATTATTCTTTGACTAGCAGCTGAACATTCCTGGAGGTGGTTGCTTGATTGCATTAAAAGCAAAAGATTTAACTGACTTGTATTGAAAACTTTTTGAGCAAAGTGATGGCTGATAACCTTTTACATGTAGCTCCTGTTCGCTTAGAATCTTTTCCGATTCAATTGGAGCTCCCTTACGAAAAGATTCGGCGTGAAGCCCTGGATCCCTTTGTGCGTAATGATGGATCTTGCGGTGTGGATTTGTCCAGTCCCAACTTTTACACGATGGATCCTTTGCAACAAGTGAAAATTTACACTGGTCTCGCATTTGAATTCAAAGCTGGATGGACTGCTTTCTTAAAAGATAAATCGTCTGTGGTCACTCGAAAGCATCTTGTCGTGGAAGGAGGAGTGATTGACCCTGGATACAGAGGAGAAATTATTGTGGTTATGCGCAACTTGTCACAGAACACACAGTTTATTAGACCCGGAGATCTCATTGCTCAAATGGTGAACGTGTACACTGGACTCACTCCGAAATTGGTACAAGTTTCACATGTAAAGAATGATACTCAACGAGGAACACGGGGATTTGGTGGAGATGTTGGCCATGAAAATTTTATGGACAAGTCTAAGAGTTCAGAAGAAATGAATAAGAACAGTACGGAAATAGACAGTAAATAAAAGTTGATTAATAATAGTAATAATAAATAAATAAATAAATAAATAAATATTTATATAATAATAATAATAATTTAAAAAAAAAAAAAAAAAAAAAAAAAATTTTTTTTTTTTTTTTTTTTTTTTTTTTTTTTTTAAATATGTATTATATCTACTCAATAACTTTACGTTTTTGTTCTTTGAAAATGCCACTTGATTTCTCAATTCATTGCTTAAAGTCTAATACAAGCGTGGAGAGTACACATCAATCAATGCCTTACTCTGATGGCTAATCACAAATGTTCCACGTCTTATGGAATCGTGGTTAAAACGGAATGCAACCGCATTGTTGTCCTTCGCCGAAAGGTTCCATACTGTATTCAAGATTTTTTCCATCGTTTGCACAAAAAGAAATATCTATTGCCCTCATCCCCCTCTCAATTCTTTGATATACGGGCGAAATTTGAAGATGAATGGTTACCCATGCTGAAGAAGCATGAATTGGAGGATTACAAACGGTATTTAAATGGAGAATACTTTGAAGATTTGTATGATTTTCCTCATGGACAACTCAGAAGCAAACTAAAGGAGGATATCTCCACAATTGAACTTTTTAACGCTGCTTACAGGGAATTTCAAGAAGAGACTGGATTTCATTTCAAATTTACTAAAGAAGAGGTTGAGCGTTACCCATTGGTGACTTCGCAGTATAAGGGTTTGGATGGTTTTTTGTACAAGCAAAATTATTTTATTGTGAATAATGTTAGAGGGTTAAAAAGGCATGCGTATTTTAATTCATTCAACAAATCATCCACGGCAAAAGGGCAAATTACTTCTTGGAATGATGACCGTTTGATTTATCAAGGTATAATACTTCCGATTGAAGTAGCCTATAGAAGGTTTACCTTTCAACAAAAATTGAAAAGTGATATGAAACATTTATTGTGTTCCAATTATCTGGAAAGATTGTATGATTGTACGGTATTGGATGAAGATAAAGAACATGAATAACAATTTAAGAGTTAACAGTGTCATACCTGCATATGAATCGTATGGAAGCGATAGAAATCGCAGAGGTCCTTTTCTAGATTTGTACAATTCACCGCGTTACCCATTTCATCGTTATGTTTTGACAGAGGAATTTGGTTCTGAAAATGATCATTACAATGCACACCCTCCCACTAGACCTCGTTCACCAGCAGAGCAAACGAGCGAAGCACTTGCACCCACAGAACAAGATGATACAAGGAGATGGTTACCAAGAATAGGTTAAAAAAAAAAAAAAAAAAAAAAAAAAAAAAAAAAAAAAAAAATTTTTTTTTTTTTTTTTTTTTTTTTTTTTTTTTAAATTGTGTCCATATATTCAAGATGTAAGGGATCTTCAAGATTATATTAATCATGTTTGACTTGCAACGAATAAAGACGGTGGTTGCTGAACGATATTTTCGTTTGCTTCGAGGATACAATCAAACAGATTTACTACAACGCTTCATGCAACGATGGATGGATTTACTTTCCATGTATTCGTCCCAGACAAAGTTTATTTCGTTTGATCCACCTACTCCCATTTTGGAAAGTTTAATTCCAATGGCTGTTGGTGTATTGGTGGTTCCTTTTCCCAATACCACCATACCCCCAGGTTTAAAACGCATTACTATTTTTCCTCTCTATCCTTTCCGAATACAATACACCTCTCATACCGAATGCAGTCGGGATGGTATGGAAATGTTGTGTTTGTATCTCAAATTGACTGGAATTAAAATCATTGGATTCTTTAATGTGCCTCTTTCTACTCAACATCACAAATTGATTCCTGAATTGCAACAGTCCTTTCCTCATTTACGTATTTATGGCTCTTCTGCCTTTAATAACTTTAGGACAGTATGCCATCGCAAAGCTACAACGATTTTGTCAGGTGGTTCAAAATTTCAATAACATTCTTTATATGAGTGGGGTAGGGTACAATAATGGCCGGTTCTTTTATCCAATCCAACAAGTAATTGTAATGCAATAGGTAATGTTCCCGTTGTGTATCCAAACGAATGGCTGGAATATACGTGTCCAAGGAATTGGTTTGAACGTACAGATACACCAATTGGTTGTCTACCAAGACGTACCAATCCGAGGGAAGAATGCGAACCACTCGAAAATCTTTCCACATCCAAATCATGGCATAATGCTTATGAGTGGGACGTCCAGGAATGGGTTCCAGATTAAACAGGAGTAGTAAAAGACAAAGTATGGTAAAAATCAAGTACATTTCATTCATTTTATTCTTAATTTTGATTGTGACCCTAGTGAATCTTTTTTACAAACCTTGGTTGTATGATGTGCAGTCCAAACTACCCAGCCTATTTAACGGCTCGTGGGTATCGTCCATTTCTCGATCCACCTGCCCTTTGTATGGATTCAAATGTCCTACAGACGAGCCGTGCGATTGCAGCCAAATGTGTTCCAACGGGGAGTTTGTTCCGTTTCAAGTGTTACCCAGTGATACCATCTTTTTAATGGACCAGAATCTGACTCCGGGAACGTATTGCCTTCCCCGTGGGATTGGAAATTGTAATCAAAAGACATCGTATCATCTATTTTCCTTGACGGGGTGGAAATGTATACCTCGGAACCAAACCTTGTATCAAGAGCAGACATTGGTGGCTTGCCATCACGAAGAGGCAGAAGATAATTCCAAAAATGTATTGTGGGATCATTTGCTTCAAGAACCTGCTACGGAGGTGGACAATCCCTACGAAACGTTGGCGGATGGGAAAACATTAAGATTTCAATGTCAATGCAATTCATTAGATATTTTGGGAAAACCTATGATGTCTGTTTTACCTTTTGTATGTTCTGCAGATTATTGTATTAAAGACTTTTTAAACCCCCTACCGATGATGGGGTATCGAAATTCAAAATGTGAATGTGGACCCAATTTACATTTAGATCCAAATGATGAGACTTCTCCCTGTGTGGTGGAAAGATCCCGAATTGAAAATGACGTGTTTATAGGGGCAGTAGAATGCATGACCAACTTATCGTGGAAAAAGAATCCAATTTTCTGCCCGCACGACGAAGGTATGTTGAATTTTTCCACGCCAGTATGGAGCACTAATTCGTATGATGAAATAATTACACACATGACAAAACAAAAGTAAAACAACCAATGGAGGAAAAAAAAAAAAAAAAAAAAAAAAAAAAAAAATTTTTTTTTTTTTTTTTTTTTTTTTTTTTTTTTTTTTTTTTTTTTTTTTTTTTTTTTTTACTTGTGCCGTTAAAACTTTAAAAGCTACTCTCTGTTTGGTATGGCTCAGTTATTCCAGTATTGAGAGTCTTTAGGAATCAAGAGGTATGAGTGCCTATTTGCACCGAATAAATAGTGTTGAGGAGGCTCCGACGGCCGATGCCTATCTTTTATACAATCTCAATGGAGGTATTTACTATGTTAAACGGTCCGATTATACCAATTTCGCCCATTATTGGTGCCGACAAGAACACTTTGGATCCATTACTATGGACTTGGCTACTTGTGAGCAACATTCCCTCACTTTAGATTTAGATTTTTCTTCACCCAAGGATACTGGGGGACTACCGTGTACATCCATCATTCCTTTGGTGGAATCTACACTTAAATTGCAGCTTTTACCTCATGTAAAGCATTTTACGTACATTATTGCTGCTCGGTCGGGAGGTCGTGGCTTTCATATTCATTTACCTGAATTTGTCATTGGTCATGATGATTACATTTTGTTTTGCCATCAACAGAGTGTTCCTTTACACTATTCTGTACAGGGGAATGGTACTTACAAGTTGGACATTTTGCAAAATATGATGTTGGCAGGTTCAGCGAAACCAGACACTTCTGCCTATCGACCCATGCAAATGATTTATGTAGATGAAAAAGAAACTTATTCTATTGATTTCAGAAGTAAAATTTTGTTAGATGAACTGACTCGGTTGAAAAGGTCGTTTAAACGCGTCAAGCACAATACCGATTCCTATTTTAGAAAATTTTTATTTTTGGATGAGCGGCAGGCCAAACAACATTTGTTGGGTTTTATGATGCCCGTCGTTACTCCTTTTCCTCCTTTGTATAAATTATCCTATTCGACGCTCATCAGCAATACCCCCAGCGAATCGTGTCATGTGGAAGATGTGGCCACGTTCACGTACAAACGTACCAATGATGTAGGATACATTTCAAAAGGAAAGCAATTGTTGTTTGATGGATCTCATTTTTTAAAAACTTTTCATTATTTGCGTTTTAATGCCTTTCTCATGGGCACTTTGGAAACGAATAATGCGGCTTTGAAGCGGTGGTATCAAAGAGCCTTACGCATGCATCCGGAAACTCTCCATATTAATCCCATTTTTGACAAGATTAATCAAATCTTACGAGAAAATAATACAAATTTTCTGGATGATCCCAATCCCATCAAAACCATTTTGGAATATAACCAGGGGTATTACTTTTTACCCACTTTTTATGCATTATCCAAATATTTAAACATTTCCACCGTCATGATGATTAACCATTTAAGAGGGGTATTGGATAAGGACTTGTTGCCTTTGTTGGATCGTATGGAACAGGTGGGGGAAGAGCATACTCAAGTGATTATGAGAGATTTTACGTTGCAAACCATTATTTTTTGTGGCAACAATTTATGTGAACGGTACACTCGATACCGGGATAAACTCAAGCAAATTGTTCACGATTCCAGACGGGCCATTTTGAGCATTTCTACTTCGGCTCAACTGACTGAAATGTTGCGCAATTTACAAGAGAGTCATTTTCCCATTCAAGTTCTCAAATTACCCAACTCGTTACGGAAAGCCAATGCCTTCATTTGGAATTGTTTAACGGAATCTTGGCAAGAAATTCAAGGGGACAAGGAAAAGGATTCTCACATGAGCAATTTATGGAATGCCATTTGTACCTATTTAGATGAGTATCGGAAATCGGGCAATTATGGGGGTCCCGAGCCCGAGGTGACACAAAAATTTAGCATCAGTACTGTCATTTCCACCATTACCAGTGACACTAATATGGAACGAAAGACGATTCAAATGGATCGACACAAGTGGTTTATACGTACGGTGGATGGATTATTGGACATTTTGACGGGTCATGTCGGTGGCACTGTGCCTGAATTATTTTTATCGGATCGGAAATTGGGGGTAGAATTTTCCCGCACCGAACTATTGCACCTCTATAACCACTCTCCCGATTTGGAAGCTTTGTATCATTTAATGACCGATAAATCATTTTTCCTTCAATATTTGAAAAATCTCCTAACGAATCGAACAGATGATTTGTTTGATACCTTGTACGAAATGATTCAGGAGCATTTTCCTGGCTTGACTGATAATCCTCATGCCCTTTCCATGATGCATTTTATGGTTCACCTAAGTAAATATACAGCTTTTGAACACGACCTCCTCATGTATTTGTGTGATGTCTTGGCCAGCATTTTTATTGCCACCAATTACGAACGAAAATTTTTTGTCATGAAAGGAGAAACTTCTAATGGGAAAAGTAAATTGTTTGAAATTTTGGCTCGTGTCTTTGGGGGTTATTATCATTGTATTCAATCGGACAATTTAAAACCGGGAAATTCTAGTGCCAACGCTACTCCCGACTTGGCTTCGACTCTGTTCAATTGCCGCATTGTCACAACCGAAGAACTGGAAGGGAAACTGAATGAAAATCGAGTCAAGCAAATTACGGGCAATTCCTGCGTCACCTTTCGAAACATGTACGAATCCAGTCAAGGGGGTATTCCAACCGCCAAGTTGTTTACCACCACCAACAATTTACCCGATTGTCGAGCTACCGAGGCGTTTCAAGACCGAGTCGTAGCCATTCCTTTCATGTCTCGTTTTGTGAATAAGGCTCCTTTGACCACATCGGAGCAAGTCCAATTGAATCGATATGGAAAAGATGAATACGTGGTGGAACGATCGTATATTGGGTGTTTTCTCATACTCATTTATCACCTAAAAAAATACATGGATATTAAAAATGGACTCTTGCATTATCGGGACGAGCCTCCAAGTGTGGTGGAATACACCAAAATTTATTTGTTTAATACTGACGTTTATAATCAGTTTAAAACACACATGGATGTGCAAATGAATCCAAATACCATGACCACCATGACTGATTTACGATCGGCGGTCCGTCAGTTTCTCAAGAGCACCAAGAATAATACGACTCCGGAAACGGATTTAATTTTAAAATTTGAAGAAGAATTTTCCGAATATAGGCGTCGATCTGATTTTCAATTGGGACAATATAATAGTATTTTGGATCAAGCCACTGACACGTTGACATTAGAACATAGTAGTTTGCAAGAAGAAGAAGAATCCACTGGACCGAAACGATCTTTTCCAGAAGTGGAGGGACCCCGAAAAAGACAATGCAAAACGACGGATACGGCTGTGGTGTATTATGAAAATGTCATTATTCGAAATTTGCGTAAAATGGGAAATGAAAATTAAAGACTATGGATTCCTCACAAGAATATTACGATTTGAAAGCGTTGAAACGCTCAAATCATCGTTTGGATCGATTGGTGGATTTTGTAGCCCATTCAAATGGCTACAGGTTGAGTAAACTTGGTTCCCCGAGTAAGCTTTTACCGGGCTTTAACAATGTGACACCTCAGTTGGTCAGAGAATTTAAAAATGAGGCGTATGCTCATTTGAAACAGATTCAAACCAGTCGAGAAGAATATGGATATTTGTTTAATATTATTGATGAAAGAGATGGAATATCTCACGCAGTTTACATTAAATATGAACAATTTCCACTCATGGAAGAAAACACCATGCCAGAAATTTATGCGATTGCCAACAAATTGGCTGAACCCAATACCGATATGCACGATGCCACCTGTTTGTATTTACTCATATTTTTTGCATTGCTAGTCAATCGCCACAGCAACTGGGCGATAATTGATTATCTAACAAATTGCAACTCTGAACATCCATACGCCTTGTACGTAAATTGGATACCAAAATGTAAAAAGGCATACGTGTACCCTCCAAACCCAGAGGGATGTTTATTGATTACCAGATGCAACTCTTAAAAAAAAAAAAAAAAAAAAAAAAAAAAAAAAAAAAAAAAAAAAAAAAAATTTTTTTTTTTTTTTTTTTTTTTTTTTTTTTTTTTTTTTTTTTTTTTTTTTTTTTTTTTTTACTAGTTGGCTTTAAGTATTCAGCAGTTTTGTAGTCAAGAGTATAATCATGGAATCATCAGACTTTGCTTCTGAATTCAAACGGGTTTTATCCCTCATCTATCCTCCGTACGATTTTCCCGATTTGTATTGTAGAATTTTCAATTTCAACTGGTTCCCTAATCCCCATCATCAAGAATGCTTTCAAAAGCACTGTGTGGATGTGGCCCACCGTATGGATGCATTATGTCGTCGAGATCATCTTTTACAAGAGATATGGAAAGAAGATATTACCTATGCCTACCTCGTGGGATTTCTTCACGATATTGGAAAACCTTTCGTTACTCGAATAAACTTTTTTGGACAACAAGGTTTCAGAGGTCACGCTCAGGTGGGTGCTCGTTTGGTTACTTTGAGATTTCAAGACGAAATCCCAGAAGATGTTTTGCTCACCATGGGAGTTTTGATTGATT
The DNA here is from genome assembly GCA_019973975.1 of Trichonephila clavata. NCBI lineage: Eukaryota > Metazoa > Arthropoda > Arachnida > Araneae > Nephilidae > Trichonephila > Trichonephila clavata. Next base: position 39,173 of record BMAO01018896.1, on the reverse strand, counting down.
GTCACATGTGTTGCTTGCGAAATCTCTCCTTCTCCTCGGAACATCGATTGCGAGTCAATGCAATCTTGCACATGTACCTGCCACCCATTCCGCATCTGTTAAGTTTGTTGATGTGTTTACATTCTGCCGATCAGTCGAGCAAACAACCTCCTTCCAAGTGGATGGCTCTGGCTATTTATACCAAGCTCCATTTACTTTTCGAAAAGATCGTCGAGTGGTCATTTTTCTCCTTGGACCTATGGGATCAGGAAAAAGCACGATTGCTCGAGCCTTGACAGAGAAATTGGCCAGTTGCGGATCCGTTTTACATTTGCAACGGGATGAAATTCTCATGACATTGGCAACAAAAGGTGAATCCTATTCCAGTTGTTATTATCGCATTAGAGGCAATCCCGCTTTAAAACGACAATTGCAAACCCTATGGCAAGAACGCTTGGACTCTGCTTCAGCAGATATCATTTTAGTGGACACGTGTCAAACATATTTTTGGTCCAATACGATTGGCTTTGAGAATTGTTTCCGAATTGGGTTGTATTGTGTACCCTTCAACTTGTTCGACCCTGAGGCGAATTGGAGAAATCCGCGTATAGAATTTCCACCAGAAAAGTGGACCGGATATCCTTCTCTCTTGATGGAACAATGCCCGTGGAGTTTGGAGGTGGGAACCGGGCTGTGGAACCTTGTCCCTTCTCTCGTCAAACGATACTTTGATCAACTTTGGCCAGAGTCTTTGGAGCATCACCCTTCTCTGGCGACTTTGTGGAATGAATCGTTTGTTTCCAAAATTTGCGCACAATTTCCTTTTAAAGGAATTCATATTGAGGAAGAATTTTCATTGATGGACCACAAAGTATATCGAGCCACCTATCCGCCTGGAATGGATGTCACCTGGGGACCGACTCGTTTTTACCGTGGAGAATTTTTGTTGCAAAAGGAAAATACAAAGAGAGTGTATCCCTTACGTTCCGGTTTACCAACTTTTAGTCGTCATCAAAATTTAGTTTCCACCTTTGATCACGTCGTGGTGACACCTAAATTTGATGGAAGTTTGGTGAATATTTTGTTTATTCCTCTTCAACATCCCTATTATAAATTGCTTCAGACGTGGTTTTATGGAGATCGGAATGAATTTGGACTCTTTTTGGTGGGATCGAAACAAAAACTCGTCATGGATTCCCATCTCCGTAAAAAGTTTAATACAGTGATGGGATCCAAAACTTTTGATACGTTTATCAGTTCCTATGACTCGTATTTTGAGGATCAAGATTGCCTCAAGACGTTGCATTTTGAAATGATGACTGAAGCCGATAGCACCGAATTGAACGTATACTATCCTGAAAACTCTTTTAAATTTATAGGATGCACTACTTTTACAAATGATTATCGACGGTTTACTATGGCAAAACCCTCAGATGCCAGAGCCATTTCTCAAAAGAGCTTCCAGACAAAGGAAGCATGTGAAGCTTATTTGGAGGAGTTGCATGATCAATTTTTAAAAGGAGACACATTGTGTGAACCCGAAGGATGTGTGCTGTATTTTTGGGATGCACGAGGATGTTTATTGGACGTTGTGAAAAGTAAATTTCCCGAATATTTGGCTGTCATTAATCCCAACAAATATCCAAAACAGTATCAAGAGACACTTACCAATCCCTTATTGGCTCAACGGTTCCAAAAGATTCGAAAATTGAAAAAGGATTTGGACACTTCAACCTTGAAGAAGGCCATACACGAGTTTTTGAAAAAGGACACCAAAGATCGCAAAGAATTTGCCTTGTATGTGGAAGAGAATAGACCGAAAATTCAAGAGTTTCAGGTTCAGTTGGAGGCAATTGCAGAGAAAGCGCGCATAAAAGCCAGAAATGTCCGTCAGGAAATATTTTTGAATTATCCCTATGTACAAAAGACCATTGAAAACATATTTAGACCCTTGGATGAGATTGTGGATGAAGAATAAAGATATGGCGGAAAGAGAAACGTCTCGAGATTGTGAGAAAATTTTTGTCAAAAAAACTTTGGAGCGTGAAAGACATATTTTAACAACCTTTTTAACTGAAGTCTATGTGTCCTTGGAGGAAATTGAAAAGTTGATGTTGGATGAACTCACCAGGGAAAGGCCTGAAAATGTATTGGATAGAATAGAAATGGAAAGGGAATATCTCACCAGAATTATTAACCGGGAGCGTAAAAATATACTATCTCTTTTAACAGGTATCCAATGGTCTTTGGATCATTTGAAAAATTGTCTTGGAGAAAGTGGTACCACAACACCTGAAATTGTCGTACTGAATGAAAGAGCTAGAGAAAGATAATGTAATAAAGCTATATATAAAAAAAAAAAAAAAAAAAAAAAAAAAAAAAAAAAAAAAAAAAAAAAAAAAAATTTTTTTTTTTTTTTTTTTTTTTTTTTTTTTTTTTTTTTTTTTTTTTTTTTTTTTTTTTTTTAATTAAACAGTTATTAGAGAGACAAATTGAAGTGTTATATAAAGAAATGTCTTACCATACTTTTCTTCAATCATTGTTTGGAAGTCAATATACTTTGCATCGATCCTATTTGCACGGAATACATTTATATTGTCTGTTTGTAATTACTTTGGTGATATCCTTGTGTGTCTACGCAACTCATCATATTAAACAGGAAAGTCTTCAGACTTTTGACCAAAGAGTTCATACACTTCGAATGAAATATGCCGCAGCTGAACGTTCCGCTCATGCTTGAGCCCATTCTCGGCAATTATGATGCGCATATTCGGAATTTTATACATTTTTTGCAAACTCGCGTAGATTGTTTCCTAATTTACGATGGACCTCTGGACCTTCATCAGCATATTCGAGAGCGAACTACGTATGCTCTCTCGGTACAACATCGACCAACCAAGAAAATTTTGCGTAACGTTTATCCCATCCTGTTGGGATCTCAAATAGACTTGGCCATTCGTCATTTGCAAGTGTGTTCCTTTGAAGTGGATATTCCTACCGTTTCTGATGCCTCTTTTCAAGAAGTGGATATTGGCCGTGGTTTCTTTATCATTTGTGGTTTTTTGCGCCATTTACCCTATTTTTTTACCAATGATTCGACTCACACGCATATGGTGCAGAAAAAAATGGTCCGTGTGTTTACCTACGATGCCTTGGATCGGGGTAAGGAATTGAGCTATTATGTGGTAGATTGTCTTCCCAAAAAACGGGGTGATATGTTTGTGGTGGGCAACGATGGTTCCGAATCTACGGATCAAGTAGATTTCTTTTTTGATCATTGTCCTTACCGGACCGATGCTGCTGCTTATATGGCCCACGTGTATCAAAGAAATCAGTTTGATATTGACTCGTTGGTGAATAAAATTGTGGTGAGTCCTGGACATTTGTTTACCAAACTCTTTGTGAAATATTTGTATGCTCCCTTGCGAAAAGGGAATTGGCCCCTGATTAAATCCAAAACAGCTTTGGTGGTCAAATCCATTGAAACTGGATGCTTATTGCACGTCTTGTCCCGAAAAACAGTTTACTTTAAAGAAGGTAAATCAGCAGGTAAAATGACGATGATGCCTCACGAGTCTCATCGAGAAATTGGATCCAATGGGGAAGTGTTTGTGGAAAAAACTATTGGATGTTATCGAGAAGTCAATATGCAAACGTATCCTCTCAATCCCTTCTTGTCGTATCTAATCGTCCGTCAAATGTCCAATAAAGTCAAACATGGTTCAGTCCCTTCCTTTCACGATAGTTATTTGGGATTTTTATGCATTTTGGGTTGTTTTGAAACGAAAAATGTGGGAAGAACCACCATGATGGTACGCAATACCATCGTTTCTACCGTTGATGTGTTGGATCCCGTGTTTCATGACGCCCAGCACGATGCCTTGTGGACGTGGCTGCAATTGGAACCCGACTCTCACATTCATCCTCATTACTTTGTCGTCGTCAATGAAGCTTGTATTCCTGTCACCGAGGCCTGTTTTCAACGTATTCAACTCTATGCCTTAAAACAACAGTTTCGACATGTGGAATGCTTTGCAGAATTTAATTTCATGTACATACGATATAAAGTTGGATTACTTTTTAAACTTTTACCTGGAACGGACGTCTGGGTAACTCCCAAAGACATGTTGTTTTGGACTCAGAAATTGTTACAACTCAATACGATGGAAGCCATTATTGATCGTTTTGGATATGACTTCATTACCAGTTTTCACGTGGATTTGAATCCCTTTTTCATGCATAATGCGTTTCCTAAAAACACATTGGCTTTTAATGCGTTGAAAAATGCCGTGTTGGCTACCAATGCACGGTATGCTCATTATTTCATGGATAGCCTATCAGCCTACGCTCGTCAATTGACACCTTACCATCAAATCGTTCAAGAACCTAATCAGGATGGAATTTCGCCGCATTTTGCTCTCCGTGTACCTCATGTAGTGGTATCCTACATGAGTTTCTTGGGATGTACGCAAGAAGATGGAATAGTCTGTCGTCAAGACGTGAACGCCTTCGATTGTTGCCGATTTTACACGATTCGGATTAAAACGAAGGCCGATGGATTAGTTTTGTTTCATCCTAGGCAGGGAGATGCCGATGAGACAAGTCTCGTGGGCACGGTGGTGCATTTTGGAGAGACTCCTTTACAATTGGAGCCCTTTTCCATTCACGTACGCACCGTTCCCGTCAAGGACCAAGTGATTCAATTGCATTTCAATAAACCTCCCTTTCGAGTGATTCAACACTATTTATCAGCTCACACGTTAAGTATTTGCTTGGAACAAGATCATTTGGCCAGTACCGGAGATAAATTGTGTAGTTTTCACGGTCAAAAAGGAGTACTACGTCTCATGAAAACATTACCGTTGTTGGATGAACGGATTCAACCCGACTTGTTGGTGAATCCCTATAGTTTGTTTCGAATGACTCCCGGGCAAATTTTGGAAGGCGTAAAACGGGGACAGGGAAGAGATGCTCAAACGGTACGCAACACGGATGGCCAAATAGTACCAGATGCCAAGGCCTTTTATGCCAAAACATTTTATTTTCCAATTGCCTATTGGAGCTCGGAACATTTTTATGCTCCCAGCGAATGTACGATGGATAAAATTTTACATCAAGCCGTCAAAGGACGTTCCCGAGGAGGAGGGATGCGTTTGGGAAATATGGAATTGTTTAACGGTTTACGCGGCAACGGCTTAGCCGCGTGTTTTGAAGAAAAATTTTTTGAACATGGAGATCGAATCCCAAGCGAAACAAATCCTACAATTAGTTTACCAAAGTCAGTGGAATTGGTGAAGGAAGATGCCCGATTTTTCAAGTGCCATTTAGAATACAAAGCACATCCGAGCATCATCATGCGAAAATAAATTTAAAGTTGACCCCGGCTCATCCAATTGGATGGGTCAAAAACTTTAAAAATGGGGTCGACTTTTAAAGTTGAACATGTTAAAAATCCAAACTTTTAAAGTTTTTCGGTACACGAAAAAAATGTACCGAAAAACTTTAAAAAATTGAGAATTTTAAAGTTCAAACTTTAAAAGTCTGGAAATTTTTTAAAGTTGAAGCTTATTCAAACAAAATTTAACAGGGTACACTTTAAAAATGCTGCTCATGTGTTTTTCCGCTTCAAAAACAACATTTTTTTACAGTTGTTACAACCTATGTAGCAGTCAAATGGCAAAAATACATAAGCACTCTTTTTGCTCAACTATTTTTGCCGTTTGACTGCTACACACATAGATTTAAAGTGACTTACAGTAACTTGAAAAAATATATAAGCACCCCCTTTTGCTCAACTATTTTTGCCGTTTGACTGTTATATACAAAGATTTAAAGTGACTTACAGTAACTTGAAAAAATAGTTGAGCACCTCGTTTGCTCAACTATTTTTGCCGTTTAACTGTTATATACAAAGATTTAAAGCGACTTACAGTAACTTGAAAAAATAGTTGAGCACCTCGTTTGCTCAACTATTTTTGCCGTTTAACTGTTATATACGAAGATTTAAAGTGTCTTACAGTAACTTGAAAAAATATATAAGCACCCCTCTTGCTCAACTATTTTTGCTGTTTAACTGTTATATACGAAGATTTAAAGTGACTTACAGTAACTTGAAAAAATAGTTGAGCACCCCTCTTGCTCAACTATTTTTGCCGTTTGACTGTTATATACAAAGATTTAAAGTGACTTACAGTAACTTGAAAAAATATATAAGCACCCCTCTTGCTCAACTATTTTTGCCGTTTGACAAACAACCTTAAATTTTAATGTGTCACAGTCAAACAGGAAAAATACTTGAGCAAAAAAAAAAAAAAAAAAAAAAAAAAAAAAAAAAAAAAAAAAAAAAAAAAAAAAAAAAAAAATTTTTTTTTTTTTTTTTTTTTTTTTTTTTTTTTTTTTTTTTTTTTTTTTTTTTTTTTTTTTTTTTTTTTTAGTTTAGTTTAGTTTAAAGCTGGAGGTCCAGTCTTTTCTTGTACCAATCTCACTTCCACTTCTTCAGGAAAAAAGTTTGCTAGTACACGTTCTAAGCAATGAGGTTTTCCCTTCAACACAACTTTTTGATACGGTGAAGGACATATACACATGTAGTCATCTCTTCCTTTGTACATAAACACCCCATGTTCACACACATCCGGATTCAAAGTACTACATTCGGGACCTGACCAAAACGTGGCATCTGTACAGAGACACATCCAATGAGGCACGGGATTTTTGGCCAACATCACCATGCCTCCTTTTTCCGTATTACATTTTACGGGTTCATCGGGTTGCAAAACACATACGCCTCCCACACAACGGACCGATTTTTCCACACATAAAAAACTGCAATCATCCACACATTTGATGGGTTTGGCTGCACAATTTTGTTGAAAAATGGGAATTTGAATTTGAACATGAGACTTGGTTTCTGGGACAGTAGATGTCATATGAATCCATAAAAGTCCTATCCATAATAATAGAAAAAGACACCACGCAGACCACATTCTTTTCTTTCCCAAAGTCAAGATGGAACGTTCTATTGATCATCACGAATCTCAAAGACCTCCTGGTCGAACTTCAGCCGGTTTAAATCGTGTTACTAAATGGCGAGATGCATGGACTGCATGTTTTACTGTGGTGGAAGGCTATTCCTCTACCAATTTGAAAAATTTTCATCTTGTGTTTGGCCAGTGGGTTTCTATTCTCAACTGGATATTTGGAAATCCTATTCGCCCATTAAGGCAATATGTTCCCTATTTTTATTATTGCAAGGAACCCAATGGTCCCAAAGAAATTTTGCACATGTATATGGATCCCAATGTTGGAGAAAATAATGAACACTTTATACACATTTTTTTTAATTTGTACGAATTTAACAAAATTAGACGGGATTATTGTGAAAATGTGAACCGAAATAATCACATGTTGGTGGATGAAGCACGAGGCACCATCAATTTTTCCGTCTTGGAAGATACCATTAATAACCCAGCAGAATATTTCCAACACATTAGCACTTGGCAAATGTTATTTGTACATACCTTGCACTTGCTGGCTCATTGGGATACATACGACAAGTATCAACACGCCAATTACGATACACACATGCGACTCAAAGATTCTGAATTTTACAATTTGTACTTTTATGGGCAACTCGTCTACCATCAATAAAGAACTATGCCCAGACGCAGAGCTTCTCCATCTAGAGGGGGACCCAGTAAAGTTCCTGTGCTGTATGCATATGAAATGTTGACCGATTATACCTCACAACATCCAGAAGACATGAAAAAATTGGTATCCATGGGGTATTTGGAAAGTATTGCTGTAGATGACCATTCGCTCGTTCCCGTCACCAAACTCAAAACCTTTTTTCGTCACGCCAGAACATTTACAGATTTTAAAACCAATTTTATGCAGACTATTCCAGATGATTATTGGATCAACACGTTACATGAAAATCCACGGGTCATGTCTTATATTCGCCGCTATTTATCCACGTCCCCGCCCTCGTCCCGATCTCCAAGCCCCCGAAGACGTCTCAAAATGAAAGCGTTTGTGGGACAAGCCCACATGAATGACGTATCGGACGACGAATCAGTCATTTCTATTGATCCCATCAATGATGAATGTGACAACACCAATGTCAATTTGCCCAAACCCTTATGTCAGGGCATCCGACGAGTGTGTCGTTATTACGATAAAGACCGAAGATACCGCCCCTATGATAGGGATAGCAGTGAAGATAACCGATATGCTTTTAATTTGTCTTATATTTAAACAATAATGGGATTTTCTAAAGGATTATAGGCTAAGGGAAGCAGAGTTTTAATTCGATCACTATAATGCCATAGATACGGTGGGTGGGATAAACGGGTGGAAAGGTCATTGTTTAAGGATAGCAGAATAGATCGGGACGTGCAAGGAGCCAAGTGTCCCCGCAACACACGAATTGGAAAGACACTGGAACTTTCGGGAGGTCCAAAACAGGATCGCAGGTCTGGAGTGATGGGAACGCGAGAGACTGGAACCGAGTCGTAGTCGTAAACCCACAAACGAAGAAATTGGGGTAAAAGGCGTGTACATTCCATCAAACTGAAACCCAACAAGGGAGCCAATTGAGGAAGATTAAAATTTAACAAAGTGATGAAATGGTACAATTCTTCTTCAAATGTATCACTCGTATCGTTTCGAATGGCATCCACGTACGAACGACTCAATTTAATGCGTTGACAATCCATCGGCAAGGAATCTGTTAATAATTGATCCACCTCGTGTACATAAAAACAGCTGTCATTCCCCACCAAATAGGATAATCTGTATGGATTCGAGTGTTGAATCAATTCATGCATAGGATCATGAATGCGTCGATCAAAAGAATGAACAACGTTGGAAGGGGAATCTGCTGGAATCATTTTGTAATGAATGTCCATTACAACAAACTTTTGCAAAATGGGATATTTGTGTTTGGACAACAAGTCGAGAACCAAAGTCTTGTATTCAAGAGCCATGATAAACTTTATTGTGGAAAAAAATAAAAAAAAAAAAAAAAAAAAAAAAAAAAAAAAAAAAAAATTTTTTTTTTTTTTTTTTTTTTTTTTTTTTTTTTTTTTTTTTTTTTTTTTTTTTTTTTACATTATTATTTGTTTTGGTACCAGATCTTAATGTTACAAAATATTTTCTTACAACAACAACTGTAAAAAATCCATTTTCGTTAGGTTTTACAACCATCATTGTAAAATACTTGTTACAACATCATTTCTTCATCCTTTTCATCCCCTGTATTTCCCAAACAAGCTAGCCATTTACCTACTATGTTATTACGAATGTGATTATTGGGCATCAAATGACAAAATTCTCGCAAAACCAGAATAAGACTTTTGTGACCACTTTGACACAACAATTCATGTGTCTCTGTATCAAAAGCCTCATCCGGTTCATCCAAAATGCATCTTTTCCCCTTTTTCTTTTTTTGGTGAAAAAATAATTTAAATTCCAATTTCAAGTATCGTATTACGTCTCGTAACGTCTTTTTCTGCATCACACGGCGCCATTTCTTTTCATTCAAATGCGGTTTATGACCCTTGAGACGCACCCGGTTTTCCACATTAAAATCTCCTATATCACATAGCACCGGATGATGATCCGTGTATAAAAATAAAAATTGTTTCAAATCAGGCACCGCGCCTCCCATTTGGTAACAGACGGCACAAAAAAACACCACGAGAGCATAGACTGTCTCTTTAAATTGCAACCGTTGAATTTTTCGAGGCGCATACAATTGGATCGATTGACGAAACATACCAATGGTGTAGCCAGATGATTCTCGAAAATGACCTGCAAAGGGTAACACATATTCTGATCCCAATTGGGTATACATTTCAATCATTTCGTAAAAATGTTCTGGAATATCACATGATTGGTTAATGGTATAAGACTTCCACACGGTGGATCGATTCGCATACAAGCAATGAAATCGGTCCTGGTTAAAATTATTTAAGAGCAACAAACAGGGCTTTTTGGGATGAATTTCGCAATCAGATGCGGTGAAATTGACGTTATCAATGTGCCGAATTATACTTCGTACGCGGTCTTCGGGTCGTACATGGGATTTCGAGGTCATAATCTCTTTGTTTATTAACCAAGCATCATGAACCGAAAGTATGTATGTGTATTGGATATGGACGAAACTTTGGGTTTTTCAACAGGGGAAACGTTTCACGTTCGACCCAAATTTCAGACGTTGATCAATTTTTTAAAATTGATTCAGGCCGACATTATTTTATGGAGTTTGGGGTCGGACGAATATGTCCATCGGGTAGTGAATGGCTTTTTACCCGAGCTCATCCAGCATCTGTTCAAACTCTTTGCGCGCTCAGAATGCAACTATTCCAAAACCTATTACCGATATACAAAGGCTTCGGCCCATATACGAGACATGTATTCGGAACCCATTTTTTTAATGGCCATCGATGATAAAGTGAGTGAAAATATGGATGAACAATACGATTTGCGCATCCATGTTCCACCGTATACCAAAGTAAATTCATGCGACAAGGAATTGTTGCAAGTGTGTGAAAAAATCATTAATGGCATAGCTGAGTTGATCCGGTAAATATAAAGTCATGTTTAGTGTAGAGCAATTTCTGAAAAAAATTCAAAATGTGCAAACCCAATGGATTTGCTTACGATGGCTACAAGCTCATCATGCAGCCCGACCCAACATTGGGTTGGAATATCGTCATGGACGACCCTTCGAAAGTTTATTAACAAACCAAGCATGGCATTTCTGGATTTTATTGTTGTTGTATTCTTTCCTTCTTCTTTTGTATGCATGGCAGTATCCCTCTCCTCCAATTCAAAAATGTTGTTGGCTACGACATCCTCGACCCCAACCGTCCTTGTCAGACACAAACGATTGTAATGCCCACATCTGTCTGTCAACATGCCTTCTCAACTCTTGGACGGGAAGAATGGCGATCCTCTGACGGAGAATGGACGCTCGTGTCCATTCAGAAATCTCTTGGTGGCTTGCATTTAAATATCCTCGACTTTATCCATCAAAAACGTGAGAGAAATTGTGACGTGGATGTCACGTGTCAGCCACTACGGACTAACAATCTACATACGCAACAATGTGATTGTTGGAAGGGTTTGTGCACCAGCCAAACCCTCGTGTAAAACTACCGTCGTGGAACGTATGATCAAAGTCGTGCGATTCCGGATGAAGTGCATTTAGCTATATCAACCCTCTGGCGGATTTACAGCTGGGTACTTGCGACGGCATTAAAACCATGTTTCAAACGACCTTGCACATTTGATGCTTTTACAGGTCAACCGTTGAAAAGGCTCATATGAGAGTGGATGCGTATGTGATCAGCGTTAGGTCAGTTGAGTACGTATCGAAGGTTGCCCATTTCAGGACCTGGGCTGTCACGTGTACTGATAATGTTTCAAACGCCTTTGGAATATCCATTTCTGTCGAAATTGTGACCTATTTTATTTGATGCAAAGAGCCCCGTCACCTTTTACAATACAAAAACCTAAATGCCTCCCATGTCATTGCCCGCTCCGTTCGTTGATTCAAAACGGAAGAGTTCAATTGGTCAGAATTTCATTACGATTACATCAAATATTTTCAGGAACGCACCTTTGCAGCTCAAGTGCTCAGTTTAATTACAATGAAATTTTTACGCAAAATTATCCTCCTACCTATGATTCATCAATCAAATGGCAATGAGTGTGTCATAGTCGAACATTTAAAGGATTATTTTTACCTTCTAATGGGCTTTTAATTTATTGTACACTTTCCAGCCTGTGCTATATTGGCCTAAAAGGACAGATCGTGATTTATACACACGAGACGATATTATAAATCCTTGCATTTCACCTTTAGAGCATTCTGAGCATCATCGATGACAATGTCTCCTTTTAAAACATGAACGAGAGATTGGATTAGTACATACGAATATGATATCGTACCTATCTGTCACTTTGCCCAATCTCGATGGTACTCTTCTTGGACGTCCGTCTGAAAATGTTGGAGCAAGGTCATGATAAAGATCATTGCAGTCAAACGTCTTGTATCTACCATCGGAACGGGATCTATTAAACAATCGGAACCCACCTTTTGAAAGACAAGATGAGAGAATCTCGGAAGAGAGATCGGACGATGAATGCCTCCCTAAACTGGCTCGATCAGGAAAGAAACGGGATGTTTGCAGTTGCGAAAGGACGAGCAGAAACAGAATAATGAGATCATTAATCAAGACTTTAGAAATCAAAGCAATATTTTATCGTATGCCTGGAAATAATGGCCATCGTATGGGAAACAGGATTAACGGTCGTGACATGGAATGGACAGGAAAATAATTTCTATGTGCATTATACACTCAGAGACGAGTTATTCAACATCTGATGAATGTAAAAAGAGTAAAGCAATTAAATCGGATTGTGGATAGTTTCTAGGGCTTGTCGACTGTATTGCATGAAGGTAATATCCCCATGTTAATAATGTCATCTCAACTTTGAAGCAGACACTATCAAATTATCAAAGTAAGTGTCAACGAATGATGAACTAGAAATAGGAGATTTCTATTGCATTGTATTCAGAAGTGTTGGAAAGAAGAGCAATGTGTTAAGGATTGTACATCCTTTCAAGCTCAAGCAATTAAATGAAATGCATAGTGGAGGTATGTTGTTGTCGTTGTTCGATAAACAGATCCAAAAGATGACAGTGGATCAAATGAGAATTGTCTTGCATGGCTGAGCAACAAAAGTATAGCTAAAAATTGATTACTTCATACTTCCCACTAGCAACTCCTAATTATTTTACAGTGTATTTGACCGCATTTGACCTTTATCATGAGGGCCAGTGTACACCAAATTCAAGTCTCGACTCCCATTACAAGTTCATGGCGATTAACATCGTCATCCATCATCTCCTTGAGAGTTTTGAATAGTTCCACAGAATCCCTCACTACAATAGGAAGTCTCTCGAAAATTTCTTTGCAATGTATCAAACCTTTTGCGGATCATGCATTCAATGCATACTGTCTCATTAGCATTATACTTTCAAACATTAAAGGGCCGTTTGAAGCAAGAGTACACATTTTAGGAACAATAAATATGGGCATCCTCTTTCACATCCATTAAGTTTCTAAACCATTCTCTGTTTTGGTCCATAAACGGATCCGTGTCATGATCAAACGTTTCAAATAAAATTATGCGTCAGTGGATGCGTTCAGATGAGGCCAATGCTCAGTACATTTTGAAGAGGTTGTATCAATATATCACACAATAGGAAATGTTCCTACAAACTGTAGGTAAATAAACCCGTTTATCATTTGTATCCATAGAAACGCAACTGTTGAATATGTCTTACATCTTCAGAAAACCGTTTACTTTCCTTTAAATTAATGCGTTTTAATGGGTATATCGAGATACGCTAAATACATTATTATTGGTTTTACCGGTCGCAATTGGTTGGGATCTCTCATAGCGACAAACAAAATACCGGGCGGCGAAAAATATTGTATGATCCAATGTGCCAACCAAAACTCTGTTCAATTTCATCACCGATAATATCAGGTTGCTGCAGACATAATCAAATAAACAACAATTTTGCACTTTTTCCAAACAGCCTCGTCCGTTTCGTGTTGCAGTTCCTTTTCTAATGTATGCAAGACTAGACAGGTTTCCACCCTAGTTTGCGACCGAATAGATTGTTGCTTCAATACGTTGCCACTCGAGCGGTGGGAGCCATATAATTGTGGAACCGATATACGATCGGACAGCTCGTAACGGTAAAATTTTCCAGATCCAGGGCCACCTGCCCAAAACCACTGCATGTTGACGTTTATAACCACTCGTGTGAACCAAGAAGGAAGCGTTTGTTGAGACCCGAGTCAGCTCAATGTTTGTCGAACCCCATGATGGGAGGCAATTCCCACGTGACTCATGGTTGTCCCAGACTGTCTTGCCCAAAGTGATTGCTGGTGTTGGTCTTGACGCTATTAACGTATAGAATATACACTCTTGGTATGCGAACGTGTAGGTCGTATCATACGTAATGGACTTGTATGCTTTGTTTACGGGGTGAATGCACCTCAATGCCAAATACTCACTTTAAATCGTCAACACGTTAATGGTACGTATCCTGGAACTTACAAATGGTTACAATGTATTCAATGGTACAGTTTTCAGCAACAAGTCAAAAGTGAGCATGGAATGGTTTATTACTCAGACAACAACTCAGATTTTATTCTTTTTGGGAGGAGGATCCTTGCTGGTATCTCGAAAGTAATGATGAAATGGTCAAATTCCTAGAAACCGATTACGTGCAACAGCAGTCTCTCTCTGACTTTTGACAAGCCCACACTCCAGCAAATGAACTTTATAATTAATCGTAATAAACGTGTGCTTCTTTTAAATCATACAGGCTTTAAAAATATTTTTCTCTTCTAATATAATTAAATATTGTTTTAACTTTTATTATGAATTCTTTGTTCAAGAAAATCAATACACATTTTGAGTTTCTTCATTTGTTTCTTAGATTCATGTCAATTGCAGCAGGCAATGATTCGTTTGCATAAACATCATTTCATATAGGGTTGAATAGTAGATTCGAGAAAATTATAATGTCATCTTTAATCCAATTTTGTACTTGTCCATCTCAAAGTCATGCGACTGTAAATTTGCACTTGACAAATGGCTAAAATGTTCCAATGCTCAAAATCGTTCAGTTATTTGAATACATTGGTCTCATTCTCCATCAAATACGCGTAAGTGTCCTGACGCACTCGATTTCGATCACGTCCTGCAGGCATATGATATTTTGGTGAGCAGTTCTGCGATGTGTTGCACAATAAGTGGTTCAAGTTGTCTAAATAACCGAGCTATCGTGCAACTTTGTTGTGAAGTTTCTCGCATGTGTCAATCAATGTTAAAGGTATGGGCATCGGGCGATAAAGTTTAAATCTCCTGAAATCCTTCGAAGTCTTGAGATTTGGCTCCTATCACACGACTGGAGCCATCACCATGACTTATTGTAGGAATTGAAAGGATTAGCAATATTTTGACATAGGCTTTATCCACATGACAAGCATGACTTTGGAAAAGACTGCTTCTCCACCGTGCATTTGATGCACTGGATAACTCATTTCTTTTCCCAGTCTGGATCAACAAGATTTAATACCAGATTCAGTACCATATCATCAATTGCTTTTTCAGGCGGGAACGTTTAAAGTATTGTGGATTAGTTGAAGTATTCCATGTTGGAAGACTTTATTCACAAGTGGGTGATGCCAAAAAGTATAGGAGCTTGTGCTCTGTCAATCCTATACACTATAATGTTAAAAATTATTTTTTTTATTAAGATATCATTTTATGTTTTCTTTCAGAGTTCATTATCGCTATTATCAATCTCAGATATCTTTCCTTAAATTTTCTTCACCCTTCCCCTTTAAATTATCTCTTGGATATTGCGTATATCCTCAAACGCATTATGCATTCGGTTGGTGTTCCTGGTGTAGGTTTACAACTTCGTAAGCGTTGCTAGATGGCGAATATTTTCAGGAAGCGATTCGTAATATTTAACTTTTACTTTGCTTTCGGATACTTTTACCAACCATTGCTATTCCTTGTTTTCTTTGGAGAAACATTTTCTAAGAGGATATTCTCATTTGCCAAGTATGAGTGTTTAGCTAGTGTACTTCCAGCATAGGTGTCTGTTGCTCAGCATTTGTTCCATGGCCTCGTAGTAATCTTGTTTTCATCTCCAATTCATTTATTTGGTTTCTCCTCTCAAATCATCCATTATTGAGTCCTCATCTGTATTGAAATTATTTTCATCCTCAAGATGTCCTTGGCTTATTGTCTTCTGTTCCTCATTCTTCATTGGCTGATTATCACTTAATTTGTTTCCCATTTTATTTAGCGCTACTTTTGCTTAATACCCCATCTGATCATCTTTCACCTACCTTCTTGTGTTTCAACATATTTTCCCTCTGCAATCACCTTGGTAACTCTTTGCTAGTCCTCTAAATGAATTGCAAATTGATCCGTCATTCTAACCATTACATGAAAATGTCCCTTCTATCCCTGTTAACAGTGCTCAGGCATATCCATCAGTGAAATGAGTCAAAACAATATTATACAGTTATCCATGGATCCTTACAATGATACCTTTTCATTCCGACTCGTCTTACCTACCCAAAACATGATTTTACCGCTCAGTTACTCTCTCATGTTGCATGTCCTTACCAGTTTATCAAAGTATCCTTATGCAGGCACTTCAAGCACAATCTTTACAAAATGTGGATTGGGAGCACTCTTTGATTGTGTTTAATCACGATTCTCAAGTATTGTGGCTCCTGACCAGTTTTATACTTATTCAACTCGATCGGAGATAGATTCGAAAGCCAAACAAGTTATTTTGGACCGTTTCGCATCTTTCCCTTTCAATTGTTTCCAATCCCAGTGTGGTATGGATCACTGGTCTTGTGATAGGTTGGACCCTCATGACCGTTTGTCTTTAGCATAGCGCAAGCCTTATCGGTTGGAGTTGTCAAAATGCCTCAACAGGTTCACCACGTCTCGTGCATAAAGCACGGCTCGTTCTGAAGCTATTCAGGGTTCAGGCTCTCAGGTAGTTCCGATAAGTGGTCTCTGCTCTTTGATAACAATTCCACGAATAACGAGGTGCATAAGGCCGTGAAAGTATATTAGATCAAATTATCATACCTGAATTTTCAAATACTTTGGGAAGGAGGAGAGTGTAATAATCTCGAAGATAAAAGTGATCAAATCCTTCCCAGAGAAGCGCCAAATGAGAGAGTTGTAGCGTAAACTATTGATACTCACTTGTTGAATAAAACAGGCCAGGATGGAAACGGGGATGGCTCGTAGGAATATTGCTCTTTCTTTCTCTGTCTTTAACATTAAACGCATTGGTTAATGGTGATGTAATGATAGGAGTAATGCTCACCAACGAGGGAATAAATCATTTCCAAACTAAAGGAACAAATTCCAAATGCATCACGGGATAAGGCAGCCATTCTCCACTAAACGTCACGGGATAATATTTTCCATAACAGTAATATTTGAATGCTGTCGTATCGATCAAGCATGAGGCTCAACACAAACACATCTTGGTCTTCACTCACTCACAAGAGGATGTCGGCATTGATCAGGATGCAAGCTTCGGCGATGTAAACAATTTATGTTCACCTTCTCCTGGTACTTGCATCCACTCACATATAACTGTAATGTGTTGAACATTTTAAAATGATACCTACAAACGTTCAAAGATAATGTTGAACCTTGCAGAGAATTAATATTGGTTCCAAATAAACGTGACCGATATTTGGATATTCCATGGACAGGCATTACGTTGTCTCCTTCCTTCTTGGTACCGTTCGTTGAGTCAGCCATTTCCTGGAACCTTCTCCGTCAAAGATAAAATAGAGGTGAGGCGTTCCACGAAGCATGAATAAAAATATTCAGATTATGAACCAGTTTTACCCAGACGACATGGCACTTTCCCAGAATGTTGGGTTCATCTGCCCAAAGGCCGTTGAAGAGTGCAACGTGAGAACATCATACAAAATGGAATCAAAGGTTGCGGGTACGAAGGCGGTTCTTCATTGGGTTCATGCAGTTTATTTATTAACATGCAAAGTTGTGATCTTATGTAGAAATACTCTAAAGCAAGCAGCTCTTGTCGATACTTAGTACAGAAGGCTAAAAATTTTAATTTCGAATAGTAAGATTTACAAGAATGTTTGTCGTATACATTTTGTTTTCATGTCCATGTATGCTCTTCATTGTACTTATGGCACACCAATTTGATTATGTATTATACAGCTCAACCTCAGAGTTTCATTTGAATTTACTTCGTTGGAATCAAATGTCCAGTTCCTTCTTGACCGAATGGTTTGAGCAGCTTTGTTGGACACCACCCATCCATGCATTTTGATCCTCCTCCTTGCTTGTATCCAGCTCATTTTGTCGTTTGAAGCCGATGGTATTCAATGGAAGATAGATACGGTGGCTTTCACCCTGTTTCGATATTCAAATTCAGATGTGTTGGATATCTTGATGGATTACTTGGATCAAACGTTTCTTAAGATCAACACTACAATACCCACTTTCGTTCAAGAGTTGTGACTCTTTTCAATCAATTGTTGGCATGTTTGCTCGTCAAAGGATATTCAAACGGTGGACATGAAAATGACACCACCTTTAAATTTGATCATTCAATCCTAGTAAACGAGGCCCTTCAAGTACCATTCCCTCTGTTTTGGAAGTGTCTTCGCAATGGATTCTGAAACGACGTCCTCTTCCAAAGAGTGCTCCTTTACCCATCCATCTTCAATAGATGTGAAAGCAGACCCAGTTCAGTTGTATGATGTAACATGTAAAACTCATGGGACTGCGAACATGGATCCTTATCAATATATTTAGTTAACTTGAATATGTCAATACCGTTCATTTTCAATCGGATACACTTTTAGAAGCCTTTTACCTCAGACCCAACCATGCTTTGTCTCAAGCCGTTGGAACACTTGTCTAAAGAATGGATCAATTTTAAATGGACACATATCCTCCTGTTTAAATCATAAAACAGAAAATTGGACTAATTTTACAAAACTTCACTGTTTATGATGGTTCAATCCAAGAGCTTCATACAGCTGTCTCCCCCTCCTAAAGTGGTTCAATGTCTCACTTTGTTACAACTGCTCCAATTGGATGATTTAAGTGGCAAACCGCCATCAGTCCTTGCACAGAGACCTTCTTTGTCGCACCAATGTGAGTGCATTGACAGAGAAATACACATGGCCGAACAGCAAAATGCACCTGTTGATTGAAACATGTAAGTGCCAATAAACGGGATAGCATAAGCACACATTAGAGGGTTTCATACCAGACATGGATCCATCAATGTGAGGATACATGAAATTAGCCGTCTTAGGGACAGACACACAAGTTCCAGTCAAATGAGGGGCTGGTTTGACTCAAAATATCCATTTGATACTATCTTTGGAACAAACACAATATCCGTGTGGAAACATGTGCTATGGTTAGCTATTGGTAACAGAACTTATGTAAAAATCAAAATATTGGCCAGAGGCGTTCCATTAAAGTCTCATGATGGCTATCGGTCGAGCATAGAGAATAATTTAATGGCCTTGGAATAGAGTAAGGATCGTCACTTGAAAGAAATTTCATAACCCGTCCATCCACTAGCCCAATTCCAAAGAATATACTGTCAGTCTAAAACAACTCCGGTCTGTATAAGATCAGGCGTGGACTGCCATACTACTTGCTTTCAAAATAAGAAACAAGAATCTTAAATTTGGAATTAAACATATCATTGGAGCCATTTTGAGATGTTGGTTGTATCAGTTTGATACAAAGTTATATCATGTATCAGATGAGTAATCTACGTTGTACAAGAGATAGATAGTACTACGCAGGCGATAAAAACGAAGGGTGGAGCTCGAAAGTTTGGATCAGTAATCAGAATCTCTTTGTAGGACCTACCGTTGGAAATGTTGATTGGTATGTGTTGCTCGGAATCTTGTACGTGATGGCTTAATAGAAACACAAATATGAATCTCAAAACAATTTGATCGCTTCTTGGTAGTTATTTGATGAGTTTGATGAGCTTTGGGTATATCACCTACGCAATTATTCAGATACAAGCTTCAAAGAAGTCAATTTCTTGAAATAAACAGCTCCTCTTTTAGTTACAGATGGTATTGAGTCTGTTGAGCTTTGGTTTGGTGTTGGAATCTTTTTCCAAGCATGAATCTCAAACTAATCCAACATCAAGATAGCCAAACTATAATGAAAAAAATAAAAATTTTTTTTCTAAAATTTAATTTAATTTAATT
Source organism: Trichonephila clavata (assembly GCA_019973975.1). Taxonomy (NCBI): domain Eukaryota; kingdom Metazoa; phylum Arthropoda; class Arachnida; order Araneae; family Nephilidae; genus Trichonephila; species Trichonephila clavata. Next base: position 19,323 of record BMAO01018896.1, on the reverse strand, counting down.
TTCTGGAGCATGTGCAATTCCTTTGTTTCTTGCTGGGATGGTTGACAGGCATTTCTTTACGATCTTCTTTACATGATCATTCAAACTAAATTATTAGCCTCCTTTTCCACCAACATTAATATTTTTCGATTTCCCCTTGGGCTCGATGTATTTGTGCCAAAACATAACAACTCGAGCTTGTACAAATTGTTTCGCATCGTTGCGTATTCAGCACCTTATCTTATGTCAGAGGTATCGGGAATTTCAAAAGCCATATTCATTAACATCAAAAGCATTTTCTTTTGGCTCGCAAATAATTGTTCATGGTTTACCCACTGGCATTCTTGACATCCATCACCTTGTACTCCGCCTCTCGTTGAGCCACTCTGCTCGATATAGTTGTATTCAATAATCATTCGCTTTTTCAGGGTATTTCTAGACACGTGCACAGCCACGCAACTTTTGATTGTAATCACTCAAATGCTATCTTTACAGGTAAATGGAATATTAGCATCTCTACACTTATGTATGGGCCTCTGAGTAATGTAGACCCATAAAATCCATCCACGACTGGACAAGGAAAATTGGTCTTCCGCTCCACCCATGATCGTCCTTCTCGAGAGATGTGGAAAACATAAAGTGCCACACGTTTTCCAACACCAATTGCGATACTCTAATTATGAGTTCATTGAATGCGTTTTGAAACCTTTGATCACAGTCGTTCCCTTTGCGTCTCGTAAATGTACCGTTTTCCGGGACAAGACAATTAACCACTTCATCCGTTGCTCAAATTTGAGCTCCACATGTTTCAATTTAAGTAGCAGTGACAGGCATGCAATCATTGTTGGAGCAATGTTGCACCATCAAACTTCGATGTCTCATAACAAATGAAGGATAATTTAAACGTTTCAAGTAATGATAAGAGCCTAGTAAATGATAGCAGCACAGACGAATCGTCATGGCAATGGGTGGTGACCAAGCATGAATCTTAATGGCCATGAGCCATATGAATTGAGCTAAAATTTTGATGCATAATTGAGCATTGTAAGATACGTCTTTGGTTTGTTTTGTATGCCCCTGATGATGTTTTGCGCAAATCAAGTAAAATGTTTCGATAGCCGTTAAAGACCTCAGTTTCTCATTAACACGATGGCAAACACATCTTTTTCAATTAAAGAGGATAATGAAAAACTTAGCTCTCTCGAATGTGTCCTATTCAAAATCCACGTTCCCCGTGGACACATTAAGCAATACTCGTCATAGTGTTGACAGGGGACCATAACATCTTCTCGGGTCATATGGTGCATTTTCCATAACAGAGTTACTACTCAATAAGGCCTGGGTACATGCTGGAAAATCCTCACAGATACATTTTCGTCTTTTCTGGAATGCAATAATTAAAACCACTTGTACGTTGTTTTGGTGACAAAACAGAGGCTCTTGCAAATCAATCAGGAACTCTTTAGAAGTGAGTATTGACAGGAAGAGAAACCCAAACAGTCCATAGTTTTAAACAATTCAACAGGAAACTAGAATTGCCATATGGAGGCTTGAACTGCATTCCACAGAAGTAAATTGGCCGCTCCAAAAGGACAATACCATTTCTTTCAAATAAACGATAATCTAGAAAGGAATCTTTTAAACAATATTGCATATACTCTTTAAAGTATAGAGTGGGCCGGAGGGACACGACGTGGTTTCAAAATGTGATAACATTCTCGCAGAATTCTATTGGAAATGCTAGCCGTCACATGAGGTGGACGTACCAAAGACCATAGGCCGTGGATTGAGGTACTTTGGTTTCATTCAGTTTCATGCAGGACGTCATCCAATTTAAATCCGAGGTAAATCATAACTGGAAAATTGAAAAACAACAAATCAACACCATTTTTCTGAAACATTAGTGACAATGTGGTTCCTACTCGAATGGATGAATAGTATGCCGAAATGGAATATTTGCAAGCGGCAGGTAAACAGTGAAATGGCATTGCGGTAATCAGATCCATTTGATATTGGCCCGTCAGATTGTAATCTTGAATCCGGACGTGAAAATCATTTAAAAGTTGACGTTCAGACATAAGCATGAGCTCGGTCATGTCAACGGAGGAGCCTCACAAGGCAATCGATACAAAACCATGATCATAAGCCCTTGACGCCGGTTCCATTTTATTTTAAACTATCGCGGCGAATTTCATCTGTTCATCAATCCATAGAGGACACGATCCTATCCATCGGAACCGTTTCCAAATCAAGAGCTCCAATAGTCAGTCAGATTGCTTGGTTTGATTGGGACCATTTCCAAAGTCTACCAAATCTCCTCTTTCTAAACTGAAGTGTGTACCATTTATAATAAAATCTGTCATATTTAGGCAGAGATCAATGTACAAACGAACCAACCAATCCGTTTTGTCATAACAAATTTTGTACTTGTTGAAAAATCATCCAATTTCATGACAACACGTCGAAGATAAACCTTGTAAAAATGTTTTGGGAGAAATCAACCGATTTTCATAGTCGGGTTTCAAAATAGGGCAAAATCTTTCTTGTAGGTCCCATACGTATAACGAATAGGTTTACAATCAGGAAAATGATGCTCAAGGCTCGAATGGCTGTCAATGTTAGTACACACGCCAATCCATTATTGTTCATAGGAACGAATCATTTGAACAATTGTGGTCATCCAAAAATGGCTTTAGCATGAATAATGTTTGCATGATACGTTCGTCCTTACTCAGTAGCAGAGGAATCTTTCCCATCTACAACATCTTGAATGAATAGCCTCCTACTTTAACCTACCATCTTAAATATAATACATAGATTGAAAAATTTTTAAATCTATTGTGCATTAAGACTAAAATATTTTCTTGCATTCTGTAAACAAGTCGCTATGATTTTAAAGCATTTACAGTTGTCATATTCTTGTTATTTTTACATGACATGGTATGACACTAGCTCTTCTTTTCCAAACCTCAGTATTTATTTACATCCTTCTCCTGGAATCCCATCTCACCAACTCATTTCTCATGGATCTACATTTCAGTTTTAATGGATTCTCAAGTTCAATGGGAGCTCAGTTACCAGATCATTATTCATAACCAACAATTTACTTTTAAAGATGCTTGCTATAAGCAGCAGATGCCAGTCATGTACACAACATAGGACAAACGCCCTTAGATATTTAGAAAGGATAAACTCGTTTCGTTTCACCAACTCCCTTCCTTTGAATCGAATGCCTCGACCCTCTTGCAACATAAACGCGTGTATTATTTTGGTTGTCATGATGGAAAAATTCAAAACTTGCACATGTGTCCTCCGGGTCATTTTCACGATACTCTGCCAACCCATTGATCAATGTGTGGAACAACCAATAGTAGCGATTTTCTGACCCTTCGACATTCATCATTGGCCAGAATGTCAACAGAAAAGGCCATCGTGATCGTGTCCATCAATACATTATTTCTACGATTCTTGCCGAAATAAAATGATGAGAGTCTTTGCTGTCAATTTCATGCAGAGCCCAAAATTTTGGTTAACTTTGTGTTGTCGCCACAGTTAAGCTCACTTTGAAACCTGTCACCAGGATTTCCAGTACTTTGATTCCCCAAATGTAGATCAATGCTTGTGTTGGCTTATCCAGCCATCACTTGGCACCCTCCCAAAGTTCAACGAGGTCCCTTGAGTTATTTTCAGGATACTGTACAATGCCAATGATAGGGTGACCAAAGTAGTGGAATGCCCTCAAACATGGGATCCCTGTGTCGTCGGGGATGTTGACTCTTAGTATTTAACGGACGCGCGCCATTCACAATTTTGTACAATGTTGAATCGGATGATCCTTTGGTGATGGTTCCCGTGCACAATTTACCAAACACGTGAGGTAGGCTGAAACGATTGGATGCAACCAGCAGGATTAAATGCGAGAAATCAACGAAAACGGGTTGCATTATTTCCGAACATATTTCATCCAAAAGCAATTCAAATCAGAATCTGCCTGCGATAGTACCGTTCCAAAGTGGTTGTATCAGGTAACCCAGGAGTATATTTTGACTGTCAAACTCAAAGAGTGGAATCATTGTGCTTATGTAATTTTTGATGAGTATGTCAACCGCGTGTAAAACATGCCTTCTCTTTTAAAGGAATTTGTACATTTCCACTTTAGATTCTTTTACGACCTGACAACTGGATGGAAGCATGGGATTACAATAAAATACCTTCCGCTCAACCTGCAAGTCAGTCTATTTGAAACATGCAATGCTTGCAGTCATCCCGATTGTGTCTTGTATCCTTTTAACTCCTTCCTTTTCTCTGATAAGAGTGAAGATGCGTCCCAATGCATTTCGTAGTAGACCGTCTCATAAAACAACCATTTCTCACCCCTGTCTTTATCTTGAATTCAGAACTCAAATTTTCTTTAATAAATATCAGCCTAATATTTTAAAATCAGACATGATTTAATGTTAAATATTATTTTCTTGTATAAATCCCACAATATAAATCTGTGTTGTTCAATCCATAAAGATTCTCCCAGAACTGATGACGATGATCTTCATTTTGTAACATAAAGTTCTCCCTCCTTTCAGTTAATCCGTGCCTGGGCAGCAATATTTTCTTTCCACCAATCACTCAGATGGGCATGTCAGTGTAATGAATGGCCTGTGTTTCAATCCCAGCCTCTGTGGTCTGTAGTCAGTGTGTCTCATCTGTCAGGTTGCATCACTCGATGTTGTGTGGACGAAGACGAAAATAATTTCTAGGTTTGGAGGTGGATTTCTAGTAAAGAAGATTTTACCAAAATCGATTACTCTTCCCACCTATAATGTCAAATATGCTGTTCCAGATTGCCTTTGACCGTAAACCTTAAACAAGATGGACAAACGCCACGTGGAAATGGGGTATTATTGTACGACAATTTCATAAATTATATTAAGTGCCATACGACTGTCGACGGGACGCTGGATATTTGCTTTTGATTATACAATGACGATAAGTTGACCGCTTACATGATGTACATGACGACTCATAATGACGAGCACTTGAAATCGGTGGAGTAGAAGACACCTTGACAAAACGATAGCAAGTCAAAGCGTACTACTCGTAAAATATCATTTCTTTTGAATAGCTCACAGTTTTGCAAAATTTAAACAATGTCGGAGGTTCATCAAAGCACGGACTTGTCGTAAGGTTGGCAAATCTGTGTGGAGGGAAGGTAACAAGCTTCTGGAAAAGAAGATTTTAGCCGCTCTTCCCGCCTGGCATTCTTCGGAAAACAATTGTATGTTAAGTTTCAGCCATTGTCACTGGATTCGCAAGTCAAGAAATGAAATCTTAAAATGTATCCTTTGCCTTAAAAGCACATATCGTAAAAATTTAAAAATTTTTAAAATATAATCAAAGTATTGTTTTCATTATGGTCAATGGAATGCCGATCAGATTTTGAGGTTTGTCGCTGGACTAGACTCGTTTTGGAAAATCATTTGGATGCTGGATATTTTCAAAGTACATTACTGAAAGAGTCGTACCTTTCCACGTGGAGATGTCTTTGGGAGAAAATTTAAAATTTGGCTGTCTCAGGAACCTTGACCAATAAGCAAGATACTGTCCTGAATTTTGCTCAAATTCTTCCTATATAGAGCCTTATAAACATTTGCTAAATTCATTGGCAATTCTTTTGGAATCAAGTATTTGAAAACTTGGTCGTACTTGAAACTCGACTATGAAGTTGACAGTATCTTCTTTGGAACCTTTGGTATTTTTCCCTAGCTGGAGGCTTATTGTACTCTATTGGGTTTATATCAATCTCACTCTACTGATTTTCGCTTTCATTTTATCGTCCGGCCTTGTTATTTTATGGCTCTAGTATCCATTACGGTATTTAAATATTTAAATACCGTTATAGAAAAATGGATGATATTTTAGCTATTATGAAAATAAAATAGCCAGTTTGATATCTCTTTGAAATATGGTGGCCTCTCCGGATTGCCAGCTAATTTGAAATAACCCAACGAATGAGATACATCCAAGTCGTTTCTTTGCGTTCGTGCACATCTTGCAAACTGATTAAAAATAACCTCAGAGGTAAATCAAACTTTTCCGTGGTTTGTTCCATCTTCAAAAGGTCAATGTAATCGTAGTAGGTTGAAAGAATGTGGTGAAGAGGTTGGTCAACTGGCATAAAATAACCTCATACGATTTGAAGAATCCATAAACAGATGGCTTCTTCCGAGACGCCCGACGAGATGAGAAAGCTTCAGACCAAGGATGTAGTGACTTCAAGAATGTTTGTGATTTGGTTGATTTTATCAATTTGCAGCCAGAAGAACGAACAAGCTCATACAATCTTTCGTGAGACGTTTTCCCCATCATAGACAAATTTAAGAAATTTTATAATGAATGCAGGTCGTTCAAAAGACCAACATAGTATGAATGAGACTGAGGATGCAGCCCCAGCGAAACTTGCCCTCAACTTGTGTATGATATAGGTACCAAAAGTTATTTAAATGCTCGAGTGTTACCACCTCTCAATCGAAAAAGGTTGGAAAAGTTTAACTTGGGTGAATTTCTGAAGTTAAAAACGACTCAATGGGAGTTTTCATAATAAGCTATAATGATCAGCGAGTCGGTGGAAGATTTGATGGATGAATTGAATGAAGATAAGCCACAGAAATGACAAGAGCTGATGTTGCACTGAATCGGATAGTGGAAATGGTGGCAATAACCAAATGCAAACTGCAATTATCGTCTCTTGGAATTGCATTCAGAAAGACGAATTCAATAAGATGATAAGAGCTAAATGAAAATGTTACTCTGACCCACAACACTAACTGTACAAAAATTTTTCATACGTACATACAATTCTTTTCATTTTATCAAGTCATCAAAACAAGTACATTGAAATGAATTCTGTGAACTTGCTTCAATTTATTCTTCGCCATGATTACGTCTCGTCTTTGGAAACCTTGGGAGATATCCCCGAGTTCTTTTGATGCATTCGTGCAGATCCTCAGTTGAACGTGGCTATTTACTCTCCACATTATTTGTGTTGTGCCTCCAGATGAACACATTCGTGTTGTTAAACCCAATCACGATCAACCATGTGATTTATACGTGGTTTGGAACTACCTTAACTCTTGTAAAGTAGCTCAAGCCACGAATTTGTTTTACAAGTCATTTACTACAAAAACTCGTCCCGAACATATCTGGACATTTGTCAGTTTTTCCATACTCTCAATGTAATGGGATGACTCGTAACACTCAGGAGTGCACCGCTAAGGATCATTCGATTCAAACCTTCCATCCAACAGGGTGAAGTGGATGCTATCCATAAGGTTGTCGTAGTCTCCCACTACCCTTTTCTATGTTAGGATGTGTAGGATTCATAATTAGGAACTACTCAAATAATAAATCTTATTTATTATTTCTTTGAACAGAAATCACAATTAATAATCAACTTTAAGAACAATAAATTATCATGAGTATTATCAGAATTCAATTGTGGAATACTAACTGATATCACGAGGGAATAACACGTACAATCAAACTACACATTTAAATCTAAACTACAAAAGTTACAGACCTGAAATCTTCTTCAGAAGAGACCTGTAGTAAATTTAGAAGTGGCTACAATAGGATATCTTCAATAACTTCTGAACCGCCTTAATGAATCTTTTCCAATCTTCTTTCCTCTATCAAATTTCCTTCGGTAAATAGACGCTTAAAACACCTTCTTAGACAACCGTAGTTTACTTTTCCAATCCCAAACACGAGTTCTATATCAAACCGCTTAGTAATCCTTATCTCTTCATTTCATTTCTCCTTTTATATCTTTCGAACTCCTTGAAACTATCTTGTTACATAAGTCACACTTCGCTCTCAGTGAGAGTTAGTCCATCATCTGGTTAAAAGTTTTAAGAAGGTTAGCGAACGAAGCATGCTTCCGTCTAGCCCTCCGAGAAAAAGCGTGACTTATTGACGGTCTAAACAGCCACTGCAAGAATTCACTTAATTTACCTAACATCTGAAAAACACTGAACCTGCAAATTTAACTACTCTGCCTGAACTTGTAAGTTAACTCATGAACTTATAACGCCTGAAAATACTGAACTTGTAGAAGTTTTAACTCACGAACTTTGATGCCTGAAACACTGAATTAGCAGAAATTTTAACTCTCTAAGTTAAGTAGTGAAATACTTTTAGAAATGACTACTCAAAGGGTACTCCACTTCAATTTATTGTTCTTTCACAATATTAGGTTCCCTACAGTGCATCCCATTCGGGCGAAGATCAGGGGAAAACCTTTCAAAAATCTGATCATGCACTTTACTTAAGTGCTAATAAATATAAAAATTTTACACATTATCTTCATACGACATCAAACTTTCATCACATCACTATGTTCAGGGACTGCTGCCCTGAAGAAACCTTGTCAATTTTTCTAAAACATGACATTAAATGCCTAGAACTTTTATACAACTTCCTTGTGTACAGATATGGCATTCATTATTATATATATAGTTTAAACTCACCATCGCCCTTATCTGGTTTCATTTCAAAAATTCAATCTTTGCACTGTTAATGTTTGTTAGTATTCCTAATTACTTGAAACCAGACATTACTTATACATCTTAATAATTACACAAAATATACATTTTACATAGATATATTACAACAAACAATACAAGTAATCTCACATATAAAGCCACGTCTTTAGTAGCAAAATAATTACAATTCAACAAAATGTTTTCCACAATTTGGAAAAATTTAATACAAGATCTTTTCAACAAATATGAAAATGCACAACTCAGTGACACTTTTCGTTAACTTCTAAAAATTAGACTAGCCCACATGGAAAATACTCCGAACTGTCTGTGGAGGAAAAATAAACAAATTAAATTATACAACCTGACTAGTCTTTAGATCAATTATAGGCTTTGTCTCCCCACCATGGCTTCTGGCTGGATGACCTTGTCTAGAGTTGTCCACTCTGCGCTCCCAGCTTTCTGGTTCTCCTCTTCCATCGAGTCCGTTGAAGTTGATATGCTCCTGCTGAGCGTTGTTTTCTTCTGTGAGAACTGGAACTTGGCTGTTGTCCTCGACGTCGGCTCCAGATTGTATGGACAGCTCCTTTCCTGATGAGGTCTGTGCTCACTTGAATCTGTGGGATGGTCTGGAACTGCTCTTTCAGAACTATTTTCTTCCACCTTTCTATAACGCTCCTGGAGGACGAGAGGACATTGACGAAATCTTTCTTTCTCACGATCTACTTGGGCCTCTGGTCTCTTCTTCATACATTGTCAATCAGGATTCCTTCCTCTTTTCTCTCTCTCAGTATATACAGGTCTCTTTCCTGAAGTGCGCCATCCCCAGAAGAGCAGTAGATTCCGTCCGTCCGTTTTTCTCACCTCTACTCCATCGCGTCTATTCACCCAACTATATCTCTACTACCATTTACATTTCCTGATTTCGATCCTTTACATTACCTATCATTCTCGATTGCACCAGACATTGCGCATCATCTGACCTGATGTCACTGCCATGATTACTATAGTGTTACTCCGACTCGGCAACACTGTCTTCTCTTTGATGGTAAATTCTCACCTATTTATTAGCCGTTATTCTTTACCAAATTTTAATATTACTAAATTATTATTTTACACTCAAGAACTTTATATGGGCCTTCAAACTTTGGCATAAATTTACCTACTATTTTTACATTTGAACTTAACGGGTGAGTTTGAACTAATACTAGATCACCAACTTTCAGCTATTTCCGCCTCTTTTATTATAATATTTCGCCCTTCTCTTGCTGGCGCTTTGTATAATTCTAACCTCAAACAACCTTTCTTCCCACAAACTAAATCTGATCCATCGAACACCGCAATAATTTCTGAAAAGGAGTGATTAAATTTCGACCTAAAATAATTCCGCCGGTGTTTACGTTGTCTATTGCTGCTAATTGCATAACCGAACTCTTGCAGAAATTGATCCCAGTTAGTGTGATTATCACGACAAAACTCGAAATCATTTTAAAGAGTGGGATTATTTGTTCTGTTTGATTAGCTTGTGGACGATATACCACAGTTTTAGCATATTTTATGTGCAATCTGCGACACACTTGCTCGAAAACTTCGGATATCATTTGGGACCGTTGTCAGTGACTAATTTACAGGAGCTCCATAACGCGCTATAATTCTCGCCATTGTAATTGCTTTGTAAGCTTTCTTAAGGAACTATTTCAACCCATTTAGAAAAATTATCGGTAATTACTGAATAAATCTATAGCGTTCTGGACTAGTTGATTATGGGCCTAACAAATCTAAAGACACGATTTCATTCGAAATTCGTTATTATGGGAATTAATTGTTAGCTAGTGAAATCCGTTTTTATAATTGACTTTTTGGCATTGGTCGCAGGTTGCTACATATTTATAAATGTATTTCCTCATGTATGCATCTTTAATTTTAAGTAGGTTTTCTTTTGCCTAGATGACCTGTAGGCGAGTCATGAAATTCTCGCATAACATCTTTACATGTTTTAGGTATAAATACCCTTAATTCACCTAGTGTGGTTGTATACTTTGCATAATATAGCAAACCGTCAACGATTTTAAGATCATTGGATTTCTGCAGATCGATTCATTAACAGAACTATCGTCGGATTTTCCAAAAACTTCATATGCCTAGCTCGGGTCATTCTCTGTTCCTCTCTGCTGTTCTCTAGAAGATAAATACTAACGATCTAATCTGCACAGACACTTTGGTTCCTCCCATTGCTTTCTAACGGGTTTCTTATATCAGTCACTTTTCCGTTTTCGAATCGGAATGACCAAAGATTTTTAAAAATCAAAGTAATCCTGCATGTGACATAAATCCCCACCTATGATGCATACAGGTCTGCATCTCAGCAATCGCTGTTCCATATGCGAAAATTCTCTTATTTTAATTTTCAACTCAACTGTGCTAAATTTCTGCACTGTGACTATGAGCTGTAATACTTCAGCTAACGATTTTTAAAGGACAGAAGAAAATATGACCGGTACGTTTTCTATGAAATAAATGACTTTTCACCTGTATCCCAGGCGCTTTAAAGTATCATTCGACAAATCATTGCTGGAAGTTAACTAGTGATAATCTCAATGAATTAGTCTAATTCTATTAGGAGGATTTGATATGCGATCTCTTTGAGTTTAAATTGGCATTTCTTTGCCTTTCCTTCGTGCAATCAACGCCTCGAATTCTGTTTGCTCATCATTAGGACCCTTCTAACCACCATCCTACGGTTCTGATACCGATCTGTTCTCTGTTGGCTGATTGTGTCGATTTCCACCCTCGAATCCTTGATTTTGATAATTACGACAGTATTCGAACCCTGCCTAGTCCTCTTTGATCATTTGGCTTCTTCCGACCCCAGTATCTCTCCAATTCTATTATTCTTTCCCTCCAGTTCCTACTCACATCCCAACTTCGTCTAGCAAAATTATTACTCGAACCTGATTTTCCTGCAGTTATGACGTTCCTCCTTGCCAGTACCAACTCTATCAATTGAGTTTTCGTTGTGGGGTTTCAGACTTCTAAATAATCCATTATTTGGGGTTCTAGTCGCATTACTATGTGATCAATCAACTTTATCTCATCATAATTTAATTCCAGGTTTGTATTTTAACATCTGAAAAATAAAGTCTGACGGGGCTTGACCTCTCCGTTGTTTTGACAGAAAAGCTGACTTCTAGCTCTGATTCTTCGTATTACCGGAAAACTATCTGATAATTTCTTTTAAGTGTTGCAAATGCAGTCGCTTCTTCATTTACACTCAAGCCGATAACCTGGAACCAGTCTAACAACTCTCCTAACTAAATGACCTTTTTAAATATGCACACGATAGATTCGCCTATAGTAAGCTATATTATCATCGATATTTGAAACTCAGACACATTTTCTTTGAAAAATAACTCCGGCAAAACTCTAAATCCTGCCTGCTCTTAATTCCAGTATTAGTTTGGGCGCCAGTGTCGTAGTCTCCCACTACCCCTTGCATATTATCTATGTTAGGATATGTAGGATTCATAATTAAAAGTTCTCAAATAAATCACTTATTTATTATTATTTCTTTCAGAAATCACAATTAATAATCAACTTTAAGAACAATAAATTATCATGGGTATTATCAAATTCAATTATGGACGACGGAATACTAACTGATATCACAGGGGAATAACACGTACAATCAAAACACATTTTAAATCTAAACTACAAAGTTCTGGACCTGAAATCTTCTTCAGAAGGAACTGAACTAGTAGAATTTAAGAGTGGCTATTATCTAGGATATCTTCAATAACTTCTAGACCGCCTTAATAGATCTTTTCAATAATCTTCTTTCCTCTATCAAATTTCCTTCATTAAACTGAACTGCTTAAAACACCTTCTTAGACAACCACGTAGTTTACTTTTCAATCCCAAACACGGAGTTCTACTCTATCAAACCGCTTAGTCATCCTTATCTCTTCATTTTCTGTTTTCTCCTTTTATATCTCTTTCGAACTCCTTCAAACCCGAAACTATCTTATTTACATAAGTCACACTTTAGCTCTCAGTGAGGTTACATCAATACAATTTAAAGTTTTAAGAGGTTGGTCAGAAACGCGTAAGCACCGTCACAAGGCGCTCTCATACAGGCAAGCCGATGGGCCTTGGATTCTCCCGATACCTATGTTCTTATAAACTTGACGGGATATTCCAGTCCTTTTCATATGTTTTGTATTTGGGATTTGTTTGATTACATGTTGACCAATAGAATTTTGTCAAAAAGTGGATGGTGCCACAAAGCGGGGCAGAAAGCGTTTGATCAATGTGTCAAATTGTTAATAAATTGTTTTGTAAAACGTTTGAGCAAACGTATTGTGATGGAAATATTTTGTCCCTGATTCCTTTACAAGTCAGGATGTATCCACCAAACGTTTTCCATTCCCAAAGGAAGATTTTAGGTGTTGAATACGTGGCACCTGCCACTTTCTTAAGATGCTTGTAAAGCCGCCACCATGTATAATTTGGGCATTGGGTGGGAAATGTTTACCAGGTAAAGATTAGTAAACAAGATAAGGAAAAATATAGTCATGCCAATAAGTTAATTTTCAAATTTGACAATAGAACCCTATTTCGATATTCTTGATGTACCTGAATTCTTCTGCAAAATGTTTTCCCAGATTATCTCCGTTACCACCCCGACACCTCCCAGGTAACTATACACTCATTACCAAGACAAGTATCTTCCAAGTGAAAGGTTACAATTTCTAGAATATCGTTCCCGAAGTTCATCACTAATAGTATCAGACGAAATTGTTCAAGATCTCGAGTCCAGCTGCTGCACGAAAATCGTTCAGAAGTCGTTCTGCAGGCCGATCTGCTGCCCAAATCGTTCAGAAGTCGTTCTGCAGGCCGATCTGCTGCCCAAAATGTTTCCAGAAGTCGTTCTCGAGTCCAGCTGCTGCGCAAAATCGTCAAGATCTCCGAGTCTGCTGCCAATTCGTTCCAGAAGTCGTTCACCTAGCAAAACTACCAGACGTTCAGCAAAGGATTGCACCCTTGCCAACAGAAGAAGATCGTCAAGTCCAGCAAGGCGTGCTGGTAGAAGAGGAAAAAGTCAGCAAAGGCGTGCTGGTATGAGGAAGAAGGCCTATTACGGCTGTTGTGAGAGAAGACCTGTGTTACGGCTGTTATGAAGGAAGACCTGTGCAGCTGCTATGAGAGGAAGGCCTGCAATGTGGCTGGTAGGAGAGGAAGAAGACCTGCAACGGCAGGTCAACATCGTTCAGATCTACAAGTCCAGCTGCTAATGTAAAATCGTTCTTCGAGTCAAGCTACTAATGAAATCGTTTCAATGTCGCCGAGTCAAGCTGCTAATCGTTCCAGATCTCTAGTCCAGCTCGTTCATCTAGTTCAGTATCTAATGTTAAGATATTCTAATTCGGCTTCTAACAGATTTCAGATCTCTAGTCAGGACCATCAAACAGACAACCCAATAGACGGCGTCAGAAGAAGACACAGTTCAAAGATCTCTACTTGGATTGGGTAAACTCTAGACGAGGGGTGAATATGATTATCCACCTGACTAACATTCCATAATGATGACAGGGATTTACAGTTCTTAGAATTCCCAATAAAGCATGTAGTTACTTGCTAAGTCATTCCAAAACATCCAATTAGACAGAATACCTTCACGGAATGCAGTGTTCAATAAAGAAAAGAAGACTCATTATAAAGCCAAAAATTTTTATAAATTAATGTTATTATTAATATAGTGTTTTCCCAAAATATTACTCAAATAAAATTATGGACCAAATGTGAACGCAATGTACAAATAACATTCTAATGTACCATCATGAAAACAATCACCAAATGTAATGTCGCTGGTAATATTTATTTTGTTTGACATGTTGAAATGTTTCAATATAGGTAGTAATGGTTTCATGATTTATTTTATCCTTTGGCAGAAGAGCATTCAAATATTCTTGAATTTTGTTGGCCATAAATTCATATCTATCGATTCATCCTCTTCCCCAAAGATTATCATACCATTTCAGGCTGGAATTGAAATTGTTTTCGTTGAAGAAGTACAAGTCTAAACGTTTATTGATGGATTCCAAAACCTCTGCGGTCAATACATTTTCATAATGAAATGGGTCCACGACATCTAAAATGATGGATATGACGCTATACACTGCCAAAACATTTGTGGCTCCCGCCATTATTTTCCGGCTGTATTTTCACTGACAGGAAAGAGTTTGATTCAAAACTGCTTGTAATAAAGCCGATTGAATGGGAAGGTTGCCCGGCCACTCAATAGCAATTTAAAGGAACCTTTTTCGTAATACGTTTTCCGACATACGAGGTAATGTCCACGCCAAAATCAATAATAATTCGGCTGCTACTTCCCGTGCCACCTGCGACGTATCCGGTAAGGGAATAAGTATCCTCAAATTCACCTCAATGGAACCACAGGCAGGAGGTACCGGGAATATGGGGATAATTTGGAGGTTGAATAACTAACCGTTTTCAGGGCTCGGTAAACAGTTTTCCCAGAAAAATTCCCAATGGTTTGATCGATCGAGAATAGCATTCCTTTCCATCAAATTCAATCCATAAGCGACAATACCTATTATTGAGATAAGTTTGCCATTTCTCCAATCAAACCCGCATGCAAGGGGATGTTTGGAGTGCATGCAAAGACTTGTTCAGAAACGAAGCCAATACTTTTCAAAGTTCACCATGACACAACGCGTTCCCCACCATTCTGCATCAATGGGTGTCGTCATTTCTTGACAACTGGGTTGGCAGGACAAAACCAATTGATTGGATAATCGGGCCCATTGCATACCATCCTTCCAGTACAAGGCCATATGAGATTTGAAAGGAAAGCAACCGAGTCGCTTGTCCCACTTCTGTGAAGTGAATGGTGTCTACCACAATACATTCTTTAGCAAGGAAGGGATATAATAATCTTGTGAGTGGCTGGACGTGCTTTTATTTCACCACATGTTAGTAATGAGGATAGCGTTGCCGATACTTTTCCAATAAATATTGGGTCAGTTCGGTAACATAACATATAGCGTGTTGCAATTCATACTTGCTGGGTCGAGGCATTACAAGACACTTTCTAAGGTGGGACCTTTGTTTTGACCTGAAAGCACAATACTTTTAAACAAAACGGTTCTCCTCAAAGTTTGTTTATACATTGGTCTAAGAGGATGAGGTTGCATAGAAAGATGAGGTGAGGTGAGATGCCGGACCAATGAGCCATGTTCCAAAGCCGTGCCAAGGTCAAATTGTTGATGTCGAGTAGGCAAGTCGTGACAATTTCTGCAGCCGTGCTCTTTGGGAAGAGCATAACGGGATAGCACCCACAACGTGCTGGTCTCGAGCCACAATGAGCTGTCTAGATGCAATTGATGAGAGGAGGTACAAGCGCATACGGGATGGTGTTCAATGTGAGCGCAATCCCATCTGGCTCGTGAGTTTCAAAGTAATGAGTTCTTGAGCGACGTGCTGAAAGTGTCGTTTAACAATTCTGGAGGGACGTACAGATGGTCGTAATTGCGCAAATGAAACAGAGAAGCGAATAAAGAACCTTGATATTGCCATGAAACGGGAAACACCTTGAAAGAAACAATATCTGTATGAAAGAGACGAAAATATGAAGCCAAATAAAGTTAATAAAGTTTTATTCAGGCCAGACGAGACAACACGCAAAGATCAAATGTTGAAATAGCGGCTTGTTTAACATATACTCTAATCAACTTGCTTATAAACACATAATGTACCTTAAAAAGTTTTTAAAGTATCCGTTTGCTCTGGCATGTAGAGTGCACGAAATCCCGTTTTCAATTTGAGCATAACAAACATTTGGGTTCGAACACTTCAAACCCAATCGTTTCTTCACACTTTACATTTCATCATCTTACACATGATTACTTTATTCTTCCAAAAGACAAGATGAGACCTGTACATACCAGTACTTAGAAGAAGGCTTACTTGGGCAATATGAATCATGCGAGCTTTGTTTCAATTCTTCATCAAGAAGAAGATCCTTTGTCCAAAGAGTTGACACCCACATGATAGTTCATTCAAGTTCCATGGGATGCCAAACTTTTCAAGATGAATTTCGTCTTGAGTACTCCCCAGAAAGATTAGATCAAACCACCATGATGTTTTGCTGCAGTTGGTAGCCGTTGTTGAAGAAATGCACATTCATGCTTTTCGCAGTAGAAACTCATGAAGCCGTACAAGCTGGATTAGTCTGTTGAGGCATACATTATTTGCTACACTCCTCTGTTGTATAACGTGAGATGGACCTTAAGACATTTTTCTCTTGGACAATCTAATATTTGATTTAGTCCATGAAGGACGTGTTTCCGCCTTGCGTCAATTTATGACTAGGGTGAACATTTCCATGATAGATTCCTCACGTTGGCCAGAACAGAATTTTGACAAGTGAACTTTTAAATATTGTTCAATTTGGCTCATCCTTTGGCGTTACTCCATTGGATGGCTGAAGCTATGGACATAGAGACGCTTCCAGTCATCAGATGGCTGTAAGAAAATGTGGCGTAAAGATTAATTACCGAGCCTTGTACTGCTACGATGTGGTATTTGTATGACTCATATGCGCCATATCGTGCAAGAAATGAAATCAGAATTATTGGACGAATACACACAATACCAATTGATATGGTTCAACATTCACAATAGGAAAACAGAAAATGTATCATACATCTCCTCGTCATCTCCATCTAACAATTATTCAGAGTCTGAATTGGAAAAGGATGCAGCATTTATGCGCCAAGGTTTATCTCGTAATAGTTGCTCTTGGTGGTTTCTTTGGCGTAGAGGTATTTACTTTCAGTTCAAACATACGAGGTGACCGCCACCGTCAACCTCGGCAGCCAAGCATATTGGTCTCCAACAGGAAGTTTCGTTGTGTTCCTACAATACAACCCCAAATCCAATATCATCACTGAGGAATAGAAGCGTGGGCTCGAGTCGATAACGGTCAAAATGTTTTGTAAATGAGACCACCATAAGATCAAAGTAATGATAGGATCTACAAGTACAAGTGGGTTTTATTACGTATCGTTGGAAGAGCTGCATCCCAGGTGAATTGAGCATGAAAACCCTCCACAAGTTCTTGTATAGGGTAGTACATGGACATGTGCCATCGTTGTTAAAATGTTCGACTTTACTGTTATTTAAAGGCAACCAAGTATTAAAAATTTTTAGAACAAGCTTTAATGATGGCAAAGCAACACCAACGTCGTTGGGCGCACTCAATTTCCACCTGGTACATTTCATAATCAACAAAACCATATTCGTATGAAATGATTGTCTGTCGAGATGACGACAACACATATATTTTCAACAATCGCTTGGTGTTTGGGATATGCTAATCCTCATCAAACCATCAAAACCTTCAAGTAGGTCATCATTCTTTGGAATGGGTCAGTGGTTTATTTTAAAAAGGAAAATCTTGAACAATTGTCTAATCAGACCTAATATCCCGTATGCTGCAGCATTTCTGAAATGGTTTCTTCCGTATTACAGAAAGTGTGCAAAACTTTTAACTCGTCATAAATAACCTTTTAAAGCAGATTCGTAACCAGAATCTCAAACCAGGCTCGTTCCGTCGTCAGATAGTTCTAATTTTCAACATTTGCATCTTGACGGCTTAAAGGGTGACACAATGGGCATTTCCGTGGAGAATGAGCACGGAGACAATAAATGTGAAATTCATGTTCACAATCAAAGTCCATACATTTTCTCGATTTTGTACAAAGTGAAGACACAAGAAACATGGGTTCATGATGGCTTTTGTGTTACTCTTCCTCTAATCAATGAGTTTTCGCAGTGATTCGGATGAACTTTTAATCTTTGTTCGTCTTGGTGATATTTTCAAAGTATAGGGCCGAAGCATTTCACTTGACCCATTAAAATTCGCAAAACCCTTCATGTGCCGATTTAGAACGAGTCACGTCAATTGCAGAGTCCTTTCAATGACCTTGTTTCCATCGTGAGCATGGGGTTGCAGCAGCAGGATCAGATGAGGTTATGGGACAAATATCAGAGGATGGTGCTCCTACGTGGAGTTTTTCAGCTGACAGGATGGAAGCAGAGGGACAAGTGACTTGTGAACAATCAAATGCTTCACGTAGGAAACTTTGAACTACGTAGCCAAAATAAGATTTCACAAGAATCATAAGGTGAACGAGAGGAGGTTGGACTTGATAAAGGACAATCAATGTCCCAATTGGCTACCACCACAGATTCTTGAGCTGAAAATAATAATCAAAATAGGTTAAGATGAGGAAGGCGACCCAAATTTCCATACACAGTGCTTCTTTCAAGCAGCTCTTGAAACAATTGTACAGCTTACTCAGTTGTGTCCTGGGATGCATTGGAAGGTGCATTCTCGTAATCCTCATCCTCCATCTCTCCAAGAGCAATGTATACTTAATTTGTTTCACCTGGTTCAATCCTTTGAAAGAAGGAAGTAAATTAGGCAATTCTGTTTGCAAGTCGTGATATTACACCACTCTTGAAACTTGTACCTTTATAAACTTGGAAGGAAGAAAAAGAAAAACTTTAAAATTTTATTAATATTATTATTATAAGATTTTCTTCATTTTTCTTTTTGGCCTAAATTATTTTTATCAGTATTAGATGTAGGGTCTATATTGGTGTTGATTTTACTTTTCATTTTGGAGTGCTGATTTTACTTTTCAAAATTTCACTAAACTATTGAAATATTCCCAAGATGTATTATTTAATATGTTTGATTAATACTTCCATCACGTGTCTGTAT
>BMAO01018895.1:0-72024 GCA_019973975.1 Trichonephila clavata | reverse complement strand
AAATTCTTTGTGCTCTGGCACGTGCTTGAACCACTTCGTGGGGTCTTCAAGGGTAAGCTTGGTCAGTGCTGGAATTAGGGTTCTATGAACTCGTTCGACTTGACCATTCCCACGTGGTACTCCTGTTGCAATTTGCAGATGCAGGATATTTTCTTTTTCACAGTACTCTTTGAAGCTGTTCGATGTGAACGCTGCTCCTCTGTCGGTGATTATCCGGACTGGGTTTCCAAATGTTTTCTGTTGGAGTCTAAGTTTCTCCAACGCGTCTTCAGCGGATACGGACTTCGTAGGATAGAGCCACACGAATTTCGAAAACGCATCTACGACAGTCAGAATATGCTGATAATTCTTGTTTGTCGAGGGCATTGGTCCTATGAAGTCTACATGGTAGGTGTGGAGAGGGGTATCTTCTTTGGGAATTGGATGCAACATCCCCTCTTTCTTGCCGGTTTTCTTGTTTGCAAGGATGCATGGTATACAATGCGCTATTGTGTTTTCCACTTTAGACTGCAATTTCGGAATGTAAAACTCTTGCTTCACAATATCTGTTGTTTTGGCGACTGCAAAATGTCCTTTCTCGTGAGCCATCTTGATCAGCTCTGTCTGCATTCCTTCTGGTACTACGACTAATTCTCGGCCATTTTCGTACTTATACAGGACTTATTCTTCATGAAGTACTCTTGATCTTGGCCCTCGTTCAATAAGGACTTAAGAGTGGTGATGTAGTCGTCCTTTTCTTGGGATATCCTTAATTTTGCTGTGATAGTATCGGTAATTATCATTATAGGATACCTGCTCAATGCATCAACATGTCGCATCTTTTGTCCTGCTCTATGTTCTATTTCGTATTCGAATTCCTCTAAGAGGAAGGCCCATCTTGCGATACGTGTAACCAGGTCTTTTTTGCTCATCGTCATCTGAAAAGCGGAGCAGTCTGTCACAATCTTGAACTTATTGCCGAATAGGTAGACCCTAAACTTCTTGAGGGCTTGCACAATGGCTAAGACCTCCAGCTCATAACTACTGTATTTTTCTTCGGCTGGGCTAGTCTTTCGGGACATATAATAGACAGGATGCAACATTCCGTCATCAGCTTCTTGAAGTAGTACGGCACCGTAGCCGTATTTACTCGCATCAGTGTGCAACTCAGTTCTTGTACCTTGCCTGAATATCCTTAGGACAGGGCTTTCAGACAGCGTCTCCTTAAGTCTCTCAAAAGCTTCTTTCTGTACGGCTTCAAACGTAAACGGATGATCTTTTCTAAGTAGATCACTCAATGGTTTGGCGATACCGGCATATCCTGGGATGAATTTCCGGAAGTAACTAGTTAAACCCAAAAAACTTTGTACTTGTTTAACTGTCTTAGGAGTAGGGTAATTCTTAACTGCTTGAGTCTTCGAATCTGAAGGTCGTATGGTTCTTCCTTCACAACGTACCCAAGAAACTCAACTTCTTTTTTCAGGAACTGACACTTTTTAAACTTGAATTCAGTCCATATTTCACTGCCAAATCAATACTTTCTTTAGCTTTCTAAGACCATCTGCTTCATCCAAAGAAGGTATTATTAGGTCATCCATATAAGTTATTACTGTACCTTCACTTATTAGTTGTCTATAAATGCTATTTACATATCTCTGGAAACTCCTGGGCTTGTACTTAGGCCAAACGGGACTTTATTAAATTCGTACTGCCCATCAGGTACAATGAAAGATGTATATTTTTTGCTGTCTTCGTCAACATTTACGTGGAAAAAGCCATTCTTCAGATCAAGGTTGTGAATACTCGAGCCTCTTGAAGTCTATCTAGTACATCCTCGATTAAGGAAGTGGAAATCTGTCCTTTACCAGCTTCCGGTTCAACTGTCGATAGTCCACACAGAGTCTTGTTGAGTGGTCTTTCTTCTTTACTAAAACTATCGGACTAGCATAATCCGACGAACTAGGGCGAATGATTCCATCTCTGATCCATTCGTCGATTTGTTTATTGACCTCTTGTCGTTCTGGAAACGAGAGTCTTCTAGCTCTTTGATAAACTGGTATTTCGTCTTCAAGGATGATCTTCATTGATACATCCGTAGATTCCGTCTTCTTTGGTTGATACGAAGACACCATGTCTTCAACGCGACAGGCAATTTCAGCATTCTGAATGTGTCGCAGGTCTAACTCGTCTTGCTCTTCTTTCTTCGAAATGTTGAAAATCCAATCTGGAGATTCTGGTTTCACCTTTTCTTCATGAAAAGGACAGGGAGCATGGGCGAGGAATGCTGACCCAATGATTGCCTCAAACTTAAGAGCTGCGCTGGGACAACTTGAAAGTCTAGACGGCAAACGTGTCCGTCTATCTCCGCAACATGTCTGCAGGATCCAAGTGTTTTAACTTGTCCCTGACCAAGTCCGGTCAGGACCGTTGATTCTCTCCAAAGTTTAGTTTTTGGATTCATCCTCTTGTAGACGTCAAAACGTATGAGGTTGCGTACACTGCCTGTATCCAATAAGGCTGTGACGACAAAGTCTCCTATCTTGACCTGTCTTGTAAACTTCTGCAAATCTACATCTGGATATTCTATTGCTTCTTCTGGTACTTCATTGACGATGTGAACAGGATGCGTGTCAGAGTGCGTGTTGATCTCATTCCCTTGACTTCTTCTTAATTCGGGACATGCATTTCTTAGGTGGTCAGGAGAATCGCACTCATAGCAACGAAAATTCTTCTGTCCAGAAGTCTTGCTTTGGGCTGGCATGGAACCTCTGCCTCCCGGTTCAGTCTTTGTTTGACGTTTATCGTAGAATCTCGTGTGATTCTCTGTAGATCTACCATGGTTGTCATTATATTTTCCACGGTTGTCTCTAAACCTTGCATGGTTGTCGCTAAGTTTTCTGCGATTATCTTGGAACCTTGATGTGTCGTTATGACTGGGACGACTCTCATTCTGTTTCCTACCGTGGTGGTTATTTCTTAAGCTATCTTTTAAGCTTTCAAATTCGTCGAATTTATTGGCGAGTTCTTCAGGCTGTTTCAATTCGAGCCACTCTCCAAAAAAATGATCTTTAATATCCTCAGGAGCTTTTGCCTTTATTCGCTCAGCAATAAGTAGGTTTACTAAGCCTTCAAAAGTGGTTATCTCTAGAGTAGAAATCCATTCCCTAAAGTAGCAACTTAATTCGTGGGCGAAACTACGCCAAGTCTTTTCAGGGTCCTTTTGATGTCTGTAAAATAGAGTCATAGTTATTCGCGTTTTCAGCTGTCTCCCTCGCCAACATGTTAGAGATCTCCGGAGGCATCACATGGAGTAGGTAAACTACCCATTCTTCTCTTGGTACTCTGGCCATCTCAGCTCGCCTCTCAAAGTTGACGAGAAAAAGACTCATCTCATCTTTCTTCTCATCAAACTTAGGCGTGATTTGTGCCAAAGGGATCTTATGATGAACCTCCTCAGTTCTTCCAGGGGGCGTCGTGGCTGCTGGGGCTGCCTGCAATTCTAAACGTCGGATCTCTAAACGTTGTAATTCAATTTGCCGCTGCTCAGCCTCAGCTTCACGTTCAAGTCGTCGCTGCTCAGCTTCACGTTCAAGTCGTTGCTGCTCAGCTTCACGTCGTTGCTGTTGAGCTTCACGTTCAAGTCGTTGCTGCTCAGCTTCACGTTCAAGTCGTTGCCGCTCAGCTTCATGTTCAAGTTGCTGACGCTCAGCTTTTGCTTCTTCAAGTCTTTCTCCGATTATTCTATCCAACATAATTCGGACTGCCTCTTCGTTAAAATTCTTACTTTCAAGAATTATGTGCTTAATGTCGGGAACTCTGCTGTTCGGTGGAACATTTTCACCGAGTTCTTCACAGACGTTCACCAGATCCGCCTTTTTACCTTTCGCTAAAAATGCCATTACGAAAGAGTTCGGTACTTAATGAGGCACTAGTAATAATTAGCTTCTAAAAAATTATCAATACTGATTTTTATAATTGGAAAAAAACAAAAAGAAATCCAATACTAACATTCAAAGACACTACCTTTATATTGAAAAATAATATCTACCATAACAAACAAGAACTATGCACTGTTATGCACACCACTGGTGTTTATAATCTTTTTAATTACACCCTAACAACTTTTAAGATTTTTAAAAAAAAACAAGGTTAAATTTAGACTGCGCGTTAGGCAATGACTTCATGCACAAGTCAGTGAATTTTATCCTTTCAAACACAATTAGAATTTAATTGGCTCATACCTCGTTAAAGAGATATTAATCACAAATATGTTATACGTAATATGATTATGTTCACTTTTCAACAATATGCACGTGCAATGTAGTACCAACACAATAGTCACAATGCTTACCTAGTACTGCACTATCAAACAGTGTGGATCACAAGATTTACTCAACTCTGGTACTATACCAACAGCTAACACTTACTATAAAGATTTTTCATTCTTATTTACAAGATAAATCATAACTTATTCATAAACACTGGTTTTAAATCACAACTGTGGACCTAGTTTCGGTTTTAAAAAAAGAAAATCTACTTTCGTTTTCAAAAGAAATAAAATCTACTTTCGTTTTTTAAAAGAAAGAAAATGTACTTTTTTCTGTTATCAAATAACCTGAAATTAGCATTCTAAGCATTTCTTAACACACACAATGATTAAGAATAACTGAACTCACTTGAAAAGGAATTAAATCCTATTAGCACAAAACATTACACGTACTGTAATACTTTCAAAAAAAACCAAAAATATCAATAAAATTACTAAATCTATACTAAAATTGATCAAATTCAACCGAAACTTGCATGAAAAGAATTATATCATATTATCACAAAATATATAACACTGTAATGTAATACTTTCAAAAACATCAATACTATTACCAAATCTATTCTAAAATTGATCAAATAAAAATATCAATAATCGAAACAACAATACTGATCAAGTTAACGATTTGAAATTATTCACTTTTCACAACTAAAAAAGCATAGCACCATAAATCAAAATTTGGTGAAAATCAAAACAGTACTTATCTTGACTCTTCAGGTAGTCCACTCTTGAAATATACACCGGACACTGGTGAAAACGAAACACGAGATTGTCACTGACGAAACACGAGACTGTCACTGACGCAATACAGCAAGATCACTGAACTTTTTGAGTCCACTAGGCAGGACTATAGATGAACACGCACAAAAGCGAAACGGTGCCGGACAAAAAACCAGACGAGGAAACTGCAGGGCCGGAGCGAGAATGAAGCCCGAAACGAAACTGGAATCCGGAACACTGGAACCCGAACGAAACTGGAATCCGCAACACTGGAGCCCGGAACACAACTGGAATCCGCAAAACTGGAGCCCGGAACAAAATCGTAACGGCTTCCTAAAAGCCGAGAGACAGTTGGCTGTTTTTTCTCACGCAAGCATGTCAGAGCCGACAAACTAATCTGCGGGGATTTCCCTAAATTTCAATCCCGGCTACGAACCCCCAATCTGTGAGAGTTCATGAGAAATAACTTCTCAAAAATGTTTAACAAAAACATTTTATTTGGTTTTAACATCTAGGGGACAATTTACATTCATTTAAAGTGCTAAACAACACAGCCGTCGGCTACATGCCGTGAGCCAGAACACAGACTGACTAAACTATTTCATTTCGAAATCATGCAATTGCATAAAAAAAAGACAGCCAATCAGCGGCTCGCACTACAGGCGCTTCGAACGGATATGAAAAAATAAATAATCCTTGAATAAAAAGAAAAGTTTGAGTGTCAATCATTTCGACCGGCGGGAAAGAAGAAAAAGAGTGATACTTCCCCTTTCCTTCTTCAAATCCCACATATATATATATATTACCAAAGACTTAAGTGACTTAAATGTTTTTTATATTACTTGTTTAATATGTATTTTTTAGGAATTTAAAATTTGTTTTATGTGGTTTATAAAGTATATTGAGATAAACTTCTGTATAAAATAATTTTCTGTATTAAAAAAAAAATTGTTTTCGGAATTTAGCGATTTTGTTAAATATAGGTCCAACTGTATGTACTTATGGAAATGAAAAATTTCTGTAAAAAGTAAGTTAGCAACAGCGAAGCGCGTGAAATGATTGGCTGGAAACACAGGACTGTGAATAGTAAGCGACTTTGACGTCTGATGAACTTTGAAGCCCTGCCGTGTAGAGGAGCTGATGCACGCTAATTCTGTCGGGACTCAAAAGTCTTCATGTTGTCGTAGTGTGAACGTTGGAAGTGTGCCAGTAAAGAAACTATCCTCATCACTTGATCGAGGATTAAATTTACGAGGTCAATGTTTCCAATAGTCCTCGTGCTGTTTCAAAGTGTGGCCTTAATAAAAATTAAATCAATAAAAAACATGCAACAACTTCAGTAATAACAATTACAAAGAAATTAATAGTCACATTACCATCTATTGGCGATTGACTTTGAGACAAAGGAACTAATGAGAAATGTTTCTGTTGCCATATCAACCTGAGAACGTCACATCTCAACGTCTAATCACGTGAAAGAAAGGCAGGGTCAAATACGTAAGTTGCTCGTGATACTCCGTCTTTCTCTCTCAGCCTTTATTTCCAAATTTTCTCACAAATCTGATTACAAAAAGTATTTTCTTAAAACAAGAATAAGAAGTATAAAATGTGTTTCCAATATATTATTTTTCGTTTATTAAATGTAAAAAAGTAACACTGAATAAAATTTTTAAAAAAATTAACACCCTTTTATAAGCTTCACTTGTATGTAAAGGAATCTTTTATCTCAATACTTTTACTCACTTTAAAATATCAGATTAATTCGAAATTTCTCTCACTTGCCCAGGGCCGATGACATTACAATAGTTTAATAATTTTGTTCCATTGTCCTGATCAGAATCGTTAGATGTAACGATTTCTCATTTTCAGATCCCATCTCGCATCTAGTGACTAATTTCAAATCCCATTTCCCCTTTTTGGCAAAGAAAAGATTAAGTTGCAGCTTAGTTCGATTAACTATAAAAGTGTGCTTCTTAGTTTTTTAAAACTATAATTTATTTTTCATAAAAGAAGAATAAATACTTTGAATTTAGAGATTTTAGTTTTTTTTCTAGCTGTCTATGGACAGCTAGAAAAAAAACTAAAATCTCTAAATTCAAAGTACCCACTATGGACACTAGAAAGTACTCACTATGGACAGCTAGAAAACGTCACAAACGTCTCATTTAGAACAATAGCATTACGGCATAGGTAAATTACATAGATAAAAGGAAAAGCAAAATTAAAAGAAATTTCTTCATTTTTCAAAATTTTAAGCGCGAAAGATGCTTTTGTTCTCCTTTTTCTTTTGCTAAGCAATAGCAACTTTTCGAAATAGCCTTCGAAAAAGAAAAACAAATTAGGTCCATCCTATTACACAGACATCACAGGTATTATCTTACTTAGTCTTCAATTGTGACTATTTAGTAGCTTACAAAATTATAACTATTTCATTTTTTTTTAAAAAAATACTGATTTAAACAGAAAAATACAGAAATACATTTTCTCTCTGGAATTATGTTTAAAAGGGGGGGGGGATTAAATCTAAATATAAGAATAATTGCTTTGTTTTTTATTTCTTCAAACCATAAAACCACAAACATATGTAATGAAACTACCTTTAAAAAGTCAGAAAAGGTGATAAAATTTAAATAAAAAAATAAAAAGGAAGGTTGCTTTTGATTCTCAGGGAATAAATATGTATTACATTGCATTGAAAGAGTAAAACGAAACACGATAACGCGAAAACGTTTAAGACGAAATATCGGTCAACAAGAAGTAATACAACGGTCTCTACCAACTACTATGTATTTTCAGACATTTTTTCTCTTAACAGGAAGCGAAAATCGCTTAACACGAAAAAATTTCCTCTCTGGGAAACGCAGACGAGTTTTAAGGGGTCCGGCACTTCCATAGGAGCCCATGTTAAAATTACGTAAGTTCATGTACCTTTTGCTCAGAAACTACTTACTTCTCAAAGCTGACATTTTTACAGTAGGTTATATGTACTATCAATGAGACTTTAATCGAGGGTTTTGCCTTTTTACTAAAAATTAAAATAATTATGAATTTTTTAAAAAATGTCCAATTCCCCCCCCCCCCTAAAATTTGAGGACCCTACATTAATTAGTTTTTGAGAAAAAGGTACATAAAGGGGAAAATATTGCATTTTGAGAAAACAGGCTTTAAAGTAAAAATTTGTAATTTTTGACGATTTACCTTTTTTAATACTTTCCAGAAGCATATGAAACATTTTCTTTGCCCTCTGCTTTTACAAAAGACTCTTCTAATTTTCTTTTTTTCATTCTTTTTAGCAATCTAGCCTTTTTTTTTTTTGTATCTCAAGATGCTTTCGTTGGGCTACACGAATCCTACGTGCATCTAATTTTTTAAAACATGACACACAATTAAAACCTGGTTCAATACCGCAATGTTTTAAAATGATTAATTTAGCTACATGGCCCATATTGAATTGTGCAATTGCCATATTTACCCCTAATTTCAGAGTTTTTAACTCCACAAACGTAGATTTTGGAATGACTGACCATATGGTATTATTAAATGACTCATTGGGGTTTTGAGTCTTTCCGTGTAGACATTTTTTAATAACCTAGGGTCAGCTAAATCTCTAAAAATTGGCTTAATTTCATTCATGAGGGAAGATAGCACATGGGTATGTTTTTTATGATCATAATGCTTAAATTCAGCTTTTGCTTTCTGATACTTGCACCATGAATTTGTACCCGAGGGACACAATCCATGTTGAGAGCTCTCATTTGTAGACAAAAGATGGAAATAAACAGCCCAAACAGCAGTTTTCATGTTGTGTAAATCACTGATGTTGTTTCTAATGGTCATACCATAATACCTCTTAATTTTTGAAATTAAAATGTCGGTGAGTCGGTTGCGTCTACTTAGGCTTCTTCCGTCAATTAATTTTTTTCCTCTGTTTTTTTTCTTTTGAGATCCAAAAGACGGGTACCCATATGCTTTTGGATATGCCCAATGCACTCTAATTTTTCCACTTGAGTGTCATAAGGATTCAGGGCAAGTATTGATGAAAAACCTCTTGAATCTCCATCGCCCAAATATTTTTGTGTAACGAATGAAGTAATGAGCTTCGGATTTTCAAATATCGCCGTTACACCTTTCACTTCCATGCCTCCACTTGTTCCACTATAGTTGGCAATACATGATGGTTCATGAACAGAATTAAGTGCAGTTTTGCACCGACAATGTTCCGAAAACACTTCAAAGTCAATAACTTTTTCCGGTATCGATACCAGGTATAACAATACCATTGAGGGACTGGTATCCTCTTTTCTGCCATGAGCCATCTAAGGCAACAGCAATGTCACGGCTACCTTCTATTCGTGTTGCATCCTCAACAGAATTCCTCATTGATTTTTCACAGGTTAATTTAGAAGAGTCGAACAACAATTCTGTATAAGTACGGAATTTTTCTGGTGGAGATGGCAAATTCATAAGTCCACAGAATGTTTCTGCAGCTGAACGACCTCTTTCAATGCATCTGAAAGCAAATACCAATCTGATATTTGAGTGGAAAAGTTTATTTTTAATCTTCAATTTAGTTGACGTATGGAAACGATGTTTTTTTGCGCAAAAACTACATCAAAGTTCCATGTAATACACAATTCCAACTCTTTTAGAAGCCTTCAATGAGATGGAATGGCCACAGTTTTTACAAACAGCAAAGTTCAATAAAGCTTTATTCAATAAATTTAATTTTATTAAAAAAAAATTTCATTCTTCCTTCTATATATATCTTCATATAAACTGTTGTTTGAAATAAGTTTTCGTTTTGAGGCACTCTGAATAACAGTTTCTGTGCCGTCTGATGTGATAGGTAGAACATTTTGAGCATTCATTTTTTGAGCGACGACATTTTTGAGTTTCTTAAATAATTTTTTAGATCTCCCCATAATTTTTGTAGTTAATAAAATACTAATAAATAATTTAATGTAAAACGTGCATTAAACAGAAAAAAAATCTGGGTAAATAAATTAGAATTCACAATTAGCAAGTTCAAGCAAGAATAATCCCATTTAACAACAAACCAAACGAAAAAAAATAACTGTGTTGAGTTGTCTTTTCCTTTTTTCAAAGAAAAATCATTTTATTTATATGTAAAAGAAAGGTTATACTCTAATTGTAGACAAAACAAATCGCGCTGTCATCGAAAAATTAAGCATGATGAAAGACAGGTGCTCCTCGAGGAGCACCTGTCACGCGCCAAGGAAAGTGACTTTCTTTTAAAAAATAAATAAAAATACTTCTAATTATTGTATTTCTATATATCATATATCATTTTAAGCAGAAATGTTTAAACTTTTCAAAAATATAAAAAAGTCAAAATCGTTCATTTTTCAAAAATTTATGTGCCGGAAGGAGTGTAAAATTAAAGAGAAATGGTTTGTAGAAACGAGGCTAATTTGGCTTTGATATACCCCCGGAATAGTCTGTGACAAGCCAATTTTGTTTATCTAAGCTGCTTTCACTCTCCATCTCTACAAATGCAACACAAATCATCTCATCTCAGATTTTGGTTTTGGAATTCAGTGAAGAGTACATCCACTATAAGTAAAAATCAGTGAGTTTGGTTTGCGGTTTTTTTTCCTTCCTCCTTTCTATTTTAGATTTTTCTTACGAGCTGAATTGTAACGGGCCTATCCACGTTTTCCTAACAATCCTCTTAGGGAATTACTTTCTTTAAGTATTTTTTAATTGAAAACTTCCTTCCGAAGAAGAAGACGCGATATATGTAAATTATGTAGTGTATTGATAAGGAGCGCTGTCTACTCTCAGCCCCGCCTAGAGGTGTGAGAGGAAGTGAGGGATGACTAGCCATATTTATCTAATCTATTTATTAAACACACAAATTATCAACAGACAGAATTCAAATAATTCAAACTATATAGAAGAGATGTTCTTAATAAGAGCAATAGGAGATTAAACCATAAGAGAAGCGAATTATGAGAAGACTTCTTATATATGTTGATCCTCCTTTTTTGGGATCAATCTACTACTCTAAATATCTGAGTAAAATTTTAACTATGGTGACCAATGGTCTCTTTAATATCTTTAACTATGTAATCTCTGAAACGCACTATCGAATATACTAATAGCTGATCAGTAGCAATCTCTCCTCTTTGCCAGATTCTCTATATCTCAATCTCCATATAACTTCCTCTATCAATCTAATTAGCTAGAAAACCTAGACTATATATATAACTTACCTAATCTACATATCACGCTTGAAAGGGTTGGTTGTGATTAATTCAAATTGATAGCCCAAATATTCCCAAGATTATTAGATGGAGGACGCGTATAGATCCGTCACATAAGTATTAGCTTTCGGGTTCGAGAAGGAGAGAGAGGTTAGGATAACAGTGAGGATTCACGTAAGATAACGAAAGCTAGACGAGAGCATTTCGTAGACTATTTGATAAATATTAAGATTGTGACGATTTGATAAATTAGTTGTAAATTGGATTCGATCGATTTAGATTGGATTAGTTAAGAAATTAAATTATCTTCAAATATAAGAAGGTGTATTGCCTGGATGGCTAAGTGTAAGTTATCCTATTTATTATTATATCTTCAACTATCTGGTCTACTTCGCTATAGCTCCCATATTTATTTATCAATTGGGGCGTTTCTTAACTTAGGTTGTTGAATTTGTGTCGGTTGTTGAGAATATTTAATTAATTGTGTTGTTTTGACTATGTGTGCATGGCTAGTTTTACTTCTATTTCTCGTACACTAATAGATGGAGAAACCCAACCACCATTACACAATGGCAAAGAGCTCTGTGGAATGCAATAATTTATTTCTCTTAAAATGAAGATGGGGTTTCTTAAGGCTGTGTTGATCCAAAACAGAACTTGAAAATTTTGTCTTTCATTTTGTTAAGTTCTTGTGAATATTTTTGTTTTGTTGATTTTTATTTAATTCGTGCATATCTATGGAAATGAAATAAACTGTAATAAACTTAATGTTGTTGAACATCTGTTTGTTTATTTATTTTTGTAAAAACCTTTAATTTGAAAAAATATTTCAGTTCCCTCAGTTTCATGCAAAACGATTTTCACTATTTTATTAAGATATGGATAAATGTGTAACCTTGAAAATGAAATTGAAGTAGTGGAAAATTATTTGAATAAAATGATAGTGTGTATTCCGGAACTTAACCGCAGACGCTTTTCAAGGACGATGAATTGGCAGAAATCCATTTTTCATACAAGCTAGATGCAGAAAAAAAAAATTCTTTTTCCCATGAAACCGCTAATAGAATTCCGACTACCAGTTGAAATTTAATGTATTTAGTATTTATTCTATAACAGTCATACATTAAATTCAATCTTTTTAGATTACTGTTAGTAAATAAAATTGCGAATGGTATACACAAAATTTAAAATTCTTAAAAGAAGTATTAAAATTATTTATTTCTGGAAAAAAATTTTAATAAAAAACCCCATTTCTGGAAAAATTCTCGCAATGATGATGCAATGCAGAAGGAAATACTTTCCGAGTCTGTAATATATTTTAAAATCGGCTGCACATTAAACACATTAAAAATCGTTTTAATAGGAAACTGAGGTTGCTGAATTTTTTTTGTGTGGGTGTGTTTCTGTTGTGTTTTTAAGGGATGGTGTGCAAATTAAACAAAATTAAATTAATGAGAGTATGTTTTTTTCATAGATATGTATATATGCAATTATTTAATAAAAATCAATGAAAGAAAAACATTTATTCACAGGAAATTTATGAAATTTTGCTCAAAATTCTAAAATTAAGTATTGTTTTTAATGTAGAGTCAGCAATACCAAAATCTTAAGTTGTTATAGAGTTTCCAATACCAAAATCTTAAGCTATTACAGAGTTTCCAATACCAAAATCTTTAGTTATTATAGAGGTAGCAGTTCCAAAGTTTTTAGTTATTAAAGAGTTAGTAACACAGATTTCCGTTTTCGTCTTCTGTTTTTGAACAACAACCTTAAGAAGCTCCATCTTCATTTTAAACAAAATAGCAGCTTGCTTCCCCCTACCCTAAGCTCTTTGTTATTATGCTCGAAAATTTGTCTCATCCACAGGCTATTCCGAGGTCATTTCAAAGCCAAGTTAGCCCAGGAAACATGTGAAACGTCCTATCTTTCATTTCACACCCCTTTTAAATCTCGCCGGTGTGTGTGGGTTTTACGTATTTAATTCATTACCAAAAAAATATACATATTCGTGTTAAGTGGTTTTAGTTTCGTGTTAAGAGAAAAAAATGCATGAAAAACACAGTAGTTTGTCGGGATCGTTGTATTATTTCGTGTCAACTGGTTCCTGCGCTGAATTTTTGACAAAAGTAACGCACTAGATGGAAATAATTACAAATATTTTAGATAAAACTAGCAAAACTATAGTTATTAAACAAAAATTGAATTTTTCAAATAAAGAGGCGTCCTAAGTTTTAAAACAAGATATCAATCATTGGCATGGCCAAGTAATTTTAGCGCGTTTTTCACATGTTGTATTTTACAATAATCCAACTAATGAACTTTTTACTAACAGAAAGTAGTGTGTGTACTATAACTTTAAAAAAAAATTATTAAATTTAAATATGTTTCGGCTCATCTAGGGCACAAATGCGACCAAATGCCGAAAACCCGAGGTCAATCAATTGCTTATTGGCTGAGAAAAAGGTACGACAAAATATGGAACGAAGACGAAATTTGCGTCCTAAATAGCGATTTTTTTACACTGCGTGAAAAACGCGTTAAAAATAGGTGGTACATATTTTGTACCAGCACGCTTCAAATATGGGAAACATGTTTTTTCCCTCCCCAAGGTACAATGGAACTTTGCAGACACAACACATCCATTCAACCTTGGATTGCTTTTATGCTACAAGCAGCACATCGTCTTCTCGTCGATCTTTCTGGCTGGTGTGCAGAACTCTACAGGCGTGTTTTTTGGGGCACATATGGCTTCTTATTCTTGATCTGAACACTTCTACTGGTTGTCTGACGCTTATTTCTTGAACTTACAAATGCTAGTTACTTTATAGTTGGAAAATAAAAAATACGCTTCATCTCATACTGTTATTCATCCTATATATTGAAACACTTTCAGTTTTTCCTAATCTAATATTGTAAGCTTAGTTTTACTTTAGTCATAATTTACCTAATGTTTTATTTTTAGTTTTAAATATTCTATTCTAAGCATTATTTCATTTTACCTAGTTTTTTATTTAGTCAACATTCACTCAACAGCCAAAACATTATGACCACCTGTCAACAACGAGTTGGCCCACCTTTGGCGCGCAACACAGCTTCAACCCGCCTTGGCATGGATGCCACAAGTCCTTGGTAGATGGCCGGAGACAGATTGTACCAGATGTTTAAGCAACGGTAACGCAAATCCGAGATATTGTGCATTGGTGGTCTTTGAACTCTGAGCTGCCGTCCCATGACATCCCAAATGTGTTCTATCGGATTGAGATCCGGTGAGTTAGGCGGCCAGGACATTAAATGGAATTCAGCATCATGTTTATGGAACCACTCCAACACAATTTTAGCCTTGTGACATGGGGCGTTGTCCTGTTGGAACATTCCATTTCCAGCTGGAAAAACAGAGACCATGTAAGGGGGCAACTGGTCCGCAATGGTGTTCAGATACCCTGTAGCATTCATGGTCTGCTCTACCACAACCACGGGTTCCAGAGACGCCCAATAGAGCGTCCCCTAAAGCATAATACCGCCACCACAGGCCTGTGTATGACCTACTGTAGATTGAGGGAGCAACTGTTCGCCTGGAAGACGGCGTATCCTGACGCGGCCATCGGCGTGATGAATGACAAACCATGATTTATCTGACCAGGTAACTCTCTCCCACTGATCCATGGACCAGTCACGATATTCCCGGTCTCAGCGCAGGCGCAGTTGGCGATGACGCTTGGTCAGCAAAGGCACACGAGTGGGGCGTTTGCTGCGTAGCTCCATATCCAACAGTATCCGCTGAACAGTGTGTTCCGATACTATTCTACGTTGCCCTGCATTGTATTGGGCTGTCAGCTGAGCCACTGTCTGGCTCCGGTTTTGCTTCACCATGCGAGACAGTCTCCGACTACCTTTTTCTTTGATAGCGTGTGGACGTCCAATTCCATGTCGTCTACTGCTGGTTTCACCGTCATTCGTCCACTTTGCAAAAGTAATAACATCTGTAGATCGCGAACAACCCACGAGTCGTGCAGATTCGGAAATACTTGTTCCGAGCTTTCGAGCCATTACAATCTACCCTCTATCAAAGTCGTTTAGATCCGCAGCCTTTCCCATCACACACAGAAGCAAGTGAAAGAAGGATTCTTTAGACTCTCCGGCAACAGTTAAATACCACTTCCACCTGATCACGTGCCTTCCACGTCATAAAGGAGAATTCGTTGCAAAATGTAGGGGTGGTCATAATGTTTTGGCTCTTGAGTGTATATAATAAGTGCATTAATTGTATTTATTTTTTTCTGAGCACTAGCTCATTGAAGACATTTGTGTAATTTTGTATGAGCTATTATTTTTAAATATTATTATTATTTTGAAAATGTAACTTACAACGAATCTATCTAGCACAATGAACATGTCATTATTGCAAAAAAACAATAATAATATGTAATCGGAATGCATTTTGTATATGTAAAGAAAAAGGTCTTCAATAGCGTGGTGGTACATTTTTCGGAATTATATATTTTCATACTAGCAAGGCACATGTGAGGTATTAATTATTGTAATATTGACTTATTCAGTTGCATAATATACAGGGTGCAACACAAAAATAACGAGACTGTTCCAATAAATCATTGTACTTACAGAATCAGTTCTTTGTGACATTTGTGACGGATTTATATACGTCCTTAATCACTAATCCTCTTGGGGAAACTTTGGGGCCAGCATTCGCGTTATTTCACAGCCTCTCAAGAAGAAACCCTAATATTTAAATTAGTTTGACTATATAAAGTCTATATATAGGTTTTGTAGATGTAAGATAGGAGCAGATGATGCGTAGGTAAGAATATTAGAGTATTTTATTGAGTATTTCATAAACTTAGCGCGAGTTAAAGAAGGAATTGCTAAGATAATAAATTATTCGATTAAGGATCTAAAGATAGATTGAATCAGATTTAGTTAAATAGATCACTTACGCCTGTTCGCTTTGTCTAGTTCACTTAGACGTGTTTACTTAGAGTTGTTCATTGAGAATAGATTGATCGCTTAATATATCACTCCTAGGGTCTCCTTTTGTAGTTTCACTTGTGATTGATTTAGTGTTTTTGAAGAGTAATAAAATAATAGTTATTATGGAAGTTGTTGATGATGCTTTGTTTTCCCCCACACCCTTGGCTAGGCAAGACGGTGAAGGAGCGGTGCCAATTGCTGCCATTGCTGGTAACAATTCTAGAAAGAGGGTTTTGGAAGTCCCTTTAGGAGATTTTCCGTTTTTGCCTGAGCCTTTTCAACTGAGGTAAGATGGGATCCCTTTCAGTAAGATTTAACTGCAGTAAATAAAAAAAAGACACATGGGGCCAAATCAGGTCAAAAAGGAGGATTCACAATAATGTTTTTGCTGGTCAGAAACTGCTTGACAGATAAGGCCATATGAGCGGATGCATTGTCTTGGTTCAACAGCCATCCATCACTCCCCAAATCTGGCCCTTTTTCCCTAATTTTTTCACGGAGTCTTTTTAGTATTTCAATGCAGTGGTGTTGATTAACAGTCTGACCATTGATGTGAGTGAGAACTCACTCATATCACGAATTTCGGCTATGTTTTGGTCTGTAATCGCTGACCTTGGGTACCCAGCAGGTTCACCATCTTCCACACTAACCCTTCCCCCTAAAAACCGCTTACACAATTCAAACATATGTGTACAAGACAAAGTCACATTTCCATAAGTCTCGGTTTATATTTGAAACGTTTTCGTGGCTGATTTCTTCACAAGAAACTTGATGTTGACTCAACATTTTTCCCGCAGGATGCTGTGGCACGTGTTCACTCAATGACGCAGTATTCTCAACTGGCTCGATCGATTAAGATGAAGCTGGCCACATTGATAGAAGAGATACGTGGAATGACTTTACCAAAACAGTTGTTGCCAACTCCACTCCTTTTTCAAGTAACACACTTAGTCTCGTTTTTTGTATCTTGCATGTACTTTCCTGATTTGTATCAAATATCACAAGAATCACACACATACACTTTCATTTACACTTAAAATACACAACACAGTCACTTCCAAAAAATACCACTCAACAAAATCACATCTGATTAAAAAATGAGCTACTGCATAAACCCATTGCATACAATTAGCTTGTGACATCTGTCGGAAACTTGAGTAACAGCTAGGAATTGACCTCTGTGGTGATTCAGAGGTTGTACCATCTAACATCAATTTCTGAGGCATTCAAACAAGTGGTACGTTTTATATACCACCGCACAATAAACGAGTAAGAATTAGTGGTACAACGTATGTACCACCAATCAGAAAAGAGTTAACCGATATTTCGCCATAAGCATTTTCGCGTTAAACGTATTTCACTGTATGTATTATATATATACAGTGGTGGCCAAAAATTGTGGACATTTTTTTTTAAATGTTGTGTTTTTTAGGTTAGTGCGCTTATAGAAAACGTTACGTTGCACAAAATGCAAAGTATTTTATATCATTTTAAAGAGAATTTAATACTGAATTCAATACAAAACTCAAAATTCAAATATTTGTTACGTAAAAAAATGTTATTCTGCAATAACTATCAATATACATTATATACTGATGATAGTAGTGAGTTATCAGTGCATAATGCATTAGTCATTATTTTGTATTACAGCTTCATATTGATGTTTCATTGAACTGAAAACAGTGTTTTAAGCTCTTCCTTCGTTATTAAATGATTTCAGGAAACAATTATATCCTCAATTAGTTCCTTTTTATTTCATGGGTACCTCATTCGAACAAGAGTTTTCAAAGGTTGCCACAAATTTTCGATAGGATTTATGTCAGGACTGTTTCCTGGCCAGGAAAACAATGATATTTAGTCAGGAAGCAATGGCATCCAATAAAAGAGTAGATTGGACACCTGTAAAAAGATGTGTGACGGGAAAAAAAGTGGTCTTTCTTATGTTAAAATTGCAAGAGAGGTGGATGGTTCAGTGACTACATCTGGAGATTGAAAGTTTTGCTTAAGATGTCAAGAGACAAATTTAATAAAAAACAAAGCAGGAAAAGGCCTAAAAAGGTGCACCACATCTGTTGATGACAGAAAAAGGAAAATACTGTGTTTCCAAGATAAAAGAATTTCATCAACGGTCAACAGAAGTTATGTGAACGTGTGTGATGCTGGTGTTTCTGTGAGTTCAAAAACAATCAGGAGAAGATTACCACAGATGTTAGACTAAGAGGTAGAATTCCACGAAAAAAATTTTTATCTCAATTTACAACAGGGCTAAAAAGGCTACAGTGGTCAAAGGAGCACATTAACTGGACAAATGATTAGCTGTCGTGTTATATAGGGGATGAAACTAGATATCGTTATTCGGTAGTGATGACCGAAAATATGTAAGACGTAGAGAAGGAGAAATACTACATCCTGACTGAATCCAGGCAACTGTAAAGTACCCCCATAGTTTTATGATTTTTCATGCATATCAAAAGATACTATAGGTCGTTTTCATATCATCGATGGGACACTGAATGTCAGAAATTATAACGACTTCAGTCTAGAATCCAAACTTCTACTTTCCACCAGAGATCTATTTAACAACAATGCATCATTTGTTTTTCAGCAAGATTCTGCTGAAAGTAATAAAAAGATTGGTATCGTAAAAACGGATACATGCATCGATTCCACTGAGAGTAAAAAGGGATATTGAAGATGTTCCTAGTAAACTGGACACAAGTGGTGAACACAAGGAGTGGAAGGTAGCACTCCTTGGATGAAACGCCCAGAATTCTATTGCTCTCGGTGAGTTAGGCAACTTCAAAAACCAGTTCAAAATTTATGACCACCATAAAATGTGTTTCTTTTTTATTGAGAACATTTATAACTCCGTGCACCACAAAATATCACACGAGGGCTTACATAGAAGTAAGCGTGAAACACACATCAGAAAGGAAAGAAAGATTACAACACAAACATCCATGCCTTTTCTTCGGTATTCGAACCCAGACCCTACGCACTGCAGTCAGTGTCACTAACCACTATACCGGACGGGCGGCATGCATAAAATGTGTTTAAAGAGAAAATAACTTTAAATGTCCAAAAATACTTCAAAATAGGGAGAGAAAATTGAATCACAAGAGAAAAAAAGTTCGTTATATAAAAAATGAACTTCGCTACTGGAAAGTTACTTTACGAAGAAAATCGGGAAATGTTCTTGATTCTAGGAAAAAGTTCTCTATATAGAAAAATTCGCAATATAGAGGTTCGACTGTATATATATATATATATTTGAATAACCAAAGCTTCTACAATTATAAAAAAATTTATTGAGGCGTAAAATGGATCTTAATTAGCAATTACAATCAGGAGAATGAGAGAAAATAATCTTATTTCTCTATTAAAACTTCCATTTTATTTTTGTCTATCTCTAAAGTTTGGCTTATTGCCATAGAACAGTTCAAAACGCATTTTTAGTAAAATTTACTCAATTTTTTCAGGAATCTGATTTGTGAACAAATCTCAGGACTTATATACCTATAATAAAGAAAATATTAAAGAATGCTCATTATGATTATAATACAAAATAATTATGTGTTATGAGAAAATTCGAAATATTTACTATAATACCTGTTGTTTAATTTTCCGATAAAACCGAGGAAAAAATATCTTATTGAGAACTTGTCACAAATGGATTGAAAGTAATTCCATTTAAGTGTTTTAAAAATGTATTTTTCTTTCTATTTTCTGCCGTAAAACGCTTTCATTCGGGAGGACCTAAAATAGAGCTACACAAAATAAATCTTTAATTCAGTTCAATTAAAATATGAAGGAAACGAAACCTAGAAGCATTTCATTCGATAAGAACAGAGAAATATTTTTTATAGGAAACCATTTTCCTACCTTAGTGCCCAACGCTGACGCAAAATCTTTAAATACAGTTATAAAACAAACAAAAAAAACAATACTTAACAATACAATATAGGACAAACAATACATAAGCATAAGCCTTACAAACTATCAAAGCTAATTTATTTAATGCATTGAATATCGTGTCACGTAAATAAGCTTTTATAAAACTAAAACAAATTGATATGTAGACTCTTTTCTCTCATCATGTTAAAAGTTTTTAAAATCTTCATAGGCAATTATAATCAATTAATTTTTAATTTATGCCACATTCTGAGACAAGATGAGGTTTGTGTTAGAAACGAACTTCGTAATTCTGAACCACGGTCAGGTGACGAGGATGACACCTGAGCGGGCCTCTCCAAACTCTCACATCTCACCAAAGGGAGGAATTTGAGACTTAACACATTTAACGTGCATCATCCCCTTCCCACGGTAAGTCTTCAGTGGTCCCAGGACTGCAACCCGCGTTTCGACAGCTTCGGCCATGAGTTTGAGACCGATACCACTCGGCTACCACCATAGGCAAAGGAATAAGTTTGGAAAAACTAGTTCCTTAATGTTAAACGCATAATGCAACTATGGGATTTTGCTTAAACCAGCGATCGACAAACCTTAGAACTTCGTGGACCCCAAAATGTAAATAATTTTATTTTTGGTGGATTACTCATATGATTGGCTTTTATATGGTGGACCACTATAGCTATATTATTATTTGCTCTTACCTCTCCATTTATATTTTTATATCACTGAAAAAGAACTTCTCAAAAAGCAAGAACGAACCGATAACGCAAAGCAATATCAACAAACTGAAGCGTTATGCCGCCAATTTATCATGAATCGCTAGATACACTTCTAAAGTAGCTAGAAATTTGCTAAAATCAAAAGGAATTTCTTTAAAAGTAGTAGTTAATGTGTTGTCGTGTCTCAGTCCTATTTTGGACTGAGCTCACACTGCCCGACGCGTCTCTAAGTGTGGGAGGAAACATATCATCACCAACAAAGCCATAGTAACAATTATTTATTCAGGACAGACAAACACAATAACTATCACAAGTTCAATTATAAGTGAAAACCTAGGAGTGATCCCCTAATACCTCGATTAATCCTAATACTCAAATCTAATATTCCCGTCTAAGTAATCTCAGCTATCAAAATGGACAAGGAGACGAACTCTTGCTAACCTCAGGTCGGTACTGAATTTATTTCCTTCAATGATTAAACTAATTCTTTACTTAAATAATTGATCACTATCATATGCGCGCTAAGTTCGTTGAAGTAATTCACCGACGATACTTACATCCAGCTTGGCAACTCCTTCTCCTTTACATTTACGAAATCTAGACTTTATATAGTTGAACTAACTAGCATATAATTATCTCGTGTTTTTTCCGAAGAGGCTGTGAAATAGTAAAAATGCTGGCCCCAAAGTTTCCCAAGAGGATTAGCGATGAATTCTCGCGGATAGCCCCGTCACAGTGTTTTGTTATTCGTCCTTTTTGTGTGAAACTGGATCTTCGTACAAACATAAATAATGTCACCAGTTTTTTTAAGGACCATTAAAAAATTGTCACGGACCACCGGTGATCCGTGAACCTCCGTTAGCCGACCACCGTTGTTGATAATCTTTTATATAGGTATGTGATATTAATGATCATTAATTGTACCATACTTTGAACAGCAGTCGCCTAATTTACTTGTGATATATTGAAAATATTGCTACGTCATAATTTTAATTGTTCTTCTTATGAAATTCTAAAACAAATCTAGTGTTCGGAGAACATTGTCGCCACCTCTTAAAACCAGACATTAATATATATATATTTTTTTTTTCATTTCAATTTTATACATATAAACACCATTTCTCAGAAAATAAAATATTTCAGAGTTTGTGTATTTCTTTCTTTCTTTTTTTTTTTTTTTTTGGCAACATGTTATTTTTAAGATCTTGTGATCTGTAAGATCAGTTATGTGTTCAAGCATTTTCCATTGGCATGTAAAAGATTAAGAGAAATCAAAGTATAAAAAATTATCAACTACACGCAGATTAATTCTTAAAACATTTTTTTCTTCGAATATTTTAAATGTTATAGTAAAGGCATTTTACTTTTATTTCATGATTAACTGAATCTACTCGGAAAATTCTTTCTGGTGGTGAAACTGGTATCGTTGTTCAATTTATAGTAATTCTCCAAAACGCGGTATTAGAGTAGTGGGGTGCTACCTTAAAATCCCCTGAATATCTATGTTAAACAATTTCAACCCCGTTCTTGAAACAAAATTGTAAAAATATGGATACGCATGTACACATATATCTATGTCTGTACGTATACATATTTTGGAGGGAAGCGAAACCTCTCCCTCATCACGAGTCTCCAGAACTATTAAACCGAAGAGATTTAAATTTGTCGCTTGTGTTTCTTTTGTCGAGTACAGAACCACTGAAAATGGGTTTCGAAGAAATTGGCTTCCATGGAAAAGAGGCCAAATGTAAAAGATAAATGTACTTCCTTTTTGAAATTGAGCTCCTGTCCTTTTTAAGGGTATCCGACTACATTAGCGCGGAACGTGGTATTGAAAATCCGTATAAATGAATACTTTTTTTGATATTTAGTATCACTTGAATTAGAATA
Organism: Trichonephila clavata; assembly: GCA_019973975.1. Taxonomy (NCBI): domain Eukaryota; kingdom Metazoa; phylum Arthropoda; class Arachnida; order Araneae; family Nephilidae; genus Trichonephila; species Trichonephila clavata. The sequence continues at coordinate 49,264 of BMAO01018895.1, read as the reverse complement.
TACATATGAAATTGTTTTAAGAATATTACTTGAAGAAAAAATTATTTAAATGCAATTCTTTGGCAAAAAAGAAAGAATGAATGACATATTTTCAATACATTCTCCTCTTTTATGGAAAATGCTTTTACGATAAAAATGTTTTGCATATAAATAAATAAAACTTTTATACATAGCCTGAACTAGAATTTTTGAAACATATAACTTAGAAGTGAACTTATCCATATTTTAATACATCAGAATAGATAAGTTTTTTTAAAAAACCGGTTATATTACTTTTATTGATCGTAACTCTGAAAATAACGTGAATTTTTCACAAACCCTAAATCAGACTCTCTAGAGAAGTGCTATCTAAATATAATTATTATAAGCATTTTTAATGAAAGGAGAATGTTTGGAAAATATGTCATTCTTTCTTCATTTTTTGCCAAAAAATTACATTTAAGTAATTTTTTATTGTAATAATATTTTAAGACAAATTTTAAATGTTTATTGTAATTCACAGGCAAAAAACTAAATATCACAAAAAATTTATTCATTTATACACTTTTTCAAAATCATAGTTCCGAAAAAAGTCGGATGCCTTAAATCAAGAATATAACACAAATACCACGAACGGCTGCTTTTCTTATTCAAAAAAATATTTCAAATCATCCAACAAAGTACTATATCAAGAAACTGTCACAAATCGAGATGTGTATGTATGTGTATGAAAGCTCCAAGTTTAGATCGTTTTGGAAGAGGGCATAATAATATGTGTAAAGTTAAAAGTGAATAATTAAAACTTGAATTTTTAAACCAACTATTTTTTATCAAATTAACATAAGTAAACTATTTTATTTTTATATGACTTAATTTTAATTTTAATACTTGAGTACAGGCATTTCTGAAAAGGATTGTAATTGCTTTTTATCACGCGAATCTATTTAAAAACACTCAGAAACAAATGTTGCTAACCACTTAACATAAATGCACTATTTTTGTTTGTTTGTTAAACAAACCGATACTCTCTCGTACGGTATATGTAAGTAAACGTAAATCTAATTTCATATTCTTTTCTTATTTTTAATTCAATGTAATTATAAACAAAGAAGAGCATATCAAGTCGCCGTAGAAACAAGCATTAAATGCAAAGGCTTATACGTGAATATTCGAACAAAAACAAATGGAAAACCAAAAAAATCCACTACTATGAAACAAATTAGCAAGTTTAATCATTTCACGCATTCTTGAATGACAACAAAGCAAGGTTGCGTGTATCCTCCATTTTTGGTTTCTTCAAGTATTTTCACAAAAACTATTAAATTTTGCTAGAACCCCATTGGCTGAGTGGCAGTGTATCACGCTTACACGCCTCAGGTCCGAGAATCAAATCCCGGGCTGGGCAAGGTCAACTTGCAACAAACCGTCTTCCCGTCTATCCTGTAACCCAGCTAAAGGTGTGGAAGGAAGTGAAGGATTATCCGACATGAAATTTCCATTTATTTTATTTATCACTTTAATTGACTCAAACACACACAAAAAAGGAATGATCCAGTCAGACAACAGAGGGAAGGGACGAGAGTCGCGTTTGAGGAAAATAATAGTTCCTCCTTAATATTACTTTACACGGTAGATATGTAACTAATGTCCGCTTAACCACTTTAATACTTTGAATATCAACGTGATATGAAGGTGACAGTACCTGAACTTAGGTAGTCTTCTAATCAATTTAATTTATCTATAACACTTCCTGACTTTAATCTTTTACAATACCTTTCTAACCTTTTATGGTAATCTTCACCTTCTATCTCACTTGTCACCACTAGTTAACTAACTTCTAACTTTCTGCTATCTAATCTTCTTCACTTCTAGCTCACTAACCCCTTAACTCGCGAACTAGAAATTTGCATATTAAGTTTTCTTCTAAGGATAAAATTGGTGAATTTTGCTATCCCAAAAGAATGCCCAAGTGGATTAATAGGAAGTCGCGTATAGATCCATCACCAACTCAACCTTCCATCCCATCAGTGGGTCGATAAAAGAATACCAAGCTCGCTTGGGAATTGAACACTGGGGGTTTAGCGTCAGACTGACCACTTGACCGAAACATCTGCACATGCATCCCAGCGTCTAAGGTCACATAAACTGAGGTCAGCATAGTAGGCCTTGGCCCTCATGGGCTGTTACGCCACTGAGTTCAGTTCAGTATTAAATTCTGCTTCAATAAAATAAAATGTATTATTCACTTGTGAAAAATTAAGAATAAAAGTGAAAAGTGCACAAAAAAAAACCTGTTCTTCCGCAGTTTAATCGAATTTAATTACTAAGCTATTTTTTTCCCAAAGCAAAAAAAGTTAAACTTTTTTTAAAAAGAAAATTATTATTTATATAAAATTATGCTACATGAAGCAACAAAATGAATATCTGAAAGAGAAAGATAATTCTAACCTCTTTTGAAACAACACATTTACATTTTTTTTTAAATTCTAAGTAATCTTTCTTAGGCAGAAATTTCAACTTTTATTATTTTTTTAATCCTGCCTTTTGCAATCCTTTGATGGCCAATCCTACACAGCCTTGAATTCAAAATTAAGAAAATTTGCCTACTTTGTAGAATTTCATGAAAAGAGTTGAAAGAAATGTAAAAATACTGCTTCAAAACGAAACTGCAAACCTTGTACTTCGAATACGTAACCATATACATGTGTGGGGGTGGAACAAGTCGAGAAACACAGGATTTATAAGCTCGCGTGCCAAAATCTGCATTTAGAGCGCTAGCACATTTCGCCGAATTTCTTAGTACTTTTTTCCAATAATCGCCTTGATTAAAATTCGGATAGTAAAACTGAGTAACCAGAAACGTTTAGATCAAGGAATGGGAATGAAGTGGCTAATTTTGGGTAGGTTAAAAACATGCGTGTCTCAAAACCAGATTTGCAGAGACATTGATTTAATGTCCAGCGTCGTTTCAACTTTTAAACAGTCTCAGGGAAACAGTTCGCCGAGAGAAAGCCTGGATGAGGTCGTCCAAGAGCCACGACGGCCAGAGTGGATTACCATTTCTCCTTTATAGCAAGACGTAACAAGAATGTTACAGCTTCTCAGCTCTCTCGTGCATAGTATGCGCCCATAGGAACCCGATTTTCATGGGTGATTATTTCCAGAAAACTTCTTGAGAGAGGGCTGTTAGTAAGAAGACTTGTTGTTTGCATCCCTCTCAGTTTTGCGAACAGGAGCCCGCTTAAAGTAGTATAGAGATCATAGATATTGGACCATGGATCAATGGGCTACCGCTTTTTTCGCCGATGAGTCCCAGTTCAACCTAACCAGTGATACTTGATGTACTTTCATATGGGGAGAAGCAAGGACCCACTACCCTCTCTCCAATATCCGAAAAATCGACCATTACTGCAGCGGAGGCATGATAATCTGGGCAAACATCAAGTTGGATGGCCGCACACACCTCCACGTCCTTGGAAGATGCATTGTGACTGCTAAGAGGTATAGAGAGGTGGTCTTGAAGCCATATGTTTGACTTTTCAGGGGTGCAGTGGGTTCTGATTTCCTTTTAATGGATGGCAACGCGAGGCCACATAGAGTTCACTCGCTCGACGAATTTCTGGAAAGTAAGGAGATTCGCCGGATGGATTGACCAGTCAGGTCTCCCTCCCTAAACAGGATCCTTAGGATGCTCTGAGGGGGCAATTGCTGCTCGCAACCCCCCTCCGAGAACCTTTCAAGGCCTTAAAACAGAGTTTCTCAAAACGAGTGGGATCATTTGCCACAAGACCACATAAATTCCGTTATTTCCAGCGAGGTCTGTATATTTGTAAGAGAGGGAACCATACTCCCTACACAGTTTTTTGTTTCATTCTGCAACACCGCTATTTCATACCTTCCTACTCAAATGAGGGTTACACGCAATCATGGCGCTTGATCAACTGTTGAAGGGTTATTTTTTGCGTTATATCAACCCTGTATGCTTACCAAATTTCATGAAACTCTGCACAGTAGTTCTAGAGGTAATCGACCAAACCTGAAAAATCTGTTAATTTTTAACACTAGTGTACATGTCAGAAAAAATGCAGAATGCATTCAAAGTTTTGGAAATATGATCAGAAAGAGAGAAAAAGAATCGGGGAATTTTTTTTTCTTTCAGCTAAATCTTAAAATAAGAAAATCAAATTAGAACTGATAATTTCCTTAAAAATGGCGAAGTTAAAAACTGCACTGTACAGGGTGTTGCCGAATTCGACCTACAAATTCAGAGGGGTGATAGTAAGCAGCATGAGGACAACAAATTACCATAGAACAGAGGTTGTAAAACTACGTTTAGTTGAGGGTAATTTGGGATAGTAGTAGCCTTCGGGAGAATTATGAGCCGAACGAGATGAGTAGATAAAGGAATGGGAGGGGGGAGGGGTATTTGGAGTACCTTGGTATGGGTTGAAGAAACCTGCAAGCGTATGCAAATTTCCCACTTCTTCCGGAGTTTCTGAAGGGAGTACCGACCACTGTGTACCAGAACGTGTGGTTTATGCATAACGGTACCCCAGAACATTTTTCGATTGTGGTGTGTAACCACCTCCATGCTACATGTTTTGGGATGTGTATTGGGTGTCGCAGACCTATTGCTTGGCCACCACACTCTCTGAATCCCGATGCCATGGATTTCTTCTTCTGGGGCCTCCTGAAATCGTTTGTGTATGAGACGTTGGTGGCTATAGTGTAGGATCTCATAACATGGATTGTCGTGACTTCAGGTGACATCGCCATCACACCGGATTTGTTTGAACGCTTTCCACAATCGTTCATCCATCGGTGTCTACCTGTGCATTGCATACGCGACCTCCACTTCGAACAATTCCTGAGACAGTCACTTATCGTTGCATTTCTGACGTCGAGCAGTGATGCATTGTTGATATTGTAAACATGTTTCACGACTAATAAAGGCATTCCTTACCTCTTTTTGCCCCTTTTCATACCACATGACATCACACTTTTCATAACTGTTTTTGCAAATAACTCCGACTAAACGGGGCTTGCGACCCCATGTTCTATGGTAGTTTGTCATCCCCATGCTGCCTACTATACCTCCCCTAAATTAATTGGTCGAATTTGGTAACACCCTGCATATCGATATCTGTAAACAGTTACAACAAAAAAGTTACTATACATTAATTTAAAAGTAGCAATACACAGATTTCGAAAATTACAAACCCGATTGCTTTGTTGGATGTTATCTAGTTATACCGCGGCATTTATTGAACAAAATCATATTAAATCAAATTTTTTCCCATTGAAGGGGAAAATGCCCTAAGATTTGAAGTTCATAGCTTTTCGCTATTAGATTTTTAATTTAAAATAAACAAAGTTTCAATTCTCTTTTTAGATTATAATTCTTTTCAAATAAATTTAAATGTTGTAAAATGCTTTCTTACATATAAACATTTTTAGTGAGATCGCAAGAACCTTCAACAATAAAAAGTGGACAAACATGGCTGACTGAAACTGATTTATCACGTCAGACTTCAATTACAGTTGCAGTTTTGAATAAGAGTTTATCAGAGCGTCAAAATGAATCGGTGGAGTTGGTTCGTCTTCTTATGGTTGCGCAGCGTAGTTATATATAGTCTTGGTAAGTTGTCATTTGTAATAAATTAAACTTTTAAATTAATTTTAAAAGAAAAGTTGTTTAAAATGCTTCATTTTAAATTGCCTTTCTTAAATAATAGTAGATATTCGGTGCGTTTAGGAATAAATAGTTAACTATCCAGATATAGTGAATTATTTCTATTTGTTTGCATATAGGGGAAACGTATTTCTTTATTTTATAATTTTACTGTCATTTTTATGCTTGTTTTTATTTCTATACTGCTTCTTATATGAATAATATAACTGATTTATTGATATTTTCCCTATTTTTAAACAGATTTAGTCCATCGAGTTTTTCTAGAACAAAAATCCCATTTTTTCTGTCTCTTTCTTTCTCTCTCCATCTTTCTCTTTCTCTCTTTATCTCGCTGTCTTTTTCTTTCTTTCTCTATCTCTATTTTTTTCGCTCTCTCTCTATTTTTCTCTTTCTTTCTCTCTCTCTCCTCTTATTCTTTATTTCTATTTTTCTTTCTATCTATCTCCTCTTACTCTTTATTTCTATCTTTTCTTTCTCTCTCTCCTTTTACTCTTTATTTATATCTCTTCTTTCTCTTTCTCTCCTCTTACCATTTATTTTTGTCTTTTATTTCACTCTCTCCTCTTACTCTTTATATCTATCTTTTCTTTCTCTCTCTCTCTTTCACTTACTCTCTTTCTCTCTCCTGCTCTATGTGTGTGTATGGATAAGGGAGACTGTAAAGAGTAATGTGCGGAATTTAAAGAAGATAAAATTATAGAATCTAAATAATTTTGCAATCATTGCGGTAGCTAGAATCCAATCATTTAAAAAAATTTAATGAATCAAATTATGTAAAAGAAAAATCTAGTTTTAAAATTGTTGAGAATTCAGTCTTTATCTCCAAAATTATTTTTGTCACTACAATAACTGAACTAACATAATGCTAGATAAAAAGATATATCATCTTGAAAAAAATCTGTTCAGTGAATTGCAGATTAAAATAATTATTGCAACAATGAAATTTTAACCTGGTTGGTGTTTAACGAATATTATTTATTTAAAATCGGTAATTTGTCTTTAAATAATTTACATAGATTACTTCTTTGAATGTTTATCTGTTCTCCACATTTCTTCCTTATTCATAAAATTTAATCGCAGACATACTGTAAAAACTTTTGAAAAATATATACTGGGGTCCCTCAATATCTTGAAAACTCCATATAATTCTGTTTATAAGTTTTTATACCTCGTGTTTTTTCTTCTTGCATTATATATCTAATAATAGTTAAGAAATTAAAATATATGAATATAACCGAATTTATGTGTAAGACCCATAAAATCGACTACATTGACTGACCAAAAATGTCCTTTACAATAGAATAAGAGCCCAATAACATTTTTTTCCTGAAAATATAATATCGTAATGGTAATGTAAATTTTAATACGTTGAAAGGCTTCAGAATATCCGAAGCTTTGGGTCAAGCAATGATGCAGAAATGCTTCTCATTTACTCTCATCATTATGAGGTGACTTTTTTAAACCTTAATATCATGAAATTCTTTCAAAATGACCAGCAGCAAATACAGATCTCAGAAAAACTTAATTTTGATGTTACAGGATTAGCAGATGTGTGGCAATTTGGCCTTAAAAAACCCACGAGCAGCTAATTGTCAATGAGATTGAGCCCCAATTCTGCTGTAGAATGGATTCATCAGATTCTTCTTCTCCCACTGGCAACAATCCAATCTGTAGAATATATCCAAACAACAATCCTTCAACAATCTTTTCTTGTTAAAACAATGGGTCAAAAAGTTTGTCATGCGCCATTTTCGTAAATTTTCAATTGTTACTTTTTATTTCTGATGAACAAGGTTGTATCTGTATTTTCTTTTTTTTTAATATGTCTGTAAAATTGAAATATTCATTTATGTATACCCGCTTTATATGGTAAGTTACTTCTTGAATGTGGAGACCACAGTAAGCGAATGATCATAGTCACGAACTCGTGGTCAACTTTTCGGGAATTCGATAGTCTCGATGCCTTCTTACAACTCCGTCTAAAGGAATTGATGCATGTTAAACATGTCGTGGTTTAAACTCCTCATGTAGGCGTGGCGTGGAAATTTGGAAAATGCAGTCCCAGCTCAAGATTCATATTCGTCCGTCACTTGACCAGGTTTCAAAATTACTAGGTCATTTTCCAATAGTTCTCCAGTTGCTTTATAGCACAACGTCAATAAAAATCAAATCTACTTGGATGTTATTATTGGAGCAAAGTACGGAAAAGTAAATTTTTCCAAAGTAAAAGGGAGAGGAGATTTGATTTGTTTTATTAACGTCATACGTTAAAGCAACTCGAGGACTATTGAGGACGAATCTCATATTTCTAAGCCTCGGTCAAGTGATGAAGACGATGACGCCAGAATGACAGCCAGCTCTTCAAATTCCGACATCACGCAAACGTGGGGACTTTGGGCCACGACAGATTTAACATGCATTAACCGTTCTACATGGAGGATCTTCAGTGGAACAAGAATTTGAGCCTTTGACTTGACAATGACGACTTTGTGACCGTGATCTTATGAGAATAATAGTACCCAAAGTTTTTTTTTTTATATATCCTATAGATGCCCTTTATTTTTATTATCACTCAAATGATGAAAAAGAACTTCAGATAAATGATATATCGTCGTCTTTGAGGTCAGACAGAATTAAAAAACGTTAAATGTTTCAACTGTGGAGAACGAGGACGTTTAAAAAACAACTGTTCAGAATGGAAGCAATAAAATGCTTAACTTAAAAGTAATAGACCGATTATTGAATCCAATTATAAAATCTCCTTATACAACTTTGATATTGTTGCAAATCAAAAAAAGATATGAGATGTCTCACTTTTCCTTTTAAAGTAGCTCGACAGTCCAGGGTGGGCTTTGGCCTTCTCAAGAAGCCTTTTCCAGGAAAGTCTTCTTGCTAATGTTCTCCAATTTTTAGTTCTCAAACTAGGGGGGGGGGGGGTTCTAGGCCATCAGAGTTCATCGTAAATTTGGCCTACCTGTTCTCTGTATGTCAATTGGTGGGGCATTGAAGACTTTTTTAGTGTGGTGCGGTTTTCATCCATTCTGACAACGTGGCCTGCCCATGTAATTCGTTGTACTTTGATGAAGTTAACGATGTCAATTTTTATTTTTAGATTGTCCATATACATATTTTCCTTTGGAATCAGAGAATATATGTATCTACATGTCTTCGAGACCTGTGGCTTTGAGAGACATGGAAGGTTATTGTGCTACCGAGGCAAATGGTGGGAGGCCATTCACCAGACGCTTCTCGGATGCGGGTATCAAGGAACTGAGCAAAACCCTGAAGATGTCGGTGGAAAGTTTATTCCCTCCAGAAGTTTATATAGGTGAGTTCTAGAATTAAATTCAATGAATACCCCTGAAAGTTATTTGTCATTCTTGGGGTCTATTGTGAGTAACATCCACACGGCAAATATAATGATTACGATAATGATAATAATACTTTCAGTTTACAATAGACATATAGTCCTTTAAGAAATTATAAGACAACTTTAATTTTGGGAATTATGAATTAAATAATAGTTCTAATTATAGCTTAAACACACGAAACATGATGTGTTACAATATATTTATCATAATAAAGTTTCAGTAATTTTGAATAATTCAATAGATGATTAGGCTAACAGATTATAAGGTAAATTATAAGAAATTATACTTATTTGTTTAAAAACAAAAAAAAGTATGAAAATTAATATCACACCAATCTTCCGTTTCAGATTATCCATTTTTAACTTCAATTTTAGAAATGTTGTGCGATTACTATCCAGTGGTTTTTCTCAGTTCATAGGAAGAGAAAATTATTTATTATTAGCATAAGTTTTACAATATAATGCACCCGAAATGTTTTCCACGCAGCACAAATCTTTTTTTTTTTATCTCTTTTTTCAAACCATTCCTGAATCTATTTAGATGTGTAAAAAGGAGCCTTATTCGATTGAACTATCCAATTAGCCACATTTAATAAAATGCCATATAATATCGTATTATCATATAGCATAGATTAATACTGGACAGTGTCCATATGTCAACAAGTTCGCTGTAAGCTACACGATTCACCATAAGTATTGGCTCCCCAAATTACCATCTTCCTTGTTTGTTGAATAAAGATTTATTTCAGTTTCTACCGTAAATCTTTCCAATATTTTTTTTTAAAGTTAAACATTTTTTGTCAGAAAAAATATAACTTGTTTGCGCTCATTATTCACATTAATGCCATTTTCAGCCTATTACAGTACCTCTTTTCGATGATGTTTCGTTGTCGCGTGGTGAGCATTCCACAGATGTGATAATATAAGATCTGTCACCACATAGGCTCCTCGCTCACATACGACGACTATCATTGAACAAAAAGAAGCGTGATTTTTTTCGTCTGAGCATTCCACAGATGTGATGATATAAGATCTGTCACCTTCCTCGCTCATACACAACGACTATCATTGAACAAAAAGAAGCGTGATTTTTTTCGTCTGAGCATTCCACAGATGTGATGATATAAGATCTGTCACCGGCTCCTGGCTCACATACGACGACTATCATTGAACAAAAAGTAGCGTGATTTTTTCGTCTGAGTATTCCACAGATGTGATTATATAAGATTTGTCACCAAGGTTCCTCGTTCACACACGACGACTATCATTGGACAAAAAGAAGCGTGATTTTTTTATCTGAGAACAAAACCTTGCACTGTCCTTTCGTTAATGTCGTTCTAACCCAGCACCATTAAAAAACGGGGTCGTCAGTGCTATAAGGTCAATGGCAGTCTTTTTAATGGACGCAATGAGTGTGGCATCTAAAAACCAATCAATTAGAAATGGTTCTAGTCAATATAGTAACAAAAGGGTGTTCTGCATACGCTGCAAAATGGCACCAAAAGTGGTTGCAGGGATGCAACCGAATTTTGGTGCATAAGTCAATGCACGTGGGCTGTCGTAGCTCTGACCACTTCAGCACTTTTGAAACTTGCCACATTTCCTTATTTCAACCATCTTTGTCACTGTACCATGGACGTTTCTAGGTGGGTGTCTGATTAGATTTGACGAATGAACCAACTTGCTCTTTTCAGTCCAATCAGCATGCTACTCGTAAAATCATCTGTCTGCTGGAACTGCTTCCGTTAACAGAGGTCTGACATTACACATGTTCTATGAGAAATATATAAAAAAAAAATCTGTAGTAATTTCCCTGACAAAGATAACGGCACGGACAATGCCCTCCTACAAGCTCCTTCCCTTACATCTTATTAAATGCACGCCTGATATCTGAGCATTTCACATTATTTGCATTCCTCGGGGAGGTTCGCCTACTCTGGAAATGTACAATTTTCTGACCACAACTTCTTGTTGTTACATTTTCACTGTCACGTAGCACAGCTCGCATTACTCATGTGCCATTGGATACCATTTACTTGAATTGCACATGGTTGTGCTAGTTGATATTGAGAAATTAAGTTTTAAGTGTTGCAAAGTAACCAAATCATACAATTTACTTCACTTAATACTCCTTTTATTTCATTTGAATTGGTTCCCCGTACATTGCTGCTACACTTACCATATCGCAAATGCCATCACCGCAATTTCTTTTTAATTGTAAAATAATTGATTTACTTAATCTCTTCTCTCATTTTTCTAACGTTACTATTGCAACACTATCAGAAAATCAAAAATGATCCCACGAGTAAAATATTGAACGTTTAAGATATCGTATTAATTGATCACTCAATGCATTAGGCCTGTATATCATAAACTAACTTTTGTTCAACTGATTTAAAATTTATTTTTATTTCTACAGGAATTGAAAGGGAAAAAGATAGCATGCAACAAGATACGAAGTATTTCGCTTATACGAATAACGAAGGGAATGTGCATCAAGATGATTACCCCCTATGGACAGACGATCCAAGTAGGTTTGATTGTGGGGTCGCTTCCTATTTGGATGATTTCAAGGTTAAGCCCTTCTCTTGTGGTAACACAGCAGTGTTCCTCTGCGAAAAAAATGAGCAACGTGAGTAGCTGTAATTCTTCATTTCGAGTTACAAAACAAAATAAACACCTATTCTATTAAGCACTCCACGAACCGAAATCATTTCTTGGAATGAAACTTAAGAAATTCGTACACATTTTGATTCAAAATTATAAATTTCTGAAGCTTCATATTTTATCCTTAGTTCCTCCATCTAGAAGTTTTTTTGAACTCATGAAAGCCAAGCTCAAGAAAATAAATAATTTTCTGTAGTAAGTATATGAGGTGTGTTCAAAATATATAAGGCCATAATTAAGGTAGCATGGTTTGGTGCGTGCATTTAGGCAATCCTAAAACGCATGCATGAGTTTTTTGCAACCTGCAAAAGTTGCCAGTCGCGGTGTACCATAGTTGAGAGAGGAAGAATAAATGATTCCCTACGAATTTTCCTTCTTGACAAAAATGACAGAAAAACGTGAACAACATTACTGCATTAAATATTGTGTAGTGTTTGTGGCGATTCTTAGAAAGTAAGAAAAAAGAAACCCGAAAAGGGACCAGTTTTTCCTAAAGGAGACATACGAAAGACGTTTCAACATTGCTTCTGAAGGTTATAGAATTGAAGAAAGAATGTGCAGCGGACCAAAAAGACAAATTTGAATACGTGGAGCTCAAATATTAACAAGCTATGGTTTTGAAATTTTCAAAGGAATATTTTATTTGGAGTCAATTCGAAGTAAAATATGAGTTAAATAATCTGCAAAAGTTAGAAATAAAAACTTATTTTACATTTTCCCCTTACAGAAACACTGAAATTACAGCATAAACACACAGATATTTCAATTTAAAGCTATCACAGAAACAAAAAGTTAAATGATCACATATTTAATGATCGTTCTAAATAGTTTCCAATTTTCTCTTCGTGTTTTCGATGTATTCCTTAACGCTTTTAGACATTTAACATTACATTAAATTTATAACTTTCCATTGTGCTTTAAGTTGCTTTAAATTTATAACTTACCATTGATGGTATAAACTCGTTTTAGTAAATGCAAAAAATCTTTTGCGAAGTCCTTGTAGGCTTGACAATCCTTTTTTCTCCACTCCTTGTTTGTTCTAATGCTTATGACTTTCATCAACTGATTAATTTTGACGTAGACTCTGTTACAAAACATTGAACATGGATAATGGTTGCCAAACGCTAAATACAAATAAGATCAAATTTGTATCCTACTTAAATGGAATAAAAATTTTAAAAAATTATTTCAATTTTCAGGTAATTCCTCTTTTGTATTTTCTATCGAAGTGCATTAGATTACAAGTATTTCTCGTGATTTTGTTATATGCAATTCTACGAGTCCACGGTCGAAGATACGACAGCTTATATCAAGAGAAGAAGTGGGGCAATGTATTATTGATTATTGATTTATTTATTGTTGCTGCTGTAACTGTATTTCCTGGATAAAACACTTAGTTCCTATTATTCTGTTAGTGTTTCTTTTTCAATACATGTAGATCACATGTACCCCATTTCCATTCTATTCATAAACTTCCTTCTTGGTGCGTCACCTTTTATATTATAGAGCGCGAGTTGGCAGTTTATAGAATGTGTTCCAGATTTGGCATGTGATACAATTCTCAGTGGCACTCTACACCCCACTACAATTTTGTCAATTTTTGAGTGGATGGAAATTGATAATTTTGAAATAGAATTTATAGAACAAACACCTTCACAATTATAGAAGCCAAAATTTACTTAATTCAGGAAAAATCTGAAAGGTAACACTATAGATAAAGTTACAGCTATTTTAAATTGCTGGCGATAATGTTGTTTGAAGAAAACTCTGCTTTCCACTTTTGGTTTTACATAGTGGCATACACAAGTGGAAGGGGTCAACCACCCCTCTTAGACTAACAGATTTTTATCATAAAGATTACCCCTCGACGCTTTCTCGTCCACGTATTTCTTAGAATGTAACGGCCCTGTTAAAGAGGATTTTGTACGCTATACTGGTTCTACATATCACGTTAACAAGTCTTATCTCTTATGAACAATGTTTTGAGAATGCAAAGAAGTTACTTAACAATTGGACGCTCACAGTCGTGTCAAATTGAAAGTCACGAATTATATCCCTGATATCGCAATATGAAGTACAGCGGTGCAGGGATAAGGTTCACATTACAATGCTTATTTTTTTCTTTAACTATATTGAAGAGATACTTATATTTTGTTATTTATTTCTTATTTAAATATGAACATGTTTGAAACACATACATAATGTACAATTATCGGACAAAATACTAGGAACACCCATTTAAAAAGGAGTCATCCTTCGACCGCCCATAAAAAGGCCATCACGTGTCACATCAGTGTGCCTCCTAGTGTCGGTGAAAGGGAAAGTATCTGTCAAGCATTTGGCAGTGAGAGAGTTGCATAAGAAAATTCTATTCCTAGCAAAGCGTGATTATGTCTGACCTCTCCGAAGTGAAAAGAGGCATGGTAATTGGAGCTCCCGTTGCTGAGGCATCCGTGTTCAGAACAGCCAACCTTGTGGATGTTACAAGGACCACTGTGTCAAGTGTTATGACAGCCTACATAAACCTGGGTAAGGTGTCTTCAGCGAAGCACAACAGTGGACAAAAGTCGAAGTTGAAGGATCGTGATAGATGGATGTTAAAGAGCATAGTCGCCAAAAATGCTAAATTATACTGCCTCAGATAATATCCAATATGAATATCTACCTTTACAGCCCGTATCCATTAAAATTATTCAACTGGATTTGCATGCTGGGAACATTCATGGCAGAATAGCTATTCTAAAACCGTCAGTTTCGGTGCGAAATGCTATGAAGAGACTACAGTGGTTCCGAGACTACCTAACCTGGACAAAACTGCAATAAGAACAAGTCATCTGGTCTGATAAATCCTCGTTTACATTACTTCTGACCATCGGACATGTGTTCGTCTGGTGACACCAGCAGAAGATTTTCATGTTGACTGCCTGGTTCTAATCGTGAAATATGCAGGGGGTTCTGTGAGGATGTGGGATGTAATATCTTCTCATGGATTGGGACGTTTCGTTGTCTTGAGGAGGAGGATCCCAAAACAATCATTATCGAAGTATTTTCGTAGATCGTCTTCATCCTATGCTTCAGACTCTCTTTCCGGGAGAACGGCCTGTGTTTCAAGATGACAACGACTCTGTTCACAAGTCTCGCTGGCTAAGTCATGGTTAAATGAGCGTGATGATGAAATGGAACATATGATGTGGTGTCCCCAGTCACCTGATCTGAACATCATCTAGTGTTTGCGGGTTTTTTTAGAAAGTCCGTGCACGGTTTCCTCCTCCGCTCCCACTATTTGAAATCGAGATGACCCTGACGCTTGGAATTGGTGCGAATTCCGATGAACTTAGTTCAAGACCTTTATTTGTTAATTTCACATAGAATTAAGCTGTTATTCATGCC
Organism: Trichonephila clavata; assembly: GCA_019973975.1. Classification (NCBI taxonomy): domain Eukaryota; kingdom Metazoa; phylum Arthropoda; class Arachnida; order Araneae; family Nephilidae; genus Trichonephila; species Trichonephila clavata. The sequence continues at coordinate 34,166 of BMAO01018895.1, read as the reverse complement.
AAAGGGGTTGTAACGGGTCTATCCGCGAACCTTCATCAAATCCTCTTGGGGTAAAATTGTTTTATTTTAACTGTATGTTCTATTGAGAAAACTTTCTCCCAAAGAAGAAGACTTTATTGATTCAAATAAGTTGTGTGTGTGTTGTGTAATATTTAAGCGTGGACATTTAGGTACGCGGTGAGTTGAAGTTAATCGACGGATAGTCACTGGAGAGTCAACTATTAATAATTGAGCTTAATGGTTACGACCTGAGTTCGTACAACAAGTAAGAGTATCGCGGTGAATTATAGCTTGCGGAGTAGATTATACTCAAATGTTAAGTATCCTTAAGCCGTGTGATTACACTTTCAATTAATGGCTTAGTGTATTTCCTTAATTTAGTTATTTGTTTTAAGTAAGTGAGATAATAAATCTGAGTTTGAACTAGTTATGGCTGATCTTTACTCGAACCCCCTAACACCAACAGCCGCTATCCGGTTATTACAGGGGACTTAACCCCTTATTAATAAAAAATTTTCATTTTTCCTCAGGTGTTCCTTATATTTTGTGTGTCGCTTATTTTTATATTAATAAAAAAAACTTTAAATGACACAAAATTAATAAAAAATAAAACTGTAAATCTGTACTGAAACAATTCGATTGCTGCGGGAATCGAATTGTTTCAAATATTCCTTCTGTGCGGCATTCTGAATCATGTTGGCAGATTAGTTTGCCACATCACAGCTACAAGGTTGCCGACTTTTGTTATAGAAAGTATTATGAAAAAGTAATCAAAGTTAACTGATTAGTTTTCTTTTTTTTTTTGAAGCATGCTCGGATACTGCTCTCCCCTTCGTAGAGTACCATCAACACTGCCTCGGCATCTTTCCCAGAAAAGAGAACTACAGAACATCCACTACTGTGTGTGAACAGTTGGGGGCTCATCTTTTCCCGTATAAAACATTCGATGATTCAGATAGCGTGGGGGCTGCAATATACAGTTCCTTAACGTTTGATGGAGGAATCTATGCTGGAGTCACGAAGAACGAAATGGGAGAGTGGAAATATAGTTCTGGGTAAAGAAATTGTTGGGATTTTCTTATCTTTCAACTATAATTTTCAAAATTGCCTTAAATTAAAGTCATATACAAGTAAATCTGATCATGCAGTGATTTTGATGATGTGTATTATGATATAAATCCTTTTCATATGTAAAACTATCCATAAGATAAATAATTAATGAAAAATTAACCAAAATTTTAATTGAGTTTAAGCAATGTTATATATTCATACATTTTTAACATTACGCAAATTCTATATTCCAAAAGAACTTCAATATATCTTTTGAATTATATAATTTCATACAATTATTGTAAAAAAAAGAAAGAAATGTTTAGCTTTTTTTTCTGACAAGTACAACAATTACAAAAACTAAATAAATGAATAAAATCGCTTTTTTTATATATTTAAAAAAAAATATAAACTATAGAGCTTAAGCAACTGTGAATAGTGATTCTATTTTTAAATCTTGACAATTTAACCCTGAAATAATGAGATGTGAGAGGTGATTGTTGATTAACTTCTCACTGCAAGACAACAAGAGGGGGCTATCAGATATCTGTAAGAATAGTGATTCCATTTCTAAATCTTTACCGACAGCTTTTGCCATCGAACTTAACTAATCAGAAAACGTCCTTTGATTCAAGTCAATGAATATTTTAATGTTGCCTTGTTTGAGTAGTAGTTAAAACTCTCTATACAGGCGAGACAGGTTGCAGAATCAACGTTTTGCTGTATAGAATAGAAGCCTGTTTCATAATTTACTTTTACGAGAAATTAAATTTTGAACAAATTTGTTTCCATGCTTCCTTTTTTTTAAGACAAACAGATAACTTGAACCTATTTTATTACAAGCTTTTATTTAACTTGCAATGTATGTATGTAATTTGTTCGGGTGGAATCTTGCAACTCAATTTTGAAGCTGATATCTTCAACCGATTGAGCTGAAATTTTGTATACACGTTTAGTTTGGATGACAATGCACGTTTTGACCATTTATATTCCGATATAATGCATAATTGTTTTACCCGTGGTGCTGTTTATTCCGCTGTGCTCAGCGACGCAAAATAAAGAGTGAAATAAAGGGAAATTTTTTTTCGGAGTTTTGACGTTTTTAAAACAGCAATCTAATTTTATCCATGAAACTCAGACGAAAAATAATTACAGAATTGGAAAGATCATTTATTTCGCCACGATACGGTGTAATGTTTTTTACAAAATAATAATATTTGTATTTCTTACGATTTTTTTTAAATGAGTCAAAATTGATGCGTTTTTATGAAAATAATATTCAAATTGTTGAGCATGAATTTTTTTTCGTTTAAATGAATCAACATTCCGTACTAAAACAGCTCATGCCTTGCTCTTTTAGAATCAGTCATTTAAAAAATAAAATGCTAAAAGTTTTTTTGTTTTTATGATTTTTCAAAAAATACTCAAAATTTTAAATAAATATTTAACAACTTCTTCATTTATGAAAATAATCTCACGAAACTTTTTTTTTCGTGTGTAGAACAATATTATCCAGATGTGTACAAAAATTGAAAAATTGCTTAAAAATTACTGATTTTTTTTTAATTTTAAAAATTGTGATTTTAGTCTAATACCCTTTTTACGAGAATTGATTTGGCTAAAGTCTTGCTGCAAGACTGTTCGAAATAAAACGGCAAACGACCTAGTAGCAATGATGCGTTGAATGAGATGAACTGACTGAGAAACCTGTCCAGCAATAACTAAAAAGAATAAAATAAACTTTTCATTTAAAACTTTTTTACTATCAACTTATTACGTCATTACACAATTTATAAAAGCTTGTCACGAGCTTTACCTCTGTAGTAAATTAAATAACTTGATCTGATTGATTTTAATTTTTAAAATTTTCAAACTAAGTAAATACGAGTACTTTAATCTCGCGACGAGCTTTTATATCATATAAATTGTATAATGACGTTATAAGTTGATAGTAAAAAAGGTTTTAAAGGAAAAGTTTATTTTATTCTTTTTAGCGCATTTAAATAAAAGCTTTTTACTTTTCATTTATTTTTCCTCAGAAACTCAATGTCACAAACTAACTTTAAATTTTAAAAATTGATTTCTTTTAAATAATTGTACTTAAGTTATCCGACTACTTGCGACACTTTTTTTTAAAAAAATGGAGGTACGGGGATTCTTTTGTGGTTTTTAGATTTTTTTCAGTACATTTTTAAAAACATATGTTAAAATTAAGAAGAAAAAAAGAAATTATTATTACTAAAATGGGAAAAATGGGTAAAAATTTACAAAAATAACATAATCGGGCCCCTTTCGAACCAAAAGGGATTTTCCATTCTAATGTGTTGCTATGTCATTTATTGTTGAAATGACCTTTAGAATATAAGAGATATTTTCCTTCTTACAAAAACTGGAGCACTTTATATTAGTTATTATATGAAATTGCTTAAAAAAACAGTGATTATATTAACATAAGGGACTGTAAGTTTTGTAATGAAACAGTGATTGATAAATCTGAAGGTTAAAACACTTCTACTATCCATACAGAACATACACAAAAAAATTCAGTTAATTATTTTCACAACCTTTTGAACAATCGCTGTTCCCGTTTGAGCATTTTCAAAAAAACACATTTCGAGTAAAACGCGTTTTAAAGTATCACATCTTGCTTTAAGTAATATCATCTGCTTTTACTAAAACACTTCGGGCTTTTGTTCTAGTGAACGGAAAATAATAAACTTGGTATTTTTATAAAGCTAATAAGATGTCCTATAAAATAAAGTCATAAAAAAATTGTCAATTTTTGGCAAAATTCACAATTATATGGTAGTTGGATATCTTAAGTTTAAAACACTAGTTAAAAGAGGTGACAAAGCACGTTTTTATCAGGAACTTCATAACCTCCACGCTTTCACATGAACGAAGTCGGTTGATCCAAAATTAATTGACTTGGTATGGACAAGTTCTACCGTAAAGCTTACTATAGGGGCGCTACAATCATTAGTACCTTTTCCTTCTTCCGGTTAATGCAAAATAGCCATTGCTTTGAGCTATAAAATTAACAAGGTATTTTAGAAAAGATACTGAAATAAATACTATAAAATCTACAAATCATCTTCTATCCATATAGTGCAAAAAAAGTTTCAAAAACTTGCATTAAAAGTTTGGAAAACTCAGTTGAATTTCGATGTTTTCCCATAGATTAACATTACACCGGAAGTAAGTGAGGGTTCCACTCAATGTTGTTGTTTACAAAGTAGAACTTGTCCATACGGCAGTCGAGCTGCCAAACGCAAACGTGCTTGATTCAGTTTTACAGGTAAAGTTCGCGACTCAGCGTGAGCTTGAAAGATAAATTTATGGCAACCAAAAAAGATATGATTAGGGTTACCAGATCGTCGACTTCATCGTCCTTGGCGACAAATTTGGCCAATAATACGGTATCGCCAAGGAATCATCGAGAAGGCTCTAGAATCAATCCTCCCAGAAATTACCATGAGGCATATAAAAATGACCTTTGAAACAAAGGTCCAGTAGTTCAGAAGAGAGCCCAGTCGAGATCAGCGTTGACTGCGGTAAGAGAGAGACTTTATACGCCTGAGTTCCTGCTAGTGTAACTGTTCTAGAACGTTGTAAAGCTGATTTACAACCGAAAGCATTTTTATAATATTTCCTTCCTCTTACATCGATTTGTCGTTGTGTAGTCATCTGTTCGTTCTCTTTGATTTAGTTAATCTGTTATTAGTCAAATAATTGGAGTCGTCCGCAGCTTTTCCCCCAAGGAAATTTGTAACAATATTTTATAGACAAAAAAGTGAACCAATTTTCGTGCGAATTTGCAATGTTTTAACTCGTATATCGTTTCATGACGCTGCGTTTTTAAAATCTGAAACATTCCATAAATGAGCAAATTTGTCTAACGTGGAAATTCAAACAGTATTATGGTATACGAGACGAAATAGGAAACATATTGAACCAACTCAAATATATATAAATGACTATTATAATTAAATACGCTGTCGCGCTATAAGAGATAGAGATCTCAGAACATATAATTCCAATGTTGGGTGATAATTTATACAGAAAACATACCGATTTTGGGTCCAACTAATAGCTAACACAAGGGCTCCCCCCCCCCAAAAAACCTTTATTTTTTCGATTAATTATAATCTTATGTATATAGTACGTGAAATTTACTTTCGTATTTGTAATAAAAAAAATAATAACAAATACATAATTAAAATACTTACAAATACTTAATTAAAATTCTTTCCAAATATTTAATGAAGTATTTGCTATTAATAATTAATTTTCTTAATTTAATGTTAATTATTTATTTAATAATTAATTTTTTTATTGTTTTTTGTTCCCGAAAATCGACAAAATCAAAAGAATATGTTGGGCGGCGTATTGAAACATGATACGAGAGTATGGTGGACTCCCTCTCCCTTTTTGAAAAATTTATGTGCGGTACTGGGTCCAACTCCTCAGCATTACGTGACGCAGCCTTAAATTGGAGTCATGTGATGATGATACATTAATTTTTAAAAGAAAAGAATGTTGAAGCACAGACAAAGTAAAATATTTACAATGCATGAATGTCATGCAGTGCATTGTGTTTTTTATGTCTATCATGTTTTTTGCACTTCATAAACAGTGGCGTAAGGTAGACCTCAACTTCGCGGGGGTGCCCAAAGCCTGACTGACGACAAGTACAGCTTTGGGGCTCAAATCTGACTTTGCAGGGGGAAGGGGGTCGAATATATTCTTCGTTACGCCACTGGTCATAAACATCTTTTGATAGAGCTTAACGGATACACTTATTTTTCAGGGAGAAAGAAACTTCCCGATGGGATCCAGACGATGAATTGCGCTTAGACTGTGGGGTGTACGCATTCCTGAAAAATCTTTCAATCGGCATGTTCGCTATGAGCTGCGAAAGCAATCTGCGTTTGCTGTGCGAATATGTAGGTGAGAAAAAGTTTCGTAATATTTTTTTTTTCCCATAGAATATTTAAAATACCAGACAGAATGCTTTATTTTCTTTTCACTTCGCTTATGTGTGTTGCAACTGAATGTGAAGAAAAAATGGCGAGAAAAAAAGATTATTTGATGTGTGATGATTAATTTTTGTTGTTTCGATTTGAATGTGTGTATGAGATAAAAAAAAAATTACAAGATTTCAAAGTATTAAAAAAAAGGGCTTGATTGAAATAACCATTTTTTAAGAATGATTTTATCAAAAACTGTGTTTTTTTTAATGGAGAAATCAATTTTGCCACAATAGTTTATTGGTTTTGATGGCGCGAGGCCATTGTAGTCAATCATTCGTAAATTTACTACAAAATGTTTATCTGTAATCAAGTAAAACTTTGAAAATTTAAGAAAAAAAAGATAGAGAGGATGAGAGAGAGAGGATGGAAAACAAAATCATGAGTCATAGATAGGAATAACATCGAAAGGGCCATCCCAGGGAAAATACACCCATATTTTCAAAATACTTTAAATCCAATGGAGGAAACAGATTTCGGCCCTCATACTCCCTGTACCTACCTAAAGAGTGAGTGTTTATTAATGTCAAACTATAAAGCAAACGAGGACTACTGGCGACAGACTTCGTAATTTGGAACCACAGTCAAGTGACGAGGACGACTTCTAAGCTGGCAACCTCCTCTCTAAACTACCACACCAGGTCAATGGTAGGACATTGGGCTACGACAGATTTTTCGTGTTTTAGCTCCTCCACGCGGCGGATCTTCAGACACCAGGATTCGAATTCCGCCGGTCACGAGCACGTGACCATGACTCCTAGGCTACCATGGCTTCCTACTTAAAAAGGCAACTTTAAAGGTACAGTCGACTCTCGTTAATTCAAACCTTCGATAGTACGAACCTCTCCCTAATTCGAAGTATCTGTTCAGTCCCTAGAAAAACTCTTGATATTTCGAACTAAAACAATATGTTTTGGTACACTCGGTATTTCGAAATAAAATCTGAGGCTGGCCAGACTACAACACGCGATAATTCGAAATTATCTTATTTCGATCTCGACAATTCGAACATTCACTATCATGAAAAATCCTGTAGCAAACAAGTTGGAGCTTATATGTTTTGAGTTGTATTATCTCTGCGTGTCTCCCCTGTAAAGTAACCTCGATGATGACCATCGGAGTTGATTCCGAAAACTGTTATAGAAGTTAAGTGTCACTGAACAAACTATGCAACTTTTCCCTTCAAAATCATGTTCATACGGACGTTTTTCAAGCTTCCTTTATTCTAGAAAAGCTATTGACAAAGTTGGTTGAATGCCATAAAACAAAAAAGATAACCTATTTTTTCGTCAAATAAAAATTACTTATGTACAGTATGTATTCTTTTAACAGTTATTTTTAATACACAAATTAATTCTTTTAATACAGGAATTTTATAACTTCAGTTTAATATTTATTCTGCATATCATGTACTTTTAAAAAAATATTTTAAAATAAGTTTATACGTTTGCACAATTGTTGTTTTATTTCATAGTTTCAAATTTAAATGAGTTAGAAAAAAAAATTATCTTCGTGTATTTTGGGAGTGTTTTCCTTTTGATAATTCAAAGTTTTTCATTGGTCCCTTCAACTTCGAATTATCGAGAGTTGACTGTATATCAAAATGTTTTATTTAGAGTAAATACATCAACTCACGTGATTTTCTTCGTGTGACAAAAAGAATAAAATTATTACAATTGGTATTTTTTTAGTAGCCCCATAAAATCTGGCATTCGGTTGCTGAAAGATACGATTGATTATTTGAATTATAAGTAAATCACGATTATCATTTGAAATGAGAACTCGTACATATTTGCTTCACCACTATATTTTGAAATCAAACCAAATATTGACTCCGTTTTTAATAGAAAAGATAAAAAATAGTAATCCGGAGGCGACAAATCATAATCCACACTTTTTCTCTCTCTTTCTCTTTACCTGCCATTCAAACCAATGACTAGTTAAGAGGTGGTTTTTATCGATGGAAGGGTTATATTTGGCTCAGTTGTGCCAAATTTTAATTATTTTTTTTTAAAAATCCCATATTGTAATTTACATAAAGTTATGAATGAAAAGTAAAAATGGATAAAAAGATGGAATAACGAGAAGGATCGAAAATAAAGATCGCTAGACAATCGAGAGAGAGTCACAAGTGCTAACCAAATACGGCAAACTCCACAGAATAAATGAAAGGTAATCTGACATAAAGAGTAAGTTTTGCATTTGCTTAAAGATAGACATCTATTATATTTCATATTGTGTGCACTCTAATTGTATTTCATAGTTTTCTTCTACTTTGCAGGATAGTTACTCTGTGAAATATTTTAAACAAAAATTACCCATTTATGTATTATCTTTGTAAACGATTTGTAGATCTGTGCTGATGAGTAAAGTGAAAGTAAAATAAATAACATGTGTTGTTGTTGTATACGAATTCTAATAAATACAGTTTTGCTCAATAAAGTTGTTACCATTCTTATCACAACACAATAAAAAAAAAAATTCGAAATTCCCTATGATTTTTATTGATACGTTAGAGGTGAAATTAAATAAAATATATAAAAATCTTGAATTGATATGTTGACTGTTTGATATGAAAAAGTTGACAGCCACACCATCCAAAATCATCTCGCTATAAGGTAGAGCAGTGGTCCCCAACTCTCCGGCTAAGTACTGGTCAGTGGATCAAATAGTACCGGGCCGTCCTGAAGAATATTAAATTATTTCCATTTTATTTAGTGTGGTATATTTCGCGTGTTCGTGCGATTTTCCATGGAAATCACTTTATAATCCATGTTAAATCCCTTTTTATTAATGTTTTGGTGCAACTGTATTTTACGCTGAAGGCATCTTTAAATGCAACTAAATTTAAATTATTACATCAAAACAATCTAAAATATAAACCAATCAACATCCCTTCCCTCTCAGTGGAACATGGTAAAATTATTAAACGTTAATCGGTTCGAGGTGATAAAAAGTTTGGGAAGCATTGGGATAAAGACCCATAACCCTACAAGGATACTTCTAATGGTTGCACATCACAGGATGCTAAGATTCGAGTGGGATCTAGTTACTGACATGTGAAAAAATGTGGCTTGGATTGATAAGTCTAATTTGTTCATTATTGAATTATTCATTATGAGCCATTGTCAAGAGAAGAGGAAGATATCAATGGGCTATGATTCTCCTGACTTCCACACCAAGTTACATGAATGGTTTATCTATTTTGTCCAGTTACATTGAACATACAACAGCTCCAGTATATTCTAGATGTGTTTGGTACAACAATCTTAAATTCTAGCATACTAGATACTCATATATTATTTCAACTGCCATACGGGTCTCTTAGAAAATACCAAGAATGAATTTGAATTTTACAGTCTGAAAACTTTTATGTATAAAGTATACTTATGTAGTAATGTTCATATTCTAAAAAATATTTGATTAAATATTGATGATTTTCACACTTGTATTAAAGTATTTCAGTTACATAAACACATTTGCCCCTTTATTGTCTTGATGAGAATGTCTAAGCTTTTATCCTTTAGAATAATTCTTCAAAGATTTGGTTAGTTGATAATACTTTGTCTCAACAAGTTCAACTGGTATATCTTAAGTGAATGAGATAATTTAAGAAGTGCCAAATTCAATAATAAGGAATGATTCAATTAAAAAGAAAATAAAATGAACTTTCCAATGATTTTTTTATTAAAATGTGTATAATAGCTTTTTAATTAAATTTAAGTTGATACATAATTAAATAACAAATACAGTGCTTAGTCTGGTATCTCACTCCTCAAAGTCTCATAGTAATAATTTACTAAAATACAATGGCATTCTAAAAATCTTAAGATATTTTATAAAATAGCTTTTATCAAAGTAACAATTAAGATAAAGCATAATATTTCTTTAAAAAATATATCAAGTATTTCACATATCGTTTTTATAATTAAAGCAATTTTATATTTTACCATTTATCAAAAGGTATCATTCCATTCCTAGGAACAAAATGTAATACAATTAATTAATCAGGATTTTAAAAAAAAAAATGACTCATTTTACTTTAAACAATGCTAACACCCTCATAAATTTAGATTTATTGATTATTTATTAATATCACATTTGAAAACAACATGACGAGAGCTATTGGCAATGGTCCTCGTAATTTTTCTGTCATTGTCAATTTATTTAAACAACACCCAAATTGGCACCCCATTCTCTAAATTTCCACTTAAAGCAACTTGTTGAGTTTGGGCCTCAACAGAACTAACATAAATCAGCCTCTTTACACAATGGATTTTTAGTGGAAGAAGACTCAAAACCTACTTTTCAACCGAAAACATCAACATGTAGAACCACTCAGTTATTGCTGTTCATAATAAGTTTAGATTACTCATTTTTAAATGACTATTAAATTGATTAGTTTTAAAGAAAAGAGAAATTCTAATAACATCAACAGTACAATCATGTTGAAATATGTAGTTTCAATGAAGATGGGAAATGCAAAGGCAATTGTATTTGCTTTTTTTTAACGTATGAATAATATTTTTTTTTTAAATTTATTAATTACAGGTTTGGTTAAAAAAATTCAACAAAGCAAAAAATTGAAAATATACATAAATAAGAGGTTTTTTTTCAATGAAATATTGGACATCAACCAGAATGGAGATCAACAAAATTTGAAATATTAAGTCATCTGAGATTTAAAAGGAAAAAAAAAAAACATCGATCAACAGGAGAAAATTTATTTCAAGATAAATAACAATTACAATCAAAAAAACATTATATACACAAGGAAGTCATAAAAAAATTAAGCATTTCAAATTTCAGCATCCACATGACAAACAGAATCAACAAAGTTATCAAAGTCTAACATGCTGATTTCAAACTTTTCAAGTTGACTTGTAACATCAAGGACTTGTTCTTGAAGGGTTGGTTGATTAGAAAAAGATGAAAGAGAAGGTGCACTCTGACACTCTTTATAAAAAGTATTTAGATCAGTATCAGAATCATTATGAGCAAATGGAGGTTTCTATTAAAAAGAAAAATAAAGATTACTACAGTTGACATAATATACACATGAAACTAAATAAAAAAAAATTTTAAATAGTAGTTACAAAAGCATTTATTTAAAATAAACCTTTAAATTACATTGATTTTTATGTTACACTTCAAGCAACAATGGAAGCTTTTGATAGTGAATAACATAATTTTGAATTACGGTCAAGTGATGAGCATGGCACCCTGAGCTGATACCTCCCCCCCCCTTCCTAATTTCCACACCATGTTAATGTAAAAAGTTTCAGCCTCAACGGATTAATAAGACCCACTACATAGAGGATCTTAGTGGCTTCAGGACTCAAACTCATGCTTTTACTAAAGCATTGCTGGCCGTAAGTCCATGACCATTCAGCTGTTGCAGCCATTCAGATAAGCTATAACCCTAAAAAACCAAACATGATAAGACAAGCAAATAAAATTCATTTGAGTTCCTTTCTTCTTCTTTTTTTGATTGCAAACAAGATGAAACAAAATACATCTATCATAAAATTTTTAGAATTGGTAAAGCTTATTAAATTTGATTTTTTGAGTCTTTGATTAATTCTGGAAATTAAAAAAAAAAAAAATAGTTTTAGAGCAAATTTGTATTTGCCTACACAACTTCAATATACTTAATTTGCTTCTTAATTAATTGCTATAAGGCTCCTTCCCATGTTTGGTAATTTCATAACTTTTGTTATTTAAAGAAAAAGACAAACATTTCATTACACTGCTTTATAAAGATAAAAAAAATTTGATTAGCACAACAAAACATGTTTTATATATATATATATATATAAACAAACATTTATACTCACTTCATTATATCCGTTGAGTAAAAATATAAATATTTAGTTTTGAACCAAAAAATAATATGATCCAATTATAATTCTCATTTTAATAGAAAAATTTTTGCCAAAATCCCAGTCTTAACAGCATATTTGAATTTATTTAGTTTATCCAAAAAAGTATTTCATTATATAGAAAATTTGTTTATTAGAACTTATACAGAAAACCTTTAACCTTTTTCTTAATATGCTTTGAAGGAAAAATTTTTAATGGATTTGATATGCAATGCATAGTACTTCAAAAACATGCTAGAAAATTTTGATACACAATATTTAAGATAAATGTTGTTCCATACAAATGGAAATAGTATTTTTTTACTAAATGAAATAAAAAATGTTTTGAAAACTAACTTACCACATCTATTAACACAAAATCACTGCCATCTGATATATCACTACAGGAAAGTCTTTCACAATAAGGTTCCTTCTCGTTTTTGATCTCTGGCAATGACGTCAAATTAGAGTTCATGTCTCCATTAACATTACTATTATCAACAGATATTTCTTCCTCTTTGATTACACGACTTCTCGTTGGATGAAGGAAAGTTTTTTGGAGAAAATCTAGCTCTGGAAAACTTTGATCAGGAGAATTACTAGGCAGAGCAAAAGCACCAACACTAGGGGAATTTGTTGCATTTCGGAAGACACGACTGTAAAAAGGAAAATAAATCTTTTTAGATGTACCTCAATTATGTCACACAAGATAAGTACAAAAATTGATATGTGCATGCATAAGAACACTGAATAATTATTTTCTTTTTTGTTCAAAATAGAACATGTTCTTGTGCAAAATATTCTAATAAGCTTAAATAACAAGCTTCCAACGAAACATTTAAAAAAACACTTTTCATAGCTTTTAATAGATTGAATTAAAATTCTTGTGACTATTTTATTGTGATAACTGTGAAGCTGCTATATTTTGTGTAGGGTAATAATCAAAACACTTCTTTTTTTTAATTTTCTAGGTATACCTGAAAGCAAATGTACAAAACAATCTTCATACTGGTTTTAAACAGATAACAAAAATATTTATTATTCTTTTGGAAAAATAAATAACAAAATAAAAAGTCCAACGCATGTTTTATATTAATCTTTCAATTAGTTTTATTTTTAAAAAAATAACTAGAAATTAAATCTTTTGGTTCAAAGTCACCAAAGACATAACATTTTTTTCTTCTCATACATTTAAAGCAAAGGTGGATAAATATTGGCCCACAGTTTTTTCAGCCCACTGAGACAGTCAGACAAGGTACATTTATATAACTAAATTGATTCTAAAATTTAATGTGCTAGCAGTGACAGATGATATGAAATTAGCATAATAAACAAGTTTCATTAAACTGGCACTATTTTATTAAATTTACATTTATTTATTTTTATGGTACAAATTTAATACAAAATCTTTTCCTGAATATGCAAAATAATTAACTAATGACAGAAATTCATTGTTGTTGAAAAGGTTTGCAAACTTGCTCCAGTCATATCGCTCTGCATCTTCCACAATGTTGGAACCTTTGAATCTACAAAATAAATACATTAATCCACATACCATCCTGATTTAAAAGAATAGTGGCTGAGTGGTTAGTGCATCACACTTCCACACCATAGGTCCGAGGTTCAAACCCCAGGCTGGGCAAGGTTGACTCAGCCTTTCATCTCTTCAGTGTATTGACAAAATGAGTACCAAGCTTGCTTGAGAACTTAACACTGGGGGTTTTGTGTCAGGCTGACCACCTGAGCAGAACATCTGCTTATGCATCTCAGGGACCAAGGTCATGTATACTGAGTTGAGCACAGTAGGCCTTGGCCCTCATGGGCTGTTGTGCCACTGATTTAAGTTTTTTTTTTCAAATATTTTAAAGCATGTATTGAAAATAAAAATATTCAGTACTTAATTTGAGTTACACAGGAAAATTAAAAAATTTACAATTAGTAATAATGTTTAATCAATACCTATAAAGAAACAATTTGCCCATTCTTGTATTATAATACAGATTTACTATCAATAAAGCACTTACTTAATAATCTTTTCACCAGAATTAGTTCTCTTAGGACTCATATCAACATTGAAGTAATCACTTTTGACCATAAAAGAATTTTCTTTTCCAGAATTCTGTGGCGCAATTGTCATTTCTGTTTTGGAACGATATGTGACTGACACTGTGACAGTTCCAACAGGAGTATGGACTTCACCAATTTTACTAACTTGTGGATTGTTACCAAGATGATGAATCTGTTTAAAATTAATGAATATAGCGAATAACATTCAGAACATATAGAACAGAATTATATCCATTTTCATAATTTAAATACCTATATTTTTTAATTTCAATATCAGATAAACTTTCAATGAAAGTAAAATTTACCTGAGGCTCACCACGATAAATTCTGTACAATATCACATAAGTTGTAGCACTCTGTCCAAGAGAAAGCTTATAAGCTGGAACAGCTCGTGTGACAGAAATAATAGACTTTAAAAGCACTGTCATGTTGCTGAAAAGAGCACCAGCATATCTCTTATATTTAGGATCATAATATGTTTGTGAATCAACCTGGTGCAGATTCCATGTCTCTAATATTAATGTATCTCCTTCAGCTGTTTTCAACAATGTTTCAACACAAACTGAAAACTCTTGCAGTGGATTAATGTTAGAGTATGCCTCTTTAGCTTTTATTTGAATATCTGGATTATCTTCAATAGCTATTCCAAACTAAAAGAATAAATAAAATTAATGAATAAATAGTAAACATATTACTACAGTACAGAAAGAATAATTAAGAAATTCAGAGTTTAATTACACAAATAAAAAAATGCCTTTTTCTAGAATTTTTATTTTAATGTCTCATTTTTTTTTGCACACTCATACATTATAATCTCACACAAAATGTAGTACATTCAAACTACATTTTACTTGATCAATGTTAGTTCAAAATCAATATGCAACAAAAAAAAATTTATATGTTTCTGATGATTATATCGAACATGTGGTCTGCAAGTAGCATGTAGCAAACTGCATTTTTTTTTTTTTTTGTAGTTAAAGCAATTTAATTACATTTACAAATAATTTTAATTAAGAATCACAATATTTGCAAGTGATTGATCCAGATACGAAAGCAAAATTCGATTGTGTTAGAGGGCCTGTAATTTACAAATGTTTTTTTAGTTTTATTTGGAAGTATTTGAAGATACACAAAGGTTAAATTATTTCAATTTTTGACCACTTTTATTGGTTATTTACAATTACAAAAACAAAACAAAAGTCCTCTATAACATTCAAAGCACATTGGCATTCATTTTGGATTTCTTTTTTTTTTTTATTATTATTATTAATTGATACAAATAAAATCCTTTCCTGAAGTAGGAAAAAGGCAGAGCATATATAGAATTATGGACGGAGGGAGGCCCCTATTTTATCATAATTCTTTTCTTAATACTGTTAGTTCAAAAGCAGCACTTTATACTTCAATACAGTATAAAAATTAAAACTCTTTTTCTTTTCTACTTGGTATCTACTTCCTTTTTCAGTCTGGTAAACTTGGCTAATGATGTGTAGTCATAAAAAAATTTGATCTGCTTATTCATAGTAATTGTCCTAGGATGTAAAACAGGGAATAAAATTTGAAATAATGTGTAGTAATATTTTTTTTTGGTAGTGAAAATGAAAAATTTTGTTATTATTTTAACATATTGAAGGACATGAATTTAAAATACAAAGAGAAAAGTTAAAGCAAAGATTATGTAAAATAAATTATATACATATAAAAATGAAAATGACTTTGTAAAATATTTAAAAATAGAAGCAACTAAGCTAATTGACATGGAAAGCTACTTTATTTAAAGTAAATATGAATGTCTAAAACATCTAATAGATTGAAGAATAAACGATAAGCTTAACAATGCTGAGCGTTCTTGAAAAAGATCAGACATAATAAAGACATTTAGTTCAAATCCTCAAGACTTTTAATTTTATAGTTTCATTAAATTATGTTTACAATATGTGCAACACAAATTTTCGTAAAATTAATTTAATAAGGAAATAAATTGCATGTACTTACAATATTATTCCCACATAATTTATGATCATTACTGCTTCTCTTCTCTCCACATCGTGACTGAACCACTATTTGAGGAAATTTGGCAATAAAGGTAGATATGTATTTTTCTAAATGTTTTAGGTTCACTTGAGGTTTTTCAAATGGTTTTGGTTCCATTGTAAACAAAATTAATGATGCATTGAAAAATTCTCCTCTTAATTATGTAGCAATCTATTTTTATTGCAGAATTGCATCACAACTATTATTTCAAAATAATCATCATGGACCTATACAAAAAGTTATTATAGTAAAAAATAAGCAAATATATTGATATAAAAGTCATTACATAAGACAGATGCAAAACAGAAATTTTATTTTTTGCAGACACATTCTCTAAATAATGCTCTTACTAAAATAACTTTAATTGCAACAAGCACCCTTGCTCATCTGTCTTTCACAGGACTGTATCCTAACAAAATGACTGGTTAGACTGAATAATAAGGAACAAAGTGTACATAATTTTGCAAAAATACACACATAAGATCAAATATAATTATCAAATGCATCTAAAAAAATAATTCAGAAAAATATATAAATGCAGAAGGAAAATACTATAGTTTGGTAAATTAATAATAACACATTGAGGAATTTCCACAATTGGTTAAAGATTTTATTATGATTAGAAGATGGTTTTAATTCATTTGAAGTGTTACATTATTTGGTACATTTCAGTTTTGCCAGCACAAATCTGACCAAGAACTTTATTGGCAACAACAAACAATATATACTTAAAACAATATATACTTAGTTCCGTGAATTTTTACTTCAGAGGCATAGACATTTGAATAATATTTAAAACTTTTTCAAATGGTTATCAGTAGAAATACTCCATTTGGTGTCGGTTGTATCATTTTTGGCAACATTATCACCCATGCCAGGAAAATGGAAAGTACCCCAGTCTGAAAAATTTCTCTTTTAAACTTCAATTCCTTTTTTTTCAAAAGGTTTTCCATTTCTATTTATAAAAGTTAAATTATTGATGGAATTGTTCTGTAAGTTTTAAAAAGTGCCTACTATTTTTAGAAGCTAAATCTTACATGAATTCTTAAAGTTTTAATGTTTTCCATTTTCGCTCTTTCGAACAAAATGTCCTGTTTTTACTAGTTTGCCTGGACTCGGCTTTGAAAAACCCACTTTGGTAAGACTTGAAAAAAAATCTTTGCCAAGGGGTGGCAAAGATTCTATAGTGAACTTCTATGCAATATGATGCCAATAAATTGTCAACTATGTGATATATAAAGATGTGCATCAAAATAGAATCCTACTGCTAGACCAAAATCATGATGTGTGTAGTCAAGTAAATATGTCAAAACACAAGGTGCCAAACAGTATATTTAAACAAAAAAATGGTAAAAATTTAAATTTGTATTTTAACACAAGGATTTCTCTTGTATAATAAGTATATTCATAGAATTTCATTTTGATATCAGAGCCATACATACAAGAGACGTTGTTAGAATAATTACTTCAAGTATTTCTGAATATGTTTAAGAGAGTTCCATTCTTAAGAAAAAATACATTGAACTTTTAGATATTCTAAAACTGTATGAATATTAAAAACATAGATGAACTGCACTCTTGAAAATATTGATAATATTCGAGTCATTAATTTGATTTTTTGAATTAAAATCCTTTAAAATCTATGAAACCGTATTTGTAAAAGCATTTCATATACTCGAAACAGTAAAGCATAATCTGCACATGATAAAATAACTTTAGGAAAATTTTTTGTTTTAAACTAAAACAATTTTTTTTAATTCTTGCATAAATTTTAAGCATAACAAATTTATTGCGTTGATAAATGTTTTGAAACTAAGATAAAATAAATGGTCTTACATTCACACGTACAAGATATTAATAAGCTAAAGATTGCAAAATCACCAAGCTATAGAATATAGATCCAAAAGAAATTCTTGACAGTCATGGAAAATACAAAATTTGTAACAACATTCAACACCTAAATTGAACAAAAAACTTCCAAAAGAAAACTACATAAATAAAAAAAATTCTATATCTGCGATATCAAAACAAACAGTTCGTACGTTACGTGTTGTTATTATTATTATTGTAGAGAGAATAATCTTTTTTTTTTTTTATTTCTGAAATGCTTTATTTTTTGTTTGTTATTGCAGTGGCTAATACTATAGCTCTTGCTAGATTTCAAAAAAAATTTCCAGATTATCAATTTTTTTAGTTAATATACTAGTGTTTTTTGAATAAAATGATACGTTAAAGAATCTTTAACAAAAAAATAGGAAAATAGAGAGAGCAATAGGAAAAAGTATAAGCCAAACTTTATTCATAATAGTGAGGCCCTTTTGCCTCTTTTACATCAGAGAAATGCCTTGCAGAGAGATTTCATGTCTTCTCCGTCTCCCAACGCTAAGTCTGCCTTAAATCTGATCAATACTAAGATTAAACAGCTGTATTCGGTAATCAGAAGAGATCGTTGGAATAGCCTTTGTGAAGGTCTTGACTCACGTACTCTTAACACAAAACTCTGGAATTTGGTAAAGAACATAGATAGAATGCAGCCTCACACAGGTTGAAAAGACCAATACGTTTAGCCATCCTGGTGGATCTTTATGCAGTGACAATGAGGCTGCGAATTTGTTGGGCAGACATTATCAGGAAGAGAGTAGAATTTCTTTTAACTCTGAAGACAAAAGGATAGCAAAATCAGCGAGAGATTTTATTCATAAAAGCCACTGTAATCCCAATGGATGCAATTCCGTTTTTAACAAGGATTTTACAATGATGGATTTGGAAATTGCTTTCCAGGAATTGGATTTTAACAAATCGCCTGGCTTGGATGGAATACATAGTCAAATGTTAGTCCACTTGAGTCAACTGGCAGACGTTTTCTCCTTGATATTTTTAATACTTCTTGGAACACTGGAAAACTCCCTAGAGATTGGAAAGAAGCCCTCATATCATCCCCATTAGAAAACATGACAAACCGGTTAATGACCCCAACAGTTATAGACCATACAGGGCCAGCTCTAGTAATTTTACCGCCCCGGACAGAAATGAAAAATGCCGCCCCTTCCCCCCCCCAAAGTAAAAAAAATTATTATTAAAAAAATAAAAATTGTTCATAAATACACACTTATAAAACTTAAATATTTCTTGCAAAGAAAAAGGGAGCTAACAGTACGTATACAAATATTTATTAAAAGCTAAAACATAAAAAGTACCAGTGTTTTTTTTTTCTGACTTTTAATTCTGAAAGCTTTTGATAGCCTATGTAGCTTAGCCATTTAATCTATCTTGAAAAGTTATGAACTGTAATAAATCTTTTATCAATTTTAATTTTGAGAAACTCTTCTCTACACTTGACAAACTTACTGGCAAAGAAAGTAAAATTCTTAATGCAATAGCAAAGATTTGGAGCAAATTCTAAAACTGAAAAAAATTTTAAACCAGGCTTTCTTTTTTGCCTACTAAATTTGAAGCTGACATTATCTCGTCTACTGGTTCAAGCGCATTTATATCGACTAATTCTCTATCGGTCAACATCATTTCTAAATTTTTACAGTTTTTAATTAAAGTTTTAAGGGTATCTTTTAAATCATATATATTGTACAAAAATTGAAAACAATTACTTTGAGTACTCATTAATTTAAATCTTCATTCCACGGCATTAACTGTTTGGTCCATTGTAAAAAATAAAGCTCTATCTCTTGAATTTCAATTTAGGATATAGATTCCACCAGATCATCTTAATCAAAATTCCACCAGATCATCATAATCAAAATTCACCTTTTTTTCTGTCGAACTCTGTGACTTGGCTGTGTCACCTCAAAGTTAGCAGGAATATCAAACTCGATGGCCAGTTCTTTTGCATCACAATGCATTTCATCAAAAGCCACATCCGATCGAAGATCCTTAAAAAAAATCTTTACAATTTCTTGAGAGTTCCATAGTAGATGGTAGATCATAATCTTTTAGCTTGCTAATTGGATTTTTATGCAATTAAAGATTTTATACCAAATAATGATGAACATAGGAACTTGAATTGTCAAACAGAAATTTAATAGTCCAGATGCCTCATCTCTTATAGAGTTGTCAATTTCAGCATTATTATAGGAACTAAATAAAGCATCATAAATGCCTCCCAACTGATAACTTGAGGGTTTAATAGCCTCTATTCGGCTTTCCCAGCTATTTGCACTAAGTGGCTTTAAAGTTATGCCCTTTATACATTTTAATAGTATAACGAAAAGATGATGAAACTAATAAATTTTTTGAACTATATTAAATAAAGTACAGGCTCATAAGGATGCTTTTGCCATGTCATTAACGACCATATTTAAAGAGTGGCTACTACATGGCACATAGATTGTTCACGGATTTTATGTCCTGATTTTAAATTGAGCCCCTGATTTCTCGCCTCTCATATTGACTCCGTTGTCGTAGGTCTGCCTCTCATACCTAACAAGTTTAGTCCTAAATTTTAAGTTTCTCACCTATTAAATTTGAAAGTTCTCTTTCAGTCAATCTTTCAACTGGATGGGAAACCTAAGAAACTCACATTAGTTTTAACGATAACTTCGTTTGGATTAGATTTCTCAATACATGTATACCTTACCATAAATGTAATTTGTTCGATCTTGCTGGCATCAAAGGTGGAATCTAAAATTATTGAATAATATTTAGCTTGCTTAATTTTATGAATAATGTGTAATTTAATATTTATATGTAAAATATAGAAATTATCTCGTTCTGAATATTTTTTCCTAAATAGTATACTTCCTTTTTTTAGGACCCTTTGGACATGCTCCTGAATTATTTGATCAAATTATTTGTAAAAAATTATCATTGTTGGAATCGTAAAATTTATCATTCTTACCCCGAAGAGCTAAATAATTTTGAGCAGTTGATTTTAATGTTGCTACAATGCGTAGAAGCACCTCGCACCAATAATTAGTCTCTGTAGTAATAAATCTTTGCGAGTCGCTGTGCCAGTTGTTTTAGATCATTGTTATCGCTAACTAAGATCAATCCAAGACTTTTCGTTTTGACTTTGGTTTTTTGATGTTCCATGTTCCTTTAGAGTTTCAAAGAGGTGCTTCCGATTTTTAAGACCTTCTTTGGAAAGGGAAATAATGACATAACCTAAGTGTTTGCAGAAAAAAATAATATACAGTTTTTTGTAAAAAGAACTGTCTAACAATTTACGCATAGCCTTTTCACCGTTTTTTAAAATTCTAGTATAATATTGTGAGCTATATATATATAAATCTTCGACCGGTGTCGTCATATGAAAAGTCATACTCTGTCAATATAGCTAAGGGGGTCCTTTTACTAAATATCTATCGGCATCTGATATAATAACTGGCCAGGTTCCTGGATCTGATCTAAATATCATCGTTAAATTGTCGTGATCTTTGGATTTTTCTGGAGGAGTTCCTACAAGAGCAG
Organism: Trichonephila clavata; assembly: GCA_019973975.1. Lineage (NCBI taxonomy): Eukaryota > Metazoa > Arthropoda > Arachnida > Araneae > Nephilidae > Trichonephila > Trichonephila clavata. The sequence continues at coordinate 12,700 of BMAO01018895.1, read as the reverse complement.
TGCTTCTATCGGTTCTGTTTATTTCATCTGCAACATACGCATCATGAAAATCTAAATTAGATTCTAATTATGACTGCCTTCCTTTTTTTCTGGTGCCTTGTAAGGAGTTCAGTAAACTTCCAACCTTTTTTTAAATATGGGCTAGTTTTTTGAGTTTCTTTCTTTTTTTATTGGGCACTAGATAGTTTTTTACGCCCTCCCTCGAACATTATAATTTTTTTTAAAATCGAAATCTACAATTAACAAGACAAGTGAGCTACAGTTTTTTTAACTCTGGGAACCGCAAGTTCTCTTACAAATAAAATTTCGCTTCAACAATATTATATCAATTTAATCCAAAAATAAAATTTTACAATCCATATACTCAAAACTATAACTATTGATTCATATATGCAAAATAATTTCATTGATATTAAAATAACCTATTTTTCTATTAATTCAATAATTCTTTGGTTTAAAATTATTATTACTTATATGATTTTATTTATTACACACTTAATTTATATATATTAATAGTCTAAAATCACTAGGTTTCTCGAAAGCATAAATAATATTTTAGAAAATATATTCAGACAAATTTTTCCATAACAAAAAAAAAAGTATTTTTTAAATTCGGTCAAAATGCCCCCCCCCCCGGACAGGGGTCAGGTTTGTCCGGCCCTAGAGCCACCCCTGAGACTAATCGCACATACCAGCATCTCGTGCAAACTCATAGAGAGGATTGTCCTGCGTAGACTTTCTACTTTTCTTGACCAAAACAACTTAATACCTCCCAACCAGTTTGGTTTTAGGAAAGGTCACTACACTATGGATCAGGTCTTGTACAGGGCTGATCCTACCAGGTGTGCAGCGCGTGCACCACACGCGGGCGGCCAAACCAAGGGGCGGCCGCCCCCCAAGCCGTATATGTTCTATCAATCAAATAAAAAAAATTCTTACAAATTTCTCAAAATAAAACTTTTAATAAATCAAATAAATATGCTGAATTTTGAATAGTTATATTGAAAAATCAAGTGTCGATTTGCCGATGACACAGTATAATTTAAGAAAAATAGAATGTTAGTGCATGGTGTTTTGGCCGATTGTCCCCCCCCCCCCATAAATGTCTACTCTCATAATAATGTTTAAATTCAATATGAATTTGGGGAAATTAAAATTTTTAATTTAATAATAATCTTACAATTTAGAAAAACAAAATAGGGGAAAGAAGTGAGAGAGATTTTTGCTAACGGTATTTTCAACGCTTATATAAACAATGCTCGTTTTCCTTTTTAGTAAGTTGAGTAAAGTTAGTGCATGGTGTTTTGGCCGATTGTCCCCCCCCCCCCCATAAATGTCTACTCTCATAATAATGTTTAAATTCAATATGAATTTGGGGAAATTAAAGTTTTTAATTTAATAATAATCTTACAATTTAGAAAAACAAAATAGGGAAAGAAGTGAGAGAGATTTTTGCTAACGGTGTTTTCAACGCTTATATAAACAATGCTCGTTTTCCTTTTTAGTAAGTTATACCTCTATCGAAAGGTAGTTCTTGTAGTTTTATTTGGTATTAAGTCATAAGAGAAAAATTCTTGCAGCTTCTTTTGACTTTTGAGTAAATGATTTTCATTACAAAGCCTGTTTGAAAAACAATTCAATATTCACATAGTATTATTAATGTTAGTTCTAAATTTAATTTTATGTTGTAGGAGCTTAATGGTACTTTAGTACTAAGTTAAAAATAATGCTAATTTTATGCGGGTTTTTTTAAACGTCCTGTTTGTAACCAGATGTCATATAATCAAACAGGTGAATTAAGCGATTCACAACATAGCACTAAAAACAGAAACAAAAAAGAAAACTTATATTAAAACCTACTCTTGATCTATGTTTATCTGCCCGCTTACATGTATACTCCTAGTTGGAGAGTAATTTCATATGATGTAATTCACTTATATATAGCCCCTTACCGGGATTACTATTGTCTCTATGTTAGCAGCAGGGGCGGCTCTAGGGCCCGGGAAACTGGACCTATTTCCGAGGCGGTAAATTTTAGGGAGTTGGGGCATTTGGACCAAATTTGAAAAATACTTTTTTTTGCAAAAATTGGTATGAAAATAGTTTATGAAACATTATTATTTTTATTCGGAAACTTGTACCTTATTTAAATACCCCAAATTTTATTTTAGACTAAATCGAAATGCGGACTACTGATAGTAAAATTTGTGTATGTAACACGACTATATCTTATTTTTAAATAAAAATTACATTGGTAGCGATTTGTTGTAGCAAGTATATGGGCCCCCACCTCCGGATATAAGTACAAATGATTATCATTTATATATGGTATTACTGCGTTAAGGGTGACAAATGTGCATAAAATAATATTATGTTTAGAGCAGAAATTTGAAGAATGTAAATTACAATTCTTCAAAATTCTGCTCTTATGTAGAATAAAAAACTATGTTTGTTAAAAAGCTATTGTGTTCACTTTTCTAATTTATAAAGATCTATAAAAAATTACTTGCATTTACATGCCCATTTTAATATTTGACTGGTTTTCTGACAGAATTTATTTTTAAATATATATTTGATTTATTTTTTTGCAATTTCCAGTTATATTTTTGTATCTAGCAATGTGAATCTAGCATATCATTTTATGTATCTTATTTTCTTATTCTGTACTGAGCACATTTAAAGTCCGTTTTTTTATGTGTTGAACCCCCCTTGAAGAGTTCGAGGCTGGTGTGTGCGTTAAATCATGAAATTTGATATGTTTTTTCTTATTTTCTTCTTTTATTTTCTCACCATTCTGAGTGAGTGAATGCGTGAATATTAATGTCACACTGTTCAGCTACACGAGGGATTTGGCGATGGACTGCGTAATTTTGAACAATGGTCAAGTGACGTGGACGACACTTGAGCTGGCACCCCTCTCCTAACTACCACACCACACCAACGGGAGGACGTTTGAGCTCTAAACAGATTTAACGTGCATCGCTCCCCTACACAGTGGGTCTCACCATCTCGAGTGGGTCACAAAGGAAATTCTTTCCACCCACAGGATGTCCGGTGTCAGCTAACTTAAAGGGGACAGAGGCAATAAGTATTTTTGGAAGATAGTGAGCTACAGAACATGTTTCATTTTAGTCTTGAATGTTGTTATTCGAAGTTCAAACAAACACTTCTCTACCATCAACAGACTCATTTTCGAAAAAAATGGCCTGCTAAAATTGGCACAATTCAATCTGTTACATTTAGCTAGTTTGAAATAGCAACAGGTATTTATGGTTTTAATTTCGGATTAATTTGTTAAGACTTAAAATAAACACAAATTCATCCTGTAAGGTTCACCTCCGAGTAAGGCGCAGTTAATGTTGCTACCGGTCGCTTTGAATTTGGATCTTATGTATTTACCTCTAATTAAGGGACGTTCTATTTAAGTGACACTGAAAAAAGTTTCTTTTTCGTTTTTTGTAAAATTTTAAGATTTCAAGGAGTCGTTTGTGTTTCTCTTTAAATAAATTAAATATAGTGCTATCCAAATAAATCAATGTAATTTAACAGAGGAAAGGAACAGAGAAATAAAAAATAGCAACATTGTCTGTTCCATGTTTTGATTTAGAGACAAATCAGAATATGTGTGTAATAAAGCGGATGCAACTCGTGGGGGCGTGTTTTCTTTGGGTTTACATAAAAAAAAATGCTAGTTTAGGTGGACACAATGCACAAGCTTTCAAAAAGATCCGTACAATGAATTATTTTCAATAAGTTTCTGTAAGTACTGATTGTATTGCTGATTTCAAACATTAATACAGTAATTAAACTTTTCTAATCAAGAATTTTAATTTCTCTTGAACTGCAAATTTAAAAAATCCTGTGACTAAGGTATTTATTTGTATATCATTTATTTAAAGATAAATGCGTCTTGAATTTCTAATTAAACTAATTTGTTTTGCATTAAACGACAAAATACCATATATATGGTCTGGTGAGTTTAAATTTCTGGTTCTAGGACATATTGTAAAACACAAGGTTCCTTATTGGAAGGTATTACTATATTTTTACCCTATTAAGATAAAGTATTAAGGAATATTCTATTGCATTTGCCTTCGTGTAAAAGCGGACTATAAAAATAATATATTTAGTTTTTAAAAAAACTCTTTTTAAATATATGCGTATACATTTATGTAATAAATAAATTATTGCATTTGCTTCATGAAAAAGCAGACTATAAAAATAATATATTTAGTTTTTTTAAAAAGTCTTTTTAAAAAAAAGTATATGCATATACATTTATGTAATAAATAAATTCACATAAGTGCATAATGATTTTAACTGAAAGTATTACTGAATTAAAAGAAAACTAGCTAATTTTAAGGTAAATGAAATTATTTTGTATTACGTATCCATAGCTATAGTTAAGAGTGCATGGTTTGTAAAATTTCATCTTTCCATTAAATTGAAATAATATTAATAGATGCTGATTTTTTTTCCATAAGACAGCTTCGCTTCCTGATCAAAAGACATGCACATTCTTCTCATTACTGTTCTCAGTATTTAAAAAATGCGCTTCATTTGTCTTGTTTATTGTAAATTTTATTCTATTTTTCTGAATCACATGCTAAGTTATTATAACACATGTGTTTTAGATGGTTTCTCTCTCTCTCTCTCTCTCTCTTTCTTTTTATACATCAAGACAAGTTAAGTAATATTATGTTGCAAGTATAAATATATTCTTATAAGTAATTGTGTTACTGCTGATCGAAGTATAGAAAATGCATTTCCGAAAAATTCTTTCGGATTATTTAAAGTTTGTGAATTAAATCAATAATAGGTTAGTTATTTCAATGTTTACCTTCTTCTTTAACTTAAAGAGAGATAAATTTAATAGAATTATTATAAATTTATTTTCAAGTAAGATTGATTGTGTTAATATTTAAATGTTATCGAAAATATACCGAACTGACATTTTTTAGGAAGCTAAAAGACGGATTTTTATTGGAATGAGAAATATAATGTACTTTATTATTATTATAATAACCATGAAAATACTCTAAGACCCATAAACTGTATAAGATCGTGGTGCGAATTAAAGGCAAGGCTGGTAAAAGTTGTGCTATTAATGCGGAGCAACGAAATGTATATAATGGAGAGAGAAAAGCGATGGCACCCCATCATTGAAAGAATGATTGCTAAAGTACAATTTTTTTTTTAGCCAGTCAAAATTTGGCATTCAGAGGAACAAGTACGAAGTTGAGATAATGGTAATTTTTTAAATGCAACTTAGATACTGGCCAAATTTGATCCAGTTATTTCAGAATACCTTAATAATGTCAGTAAATGCAAAAATAACAAAACGCGTATTCCATATTGCTTAGGGCAGTATTTTCAAAATAATTACTGTTTTAGCCCAAAGTATTCGTAATGAAATAATACGTCCTGTCAAAAATCAAAATATTACACTATAACTCTTGACTCCGTAAAGTTCCAGAGGACGTTGGTGCTGGGGGGTTCGAGCAAAGACCAGCCAAAGTAATTTTAACACAATTTTATTACTACTTTTACTTAATCAACCAACACAATCAAAAGTAGAGAATGCCCTAAACATTAAAACAGGAAGAGCAATTATCTATGATTAATTCAACTGTAATATAAATAAAAGCACTGAATACTGGAACGCTCTTGACTCCTACGTTTGAATTCTCTTTAGATAACTTGTTTAAGACCTCCGGTCGCAATCCTATTCACAATTCAATCTCAGCTTTCAACTCTCAACCATCAACCATCATCGTCTATTCCAAATCTAACGATTAAATAGAAGTACACGGCTAAATCTCGTCTACTTCACCGAGAAAGGTTTTCAACTGAACTCACAGTTATAAAGAATAATTTTACCCAAGAGGATTAGTGAAAGATTCACTGACAGTAAGGTATATATTTTAGAATTTTTTCTAGGAGTTGTTAGGAATACTCCACAAGAAAGACTTTCAGATGGACACATTCTATATTGAATCCGAAATTTCTGAAAAAATTTATTTTACCAAAATAATTAACAAATTAGCTTCTCAGAAAGCCAGAAAAGTTATTTTACAATTATTTATTAAGTAGTCTTTGTAGAAGGACTGATTTATACACTTTTCGTTTCATGAAATTTGTGCTTTAGTACTTTTTTTTTTATTAGATTATATTTTCTGAGTAAATACTGTGTTGTAAGTTTTGCTTTTTTAATTGCAAAATGTCTATTTTAATTTCAAACGTAATATTTTTTTGTTTTTTTATTACTTTGTTAAAGTGTTTTGCCGCGATCATAACCCATTAGCTAATCAAAAAATAAAAATTTTGCACTTCAAATCTTATTTGCAATTTTATTAATGTTTTACTTTTTACTCTTATACAGGTAGAGCAGTTTATAACTTCAATATATAAGTATTAAATAAGTAATTAAATATATAAGTATTATAATAAGTAATTAAATTTATATAAGTATTGAAATAAGTAATTAAATACATAAGTATTGCAATAAGTAATTAAATATTTAAGAATTATAATAAGTACGTAAATATGTAAGTATTATAATAAGTAATTAAATATATTATTAAATATAAGTATTAGTCAAAATATGAAAAATTCTCCAGAGGGGCGGCACATTAGATCTTCGCACGTGGGCGGCCGACACCCTAGGATCGGCCCTGATCTTGTATTTTAGCCAGAAGGTTAGGGATACCCATAATCTCAGACCCACCAATCACACAGTTGCTGCCTTTCTTGATCTATTGAAAGCCTTCGACAGGGTCCGGAAATACAAACTTGTTTGCAAACTTTACAGTACATTCAAAATCAGGGGGAGAATTCTGTCTTGGCTTGCTAAGGGCCACCTATATTAGAGTTAAGTTCTAGAACACCGTATCGGGAAAATTTAGATTGAGCCAGGGATCTGTACTGAGTCCCACTTTGTTTTCCTTATTTATAGCCGGAATTGAGACTGATGCCAATTCTGATCACTGTATGGGATTATATGCTGATGACATAATAATCTGGAGCAGCAGTACAAGTTTAATTAGTGCTCAGAACAAAATTAACTCTTTTCTCCTTCTGCTGGAAAAGCTTGCTGCAGAGCACAAAATCCTTTTTAATCCATCAAAGTCTGTATCAAGTATTTTTACCACCAACTGGCATCTTTATAACTATGAGCCTGATATTTATTTACTGGGTAGTCGACTGAATTGTGAAAAGCATCCAAAATATCTGGGATTCATCCTAGATCAGGAAATTCTTGGTCATGCTCATATAAACAATTTGGTTTGTAGAGGCAAACAGAGATTGAAAATTTTAAAATATATTTCTGGTAGAGACTGGGGAATGGATGCTCGGACCCTTCGAAATACATATATTGCTCTCATTCGACCTATCCTTGAGTATGGTGTACAGGTCTATCAGGTTGCCTCTGTTAGCAACCTTGATAAACTAGAAAGGGTACAACTCTCTGCTGCCAGAGTCATAACTGGTCTCCGCAATAGCTGCCCGATGGATATTGTTTTGTATGAAGCTGACTTGCAGCCTCTCAGATTACGAAGCAGATTCCTTTTGGCTAAATATTTTGCCAAGCTCATCAGTTATGGAGACCAGCATAGAACCTCTTGTTATTTGCGCAGTTGGCACAACAATCGTCGCTTTAAGAGAGAAAATTCACTTAGCTATGCTGAAAGTGAGGGATGGTTTCATAATGCAGTAGAGTATGTCTCTCTGGCCCGCTCTATGGATGTTCCTGCGTCGTTCTATGAACGGGTCTTTTTTAATAGCGAATTACCCTCACACACTAACAAGGGCACTCATCATCCAGAGTATCTTAGGCAGGTTGCTTTGGAGACTATTCATAAAGTCCCGTGTGACGCATTACAGATCTATACTGATGGCAGCATGGGAGTAGGCGCTGTTTCGGGAAATAGAATTTTCATCAAAAAGGGGAATGGTATTAGGATCTGCAAGAGAAATCCTGACTTCTGCTCAGTATTTCGGGCAGAACTCTTAGCTATTGAGGAGGCTTTGAAGTTTTGCTATACCGAGAGTGTCAACACAGATATTTGGATATTGAGTGATAGTCGAAGCACTATTCAGCATCTCTCTGAATGGTGGAGGCATGGTGACAGAACGTCAACGAGTATTATCCAGCTAATAAATAGCTTGAATGCTAATGTTAAGATCTTTTTTCAGTGGGTACCATCGCACGTGAATGTCTATGGGAATGAGATTGCAGATGGTTGGCCCGCGAGGGCAGCTATAGAGATTTTACACATGGTGGCTGCCTTACTTTTTCAGAAATTGCTATCCGGGTCAAACAAGATATAAGTTCCTCTTGGAGGCAGGCCCCCGTGCATGAATGGTATGAAGGAAATCGTCATGGTGCTGCTTTACTTGGGACAAGCAGTAGGTCAGATGAAACTACTCTTGCTAGACTACGAAGTGGACATACTCTAGCTCAACGGCATGTGGATGGTCTTAAAGTTTACCCTCCTTGTCCGAAATGCAATGTGAACCAAGCCGCTCCTGCCCACATCTTTGCTTGTGTTGGATGCCATAAGAGCCAGCTGTTCTCAAGTCCAACAACAGTTCTTGATTGCTTAAAAACGCACGGGTTCATGGAATTAATCTAGATGTTTCTGTCGGTCAAGTGGGATAAGAAACAACAACAACAACAGTTAAAGAATAAAACTATGATTTAAAAGCATGGTTTTTGTGCGGAAGCTGTGGAAAATTCGTAATAAATATTTTTTTAATTTGTTTTCTGTACTCAACTTTGACTGTAACCTTTATAACGCATGCTACAACTGTAACTGTAATTGATGTTGTATCGGAGTGAGTACAAGTGGATCCGAATTGGTGAGATCGTTTCTGATTAAGTTTTTTCTTCTCTTTTTGAAAGTTATTTAGTATAACTTTTTTCATCTTTCTTTGGAGAAATTTTTCTTAATTTTAGAATTTACACACACAAGTTAGTGTATTAATTCAAAATAGAGTGTTGGAGTAGAGTAGATAAAATGGGTGATTTTTCTCACCCAGAAAATAAAATGGAGGTGGAGACTACAATTTCTAATTTACCATTAAATAAATATAGATGCAATTTAACTGATATGGAATTGTTGGCCAGGTTTGGGGAAAGGTTGGATTTAAATACGAACCCGAATATTACAATTTTCTTAAAATCGGAAAATAACTTCCAGAGTGATAATCCACTTAAATTAAAAGAATCAATGAGAAGTTTCACAATTAAGAAAAGTATTCAGAGTATAAGCAAAACAAGAAATTCAGAAATCATAATCAAAACAAATAGCTGCGTGACCGCCAAAGAAGCTTTAAAAATTAAAGCAATTAATGGATTTAAAATAAGTTCTAGATTATCCTTTATTGGCCTAAGTACTAGTTACATTTTACAGGGAATTGACATGGAATACACAATAGATGACATAAAATCGGAACTAGAAAATAACAATTACGCAATTTTGGACATTCAACGGTTCACTAAAAAAACAGAATCTGGATTCAAACCTATCAAAACAATTAAAGTAACCCAAATAGGATGCACGATCCCCGAAAGAGTATCAATAGGATTTGAAATGTTTAGAACTAGCCCTTTTTTCGAAAAACCTAAACAATATACTAAATGTTGGAAATTTGGTCACATAAATAAATATTGTAGAAGCTCAATTAAATGCCGTGTATGCTCACTAAACCACTCTGAAAACGAGTGTAAAGAAATAAATACAAAAAAATGTATTTGTTGTGGAGAAAATCATGAAGCTAACGATAAAAGTTGTAAAAAATATCAAGAGGAAGTCGAAATCTTAAAAATTAAAAATAAGCAACAAATCTCAAGAAACGAAGCAGTCGAAAAGTTTTATAAAGAAAAAAAAAGACCTCATTCACGGCCGTAACTTATAATAAGCAAACTGAGAAAATAGAAACTCTAGAAAAAAATTCCAAGAATTAAAATTAACATTGGAAGAAAATAACAACATATTTGAAAAGAAATTAGAACAAATTGTACAACGTTTTACGGCAGAGCTAAACGGGATTGTAACTCAAATAAATTTAAAATTTTCATCCTTGATGAACACAATGGAATCTTCGTTAAAAAAAATTGCATCCTATATAACAGTTTCACAAGATAACAACTTTCGAATTAATAGAAAAATAAATGAAAAAGCAAAAAGACTAAAAAACATTTCAGAAAAGAGAGAAGTTAATTTAGAAAGTATAGTAGAACAAAATAAAATTTAGATATAAATATACAAAATTTCTTGCATCCTAAAAAAAAAAAAAATATCAATCGGTTTTCTTTTTGAACATTAAAACTAATTCGTAGTATTACACATTTCCCCCCTTTATATCATGAATATAATCCAATGGAATGCACGTGGAATTAAAAACAAAAAATCAGATATTCTATTCACGCCAATTTTTCAAAAAGCAAGCATTTTAATAATCCAAGAAACTTGGCTACACCCTAATGATAATTTCACAATTCCCAATAAGAATATATTCCGAATCGATCGAGAAAACAGAAGAGGAGGAGGATTAATGATAATTTTAAACAAAGATATTAGCGCAATAAAAATATTCTCAGAAATTAGCAAAGACTTAGAAATTCTATTAGTCAAAGTTCAGATAAATACAGTTCCTATCACAATTTTTAATATTTACATCCCACCAAGTAACTTTAAAGATGACAGTTTATCAAAAATAGCATCATATATAGATAATCATAGCTTAATATTGGGAGATTTCAACGCATCTCATGAAATATGGGGTTCAAAAAATTCAAATACGTCTGGGAAGAAGATTTTTGATTGGATTATCGAAAAAATGACTTAATTTTATTAAACGATAAAAGCCCAACTTATCTCCATTCATCGGGAATTTTTACACATCTATAGATCTTTCATTATCATCTATAAATTTAAATTATGATATGTCGTGGTCCACAAGTACCGATAATTTTGGAAGTGTGTGTGTGACCATTTCCCTATTATTATTAATTACAAAAGAACAAACAGCTCAACAACAAATAATTTTAGACAAAAAACAAATTGGAACAAATTTATTAATCTTATTCAACAAAAGCTAAATTTAAATGAAAATATAAATATAGATATTATAGAAGAAATTAGAAAAGCCCAAATCTTATCTCAGGAATCAGAAAAAAATCAGATAAATTCAAGAGCTCCATGGTGAACAGTCATGGTGAACTCCATGAAAGGTGAACAGTATTTAAGAGTTCATCCAAAACTTTCATGGTGAACAGTATTTAAGAGCAAAAAAAAAAGAAAACTCCTTCAAAGAAGAAGACTGGATAAGAGCGTCTTCGAAATTTCACAAATCTGCTTTATCCAACAGATGGCGTTGTTTGCAACTCGGATGACGTCATAAAGATAACTTTTGTTTTCTGGAAACCTATCCTTACTATAGCAACGGGGTGTGGTTCAGAAATGATTGACAGATGTAGTCGGTATGAGAGCGCATGCGCTCTTTGAAGAACCAGATCGAAGAGAGAGGAAAAACGTGTCAGCAAACGGGGAGGGGGGTGAGGAAAGAATGGGAAAGAGTTTTCTACAAAAAGTTTCAACGTTTGAATAAGGTTCTGTCACTGCCGCACAAAATTGGGTGCGGAGACATTTTTTTTTGAAAGCCGTGCTAGTGGATAGGTATCAAAATGTGCATTGCTAAGTATATATAGTTCTAGAATCTACTCAAAAATACATTTTTCTGCAGAAATGATGAGGCTAATCAGTCTAGATTTGTTGGAAAACATAGTCTATATTTGCTTAATTTGGGTATAATTATTATGTGAGTTTTTCCCATTCATATGGAAAATAATTGAGTGTAATGCACTTGATATTTTGTCACATGAATTATTGTATTTCAGGGTAGGCCTTTGAGTACAACATTTTTGAGGTAATTCTATTGTAGAATTTTACTGTTTCCTAGTTTCGGATGACATTTATCCCTTTTTATGGAAATTGGTATTGTAGTTTAGAAATCATGTAATTCATTTCAACTTTTCTATAAAATCATCGTTATAAGGCTCCGGATTTTTAGGGAAAAAACGTTCAAATTGTCTCTTGACAAATACGTCTACATTGTCTTAGGTATCATAAACAATGCCCATAAGATTAAGAAGGGAAACGAAATATGGGTGGGGGTTTTAATTTTTCGACGAAGAATTTGGTAGATCTTTATTTGAAATTTAGAAAAAGTATTTTTTTTTCGAGTTTTAGGGGATATATTTGTTTTATTTATCTTTGTTACCTTTGTTTATGTATCGATCTAATTCTCTTTGTTTGATAGAAATATGCGAAATTTTAATAAGTTTCTTTCTGCTCATATCTCTTAGATACAAATTGTATTTGAAATTGTCATAGAAGGATGCTTATTATGGAAATAAAGTTTCGATTTGAATCTTTAAAAAGAAAATGTCAATTTTCTTAGAAAATATTAACTAGAGCACTTTTTTGTCAGTCCTTTTTTAAATGCATTCCATTTCTTGTTTTACAAATTAATGCTATTTCCAATCAGGGGCATAGTTACCGCGTATCAATGATACGGGGCCCCAAGCTTTGATGGCGGGCACCCAAACGTGTAAGCAAAAAATCGCAGGGGTGGCCTTAGAGAGTGCCCTCAAGGATGATACAGGGTCCACTCAGGACCAGCTCCGCCAGTG
>BMAO01018894.1:0-46375 GCA_019973975.1 Trichonephila clavata | reverse complement strand
GGACGTTTGAGCTCTCGACAGATTTAACGTGCATCGCTCCCCTACACGGCGGGTCTTCAGTGGTACTAGGATCGAACTCATGACATGCTAGCCACTATCGATGCCTAGACCACTCGGCTACCGCGGCCACCCGGGACACTCTAATATACTATGGATGAGCAGGCGGATTATCTCGCAAGATCTGTCACGGAGTCTGACGTTTATATCGACTGGATTGCTTCAGAAGACATCAGTAAAAAAACTATATCAAGAGAGATTTAAGAAAGCAAATAATAATTTTTACTTAAGCAAGTATTTTGAAAATTTGGGCAATATTATAAACATTGGCATCATCTCTAAATGGATAAATAACGGAAGAGAAGAAATTTTATGCACTCGAATCTTAAGCAAAATGATCATTACCCCAGGACTCTTCAAAATTTAATTTAACGGATAATGCAATGTGTAATTCTTGTAATTGTTTAAATGACTTGGAGCATATTTTATTAAGATGCGTCAGATATACTTAACCTCGAAATCACCTTAAAGCTTTTCTCAAAATTGATCCTGGTTGCAATATCACCTTCAAAGAGTTACTAGAGAAAGCTATATCAAACAGATCAACATTCCGATTTTTATTCAGAAGATGAAATATTTCGACATTAATAACCTATTGATACTGTTAGTTTGTATGGGATAATAGCCTTTGTTGCTCCAAATCCCAAATAAAGATATTAACTGTAACTGTACGTGCAAAAATGTAGTAACTGTAGCTGCAACTACCTTACCACATAAACAATAATTCGTGAGTTCAGAGAATTTTTATATTTTTATGCAAAATTTGAATTCTATTTCACTTTTCTGCTATAATGTTACGAAAACTTTTTCTTGGTAACTTCAATTTTCTTTCCTAACTTTTTCTTTTTCGGGACTTGTATTATACTTTCAGGTTTCTAAGCTATTTCTTTTATGAATGTATCACCGCATGTGATTTATAAATTATGAATTGCGGTTTTCTCTTTATTAAACATGTGTTTTTTTTTTACTTTTTTGCCGATAGCTGCCTTATGCGCCCGGTCGCCAACCGGGTATTTTCTGCGCCAGCTTAGGTGGGCTATTCTAGAATAAATAAAATTTGGAACTAGTTCGATATAACATTCGAACATTTGGGAACAAAACCGCACCATATAAGATTTTGGCACCTAATAGTTTTCAATCCAAGATGTTGGCCTAACACTAAGAGCTCTGCATGAAAATTTAAATTTTCAAAAAGGCTCTAAATAATTTACTTGAACTCTTTCATCAGGAATAAATAGTTCTTATAAATTTATTCCAGATGAAAGTTTCAGTAAATTGTTTTTAAAAGAAGCAAAAATATACTTTTTTTTTTGTAAGAAACATATTGGAAAAATGAATACCAGGATTTGAAAAATAGAATATAGGCATTTGGAAATGCCAGAAAAAAATATTAAAAAAAAAAAACAATGACAGTTAAAAATTTCAGCCCAATAAAATAAATTGATATTTCCGTATTATCGCAACCAATTGTCTACATTATATGAAATGAAGCACATTGTTGCCGATTCAGCGGAAATCGCGGTTGCCAACTTTGCGATTTATTACCAGATGTGGCAATTGTTGCGATTATACGCTAGTACCAAGAAATTTCTATGAGGGGAAATAAAGAGATACATATACGTATTATTGAAGCATTATATGAAACAAAACACAAGATTGCCAATTCAGTGCATACGACATTTGCAAAATTGGTGTTACCGACTTGGTGAGTTATCTGGAATGTTGGTGATTGTTGTGATTCTACATAAATACCAAAAAAGATTATAGAATGTTATGAATCTGATTCCACAAATATATTCTCAATGCATTTGAGAAATTCAAATATATTATAAATAACTCAAAAAATTTTGAATTTATCTAAATATTCTGAGTTCTTTTAATGAATTTAATAAGCAAGCAGTGTTTAAAAATGCATTAATGAAACGTGAAATCAAGTGGAAGTTTGCAATTAGCTGCCAGTGGAAAAAGAATTATGTCTGATATATTTACTATTGTGGCCATGCAAATTTGCCCTGTAAGGCCAGCAGTCAAATATGTGGATAATTCAAAAGAACAAATGTAAAAGCAAGAAAAAAATTTTTAACAACATTTTGAAGTCTACAAGTGCACAAAAATGATGAGTTATATTTAAAAAAAAGAACAATTTGAGGGCTAATCTGAATACCATCAGTCTTTTTAAAACTATCTGCACATTTTAAATAACAAATAGCAATTCAGTAAAAAAAAATGTGACTTGATCAGAATAAGACTGCATTTCATAGGGTACGAAGTTACAAAGTCTGCCAGGATCATATTGTTATTTCACCATGAAATATAATTAAACATCAAATCAAACTGTCCCCCTATTTTACACTCCAGCCTAAGTACTTATGTACCATCGCAACAATGCCAACGTTCAAGATAACTTGCCAATTTGGTAACTCCAATTTCAAATGTATCGTATGTGCTGAATTAGCAACCATGTGAATTTGTTTCATATAATGTTGCCAATGCTTTTGCGATAATACGTAAGTACCCAGCCCATTATATTTGTACAATGGCTCTTCACTTTCTTTGTTCATGATATGTATGTTACATGTTTATTGTGCATTGTTCTTATGTACTTGCAAATATATTTGATTATGTAAATATTTTGAAATAGGCTTATTGTACTATAGTACACTTATTTTCATTCTGTGGAATATATTAAATTAATATCTTATTTTTTTTACTTGTGGTTTTATATATGGTTTCCAATTTTTAAAGTTAACTTTTGGCTATATGTTCTTAAACTATGTAAATTTCTAACTAACATGAGGCTTTTATAAAATATTATTGACTTTTTTGTTGACTTACGTCAAATAATTGAATTTTTTAAAGAAATTATCATTTGTGTAAAGAAGTTAATGTTGTCAATGATAAATATTTTAATCTGTGTAACTTTGTTCTTGCTACATTTAATTGATAAATTGCTGAAATTGATAGTAAAATTTTATTTTCATTACAGGATAACATGGTATATTTAGTTATAATGCATTATTGAAAATCAATATTGTAATTTTACTTTTCTAAATTGGAAATATATCGTTATTTTTGCGTATATATGTACAACTCTAAAATTGGAAATATTTTTGTCATTTAAATTTATGAATTGTCTTTTTAGCTTTTTATACATATCCTGTGAAATATTCCAGGAGTTCATCAAATTTAATAATGAGTTCAGAACAAACTATTGAAGATGTTCTAAAAAGAAAACCAGAGGAAGACAACTGTGTGGAATCAGTCACAAAGAAACATAAACCATATAATGATGTAATTTTTATATTTTTTTAAATATTGCATAACTCTTAATAAATTACACTTTTAATATTTTATGCATTTTTTCCTAACTACTTAACCTTTAATTTTGCTTTGACTGGGTATTTTATAATACATACTTGAGAAAAATTATTCTTTAAAAAAATACTTTTATTTTTTATTGGAAATCTAATTAGTATGGTGAAAAATTTGAAATATATTGTTATATGCTGTATTGTAAAATGATCAGTAAATCTCCCATGGATATGTAAAATATTCTTGCTTTCAACATATGCGATATTTAATTTAATGAATATTTTCTTTAATATAAGATTTTCATATTCTTGATCTGGTGTTAAATAGAATCCATTTTACATTCACAATCTATATTTATTCTAGGAATTTTTCAGCATAAAAATGATTTTCTTAGAAATTTAATTAGCCCTTTTCTTTGTCTGGACATAAATTAGTACTTACATATTATACTGTCCACCGATTTCATGTAATCAAAAGATGTCACCAAACTTAGTATTATGCAGTCAATGGTAGAAAACCATTTCTGCACATATTCAAACACAATAACAATGCTTATGTTGTTATTTTTGCTGCTAATGCCATCTGTCTGATGGTGTCAGCTAGAAGCCCACAAAATTCGTCATGGCAAGGGTTAGATGTAGGCCTCTCC
Source organism: Trichonephila clavata (assembly GCA_019973975.1). Classification (NCBI taxonomy): domain Eukaryota; kingdom Metazoa; phylum Arthropoda; class Arachnida; order Araneae; family Nephilidae; genus Trichonephila; species Trichonephila clavata. The sequence goes on along the minus strand of BMAO01018894.1, from coordinate 42,357 downwards.
TTAGTCATAACATTTAGCACCATTCAGGTGACATTGCGATTTGGCTCAGTTCCACCCTAATTTTGAAGGAGAACACCCTGGGAGTGGTCATAGGCCTACCACCTCTCTTCCCCTTCCACCAACCTCATAAGAGGACATGCAGCTCAATGGCTATTTAGAGTACCCCATGCCACAAAGACACTTTACATTTACAAACATCCATGCCTTCTCCAGGATTTGAACTCAGGCATAGTAGTCAGCGTCACTAACCACTTTACCAAATGGGTGACTAGAATACTTACAAAAATGATCGTAACATGTAGTGATGTCTTTTGATTTTATGAAATTGGTGGATAGTACTTAGTTTTACAAGTGGCTTACTAATGTGCTTTTATTTAGATGTCACACAAAAAAAAATTTTTAATTATCTAACTAATATCATGCAGTTGAATTTCATAATATTCCCCCTTCTAAAAAAAATAACAATAATACTTGTGGCAGATAGGAACTGAAAACATTGGATCAGAAGTAATCATTTATATAATAGGTTTTTATTTGTTTTATTCATTTTAATCAAAATATCAAAAATATTTATTGAAAAGTAGTTTTCCTTGCCAAATCTTTTTTTAAAAAAAAAACACAAACTATTATTACATAACTATAAAAGAAACCTCCACTCAGTTAAGCTTGAAGAATGCACAATTATCTTCAAAAAAATTTACTTAGGATTTTCTCCTAAGTCTATCTTGCTGTTAAATCAGTGACAACTGTGGAACTTTCAGTTATCTTCTATTAATTCTTCACTATACTTGTATTTAAATCAAAATGCTTATTTTTGCATATATCACGGTTCTTTCACAAGGTGAGATTTTCATATCAAACAGTGTCATAAGATAATCCCAAAGGTTTAGTATGGGAAACATACACAAGAACTTGCTGCATTGTACCATTAAATTTTATTATAAGATTTGAAAATATTTAGAAAAGTTATAGGAAATTTAAGCTTATTTCAATATTCTTGTAACCATTTCACTGATATAAATTGGATATTCATTAACAAAAACTTTACTTTTATAATAAATGTGGTCAATTTTGAATTGTAAAATAATGTTTCCAACTGGCAATGCTGTTTAGTTTTAGAATTTTTGATATTTACATACTATTGCACCATATTGGCAACATTGAATAAAACTGCAGGAATTCTAAAAATGGTATAGGCTGACAGGAATATGGAATGCATAGTCGAAAAATACTATGTCAAAAATAACAAGTAATCATAAATAAATAATAATTAATAAAAGTAAAATTAATTTTATTATTTAATAATTCAGTGAGTCTTGGATTCATTCATTTTAGTATTTGAGGTTGCTGTTTCAACAAACAGGTTTAGAATAATGGCAAGCAAAAAACTATGAAACAAAGCACATGGTTGTCAATTCAGTGCCTACTACTTATGAGAAATCAGGTTGTCAATTTGGAGATTTATCTCAAAAATTGGCATGATTGCAACAGTATGTAAATACCAAATTTTTCTCTGAATGACTTACTCTGTTTGTCATATCATAGTACTTTTAAATTTATTTCTGAATTACATCTATCATTTATGCAGCCATTTTAAAGAAATATATAAAATTATAAAAACTGCTATCTAAAAAAATTATGAACAAAGCACACATAAAAATTGATACAAGGATGTTAAATATTTTCCAGCTATTTATATTTCTATTCCATTTGTTTATGTTATCTGCTACTGTAAGTTTTCAATGACTGTTTGATATTAGTTTTAATTTTATATTTAATTGCAGGAGAAAATAGATGAAATTATCAAAAAAGCTGCAGCAGAAGCAAACAGGGTCCGAAAACCTAAAAAAGTTGTTCTGTTAATGTGTTATTTAGGAAAAGAATTCTCTGGAATGCAAAGGTAATGTTTTCCAAATATGACAGTTGTGCTTTAAAACAGTAAAATATTAAATATTTGAAGCATATGTAATGATATATAGTGTTATTTAGTTTTTTGTAACTGAAAAAAGTTTTTTAACCTTTTCATGCATAATTAAGTATTAAAAGTCATAACTAACTACAAAAACTGAATTGTGTACTAGTTTTATATGGAGGTTCAACTTGTTTGATAGTTATGCAATAGTGAGTCTTTTATGGTCTTGTTTCTGTCTATGTGTTAACTTCATTATATAATTGCAAGATAGACTTTTATAAATTGCTTATTTTCTTCATATTTTATTTCTCTAATGAACATAATGAAGCTTTTCTTGCCATATTTTACAATTTCTTCCCCTTTTTTTGTATTGCAAAATAAAAATAGCTTTTTCTGCTACTAAACATTATGTTTATTATCAATAAATCATTGCTCTCAATGATTTTTTGATATTCAAATTTTGAAAATAAAAGCTTTAAATTTTTATTATTTGTCAGTGATTTCTTTATGAATTCAAAACTGTGTAATTGGAGTGTCAGCTTTGTTGTTATCTGTGTCATTTATTTGATCATGCTTCAAAATTATAAAAGGCATTGCCAGTAGCTGTTGTTACTTTGTAATCTATATTAATAAACAATCATTTAATTTATTCAATAATTGTATAATTGTAACTGATAATTGTGTGTGAATTTGTTTTTATATGACTTCTGTTTCAACCAACTGTAGTGGTATTTCTGTTATTACTGCAAAAATATAACTGAGGAAATTCAGCTGTAACAAACAAACATACATATATGTATGTATGTTTAAAAAAACATATAAGTATGTTAAGACTTTATTCTATTGTGACTATAGTTATCTTAGGTTTATAACTATTTTGTGTATATTTTTGTAATATATATATATGTAAACATATATGTATAAAAAACACATATGTTTTGTGTTAAAAATGCAAAACATATGTATATAAGTCCATACCACTTTAGGTACAGCTTCTCACTGATGTATATATATGTCATTATCACTCAAAGGGTTAAGTTAGCTAAGAATCTGGAATTTTAAATTAATAATCACAGTAATAATATTATTTAACTTCACAAAAAGAAAATTTTTACAATTAACCTTTTTTTTCCCAATACTTCTTTTTATATTTTAAGTAGGTATATATGCGATGAAGAGTAATAAAAAGAAAAGAATCGAAAGTATTTTTGGAAAAATGTATAGTTTTCAGTATATTTTAGAAATCTTTCACTTTATATGTAGTTACATTAATAAAAAACACTGGCTAAGTACATTTCAGGATGTCTTAAAATATTTTTAGCATTATTTTACCTACTTGCTTTAAAGTATGATTAATAAATTTTGTTCTTTTATTTCATTATGTTAATTTTTTTCCAGAAATTCCAATGTATCTACAGTTGAAGAGGAACTCTTGAAAGCATTGTTAAAAGCAAATATAATTATCCAAGCAGAATTTGATCATCCCAAATTGATGAAGTTCCAACGTGCAGCTCGGACTGACAAGGGAGTTTCTGCTGTGAGACAAATTGTATCCCTTAAATTACCAGTTAAAGAAATAACTGATGAACTTCCTACAAAAGTAAATAATCATCTCCCACCAGAGATTAGAGTTGTTGGTAAATATTAATATTTCTCCCATTTAAATGTTTATATATTTTATGAAATACACTTCTGTATAGATTATATATTTGATGTAATATGAAAAATCTTCAATTTCACTTATGTATATTGATGGATAGATATCTTTAAGTGCAATGTTAATCTTGGCAGCCCATCACAAAAATCTTATTTTTATAGAAACATTTTGGTACTGATTTCCTGTTGCCAATATATTTTCAGATTTAGCTGTATATAACTGTAAATTTTTAAAATTTATTTTACTTTTTTTGATAAAAATGGGTGGTTGTGATCTTTTTTTAAAATATTTTATTTGAGTTTATTTTGAAAAGTTTACAGACTATGTACATTTTTTCTGTACTATGGCCTTCTTAATATATTTTCATGATATGGATTGTTGTAATGTTATGCAGGTTGAAAATGTCTGAAGGAATAAATAATTCTTCTTGAAATAATTTACTTTCTATGAATTCATTAAACTAAAAATATGGAAAAAGATTCAATTTTGCTTGGTATGTGAGGGGGACTGGGCTTATCTGCTATAAAAAGTATTTTTATAGTTTCCATGATATATTGATATGTGAAATTGTTTGTATTTTATTTCCTTGCAATGTTTATTTACTGATGTTTTAACTAATATCTGGGAATTGAAATTTTAGGTTTTTTTAATTCCTTTGTTAGCTTTTTTTGTTTTATTAGCAGTACGAGGGATTGTTTTCAATGGATTTCTCAGCTCTTTTTCTATTTAAGCTTATGTTATTTCTCAGTATTAATTCTGCAATTTTTCAAAGAAATTATATTGTATCTATATATATGATCATATTTTTATGCAAACTAAATATTCTTTGAAACACTATATTTTTCATTTAGTAAATAAAAGAATATATCTTAACATTAATAAATGTGTTATCGTTCATAGCTAATAATTTTTATCTTTTTATACGAAATTTATTTTATTTTTTTCAATCACATGACTAAATATACATTGAATGCAAGTTAACGTATATTTATTTGTACAAATTATTAAATGTGAGAGAAAAATTATTCTCAGAAAAGCAAGCATATTTTAACTGTCATAATCCTAATCTATATTAAATCAGGTAAACAAGACTTAAATCATGTGTTATCAAACTAAAAAATTGTTAGATTTAAAAAGGCATTTCATGTGTCTCAAGTAGTTTCCATGGTTCTGTAAACTTTAGCACTGCCCTTTTATATCTATTAACTGAATTTCTGCACATCATTACATTGAAAAACATTTTTTTTTTTAATTTGTTGATAAAATTGAAGAGTAAGTGCAGTATGGTAACCTTTTCAATGTTTTATTTTCTTATTTAGATAAGTAAGTTTTTTTCTTCTTATTATCAAAAATAGTTTTGTCATATATAATAGTTCAGTAAATATAGTTACTGTTCAGTATATTTAAGATTTTTTTTATTAAAAATTATGATGCAGATTTATCAATCTTATTAATGAATGCATTTACATTCTTACTCTTTTTTTTTCTATATGTATATTTGTGTGTGTGGTTAAAGGGAGTTGATAATTATTTAAGCAAGAGACTTTTAAGACAATAGCAGTTTATTAATATATGTTTTATATTTGAATTCAAGGAGCTTTATATACTAGAGTTGCTATACTTTACAAAATCAACCAAATTATATCCATTGCCATTATTTAACATATAACATGTATACAAATGCAGACACTAGACCTTCAATAGTTCTATGAAATTAATAATGTAAATAAGCCTTATATATATACACACACACACAAATAGAGTGTTTAAAAAATATCTGACAAAAATTTAAAAACTGGCAGAAGGGATCAAAATAAATATACTAAGTATAGGAAACATGAATATAAATATTTCAATGGTCAAATTTTTTACAATAGTTGCATAAAAGAACAACTCCAATAATGATTTAAAAATCACAGCAGTAATGTATGGATTGAGGGATAATTTGCAAAAATGTCAGATATTACTTTTCCTGCAGTAACTGACCTCCAAATATTCTTCTGACTTATTTGGATTTTTATAGACTATGCCAGAGGTGGGAACTTTTTTACCATTAGAGGCCACTTGTAAATTAAGTAGTAATTAAGAAAGCTGCATGGGTTAATGTACTTATAAAAGGGACTTTTATGAAATTTTTACAGTTTTTGTACAATTTTATCAACCTGGGGCATTATATAGAAATATTAAAAATAAATTGAATTCTTATTTATTTATTATTTGACAGAAAAAGTTACAATATAAAATATTTTTGTATTCACATAAGGAACGAATATTAAATAATTTCTCTATGAAAGTGTATATTTGCTAGAGATACAATTACACAAAAGTACTAATAAAACCACAGAATAAGTAAAACAATAGCTAAATTTGTACATTGGCTGTTAGCAACACAAAACGAATCTGTTACCAACACATACCAGATTTACATAAGTAAAGCCGTAAGTGTCTTTTTTAGTACATGCCTTGTTGTATCTCACACTTCATTAATACTCAGATTAATATTTAAATGTCATTCATGCAAAAAATAATAATAAGTTTTAACTTTCATGTAATCAGTCACAACAATAAGAGTAAGACAATAGTTTTTGTGTAGAAATAATACAACATGTCGGGTAATGTTACACTAGGGTGGCATTCTAACATTTGAAATGTACAATGGACCATTCCCACAAGTAGTCATTGAAATACACTCATTTCCAAAGGTTAAGCACGAAGATGTAAAATGCAAAAAAAATCGACAAATACTGCTTTGATTGACACAAAATTTGGCAGTAAAGTAGCATATATATTTGTACATAAAACAAAATCAATAATTATATACAGAAATGAAAACAATATTAAATTTTTGTAAGTTATCTGATAATATCATACTGGAGACTTAAACAGAATTATGTATAAAGTGAAAATAAACAGCATAAAATGAAAAAAGGACATTAATAGGGTATGTGATTCCCCCTCATCTGTATGCAAAGTTTACACCTTCTGACCATGCTTTCAATTAGGTGGTCAACCACCGCAGAATTAAGCAATCGCCATTCTTCTTGTAGAGCAGTTTCCAGCTCAATAAGAGTGGCTGGAGGTGGGAAACATAAAGATACAGCACAGACGAGAACATCCCAAAGATTTTCAATGGGATTAATGTCGGGCGAATATGCTGGCCACGCCATACGCACAATCCCTTCACTCTCCAGGTAGTCATCGACGATGTCAGCTCTATGGGGACGTCCATTAAAACAAAAATAGGGCCAACTGCTGCAGCGTACAATCTCACAATGAGTTCTAGGACTTCATCTCGATACCGGACAGCCGTCACAGAACCCTGTTGAAAGATGTGCAGGTCGGTGTGGTATCCTAATGAAATCCCTGCCCACACCATAATGCTTCTGCCTCGGAATGCATGATGTTTTGGGGCTGATTGTGTGTTCCTTGTTTACGCCATCTCCTTATACGCTTGTCATCTGGCTCCAGAGCAAATCTTGACTCATCAGTAAACATGACATTGCCCCAGTCAGACACAGTCCAATTGCCATATTCCCGGCACCACTTTAATCATGCCCCTCTTGATCGGATGGATAGAGGAACACAAACTCGAGGTACCTGTGCATACAGTCCATTCATATGTAATCTTCGGCGTACAGTAGCTGCAGATATAACCTTACCAATAGACACTGTAATCATAGATGTCACACGTGTGGAGGTCGCTCTGCAATTCCGCTTGGCTACAATAGCAATATTTTGATCTTCCGCAGGGGTTGTAACCCTTGGGCAACTGCCTACGGGCCTTTGGACAACTGTCTGTGTGATTTGGAATTGTTTCCATAAACGTGAAATTACAGAATGATGAACGCCGAAGAAAATAGCAACATCTGTGAACGACTGTCCTGCTTCAATGCCCCCACAGCACGCCAGTGCTCAGAATCTTCCATTCGTTTTCTGGAAGTCATAGAAACATGTATGTTTTAGATCTTGTGATTTTAATACTATTTATTTCTTTTGATATAGTCAAAAAAGGCCTTATATCTTTAATAGAGTTCTGAATTTTTTCATAATTAATAATGGAGAGTACATATGAATCAATTAACAATAATTTATTTTCAAAGCATTCTGTTAGAGCAGTGATACCCAAAGTAGTTTATATAGACCTCCAGGGGTCTATGACGATCTGTAAGGGGTCCATGAGAATAAAATAATAATTTGGGGTCCATGAAGTGTAAAGGGGGTCTACGATTGTGGCTCTCATTAAACTAAATCATGAATAATATTAAAAGGAAATTTAATCAAGTGGAAACTAGACTTACCTATTTAAGAGATTTATTTACTAAATGTAATGAAGTTTATTTGCAGTTACAAGTCGACAGCATAAAGGTGTTATCAGGACCATATTTCACACAGCCTTTATTGCCAGAATTAAGCTAAAGGAGCATAATTTTGGACGTTGCCAACATTTAAGTGCCCTTATTTTAGATTTTGAAACTAGGTTTGAGAATGTTTTAACTATTGTAGTACCACAGAAGGCAATGAATTCATATGATCACTTTGAAAAAAAATCATATTACAAGAATTAAGCAGTAGGAATATGCACTAATGAAGATCTTAAAGTAAAGTTTAGAACTAATGCCAACAATTTTAGCTTTAGAAAGATATACCTGTTACTCATTCCATATTATGGAATATCTTGAGAAAGCTTTTAATTGTTTTTTCGATTGAGAAGGGGCACTTGCCAAATCTCCAAAACAAAAAAGAAATTAGAAAATACCAGACACCATTAACCGAGGAGATATTTAGGATTAAACCCTGATAAAATTGGTGCCAAATGTTGAAAGTTTATTATTGCATCTCCAGATTCCTCCCTCCCTCAAAAAGCACTTGTTTGTTGCACAGTTACTTTATGTAACAGTCATTTTATGCATTAATTAAATTTTATTTAATTGACTAACTAATTAAATTAACTAACATGTGCTTTCTTAAAATTTAAATCTTCTATACTTCACTACAGTTAAAAATTTTAATCTTTAAAGTAAATCACTCTATACCTACTGACAAAAACACATTTAAGTTGGTAAATTTGCACAAATTTAATATTAAGAAATTAGGGGATCTACCCCAAACTGAAAAACCTACCAAGGGGTCTATGAGGCTAAAAAGTTTGGGAACCTATGTGTTAGAGCATTTAATGCAAAACTAAATGTATCTTTGGCAGACTTAAAATATATTTGACTCTAACTTAAAGAGCTACATGTAAATAAAATAACTTTTGTGAAACTTTTAAAATTTGATTCTCGGGGTAATTAAAGTATTGAACTGGGTTTTAAAAATACTCCATGTGCTTCCAAGAAAGTAGATAATGGAATCAGTCTTAGTAATATATCCTTTTATAGCTCTTTTTTAACAATTGTTTTTCTATTTCATTGGAAGTATTGTTGCTGAAGGTGTTTTCTCAACTTATGTATACATCATGACTGCTGACCTAAGAATCTCCTATACTCGAAGGTCCAAACAAATAGATTAGCTTGATTAATTGTGTAATTATATTTGTAATATTACAGAAATCTGTTTCAAGATTTTTTTAAAAATAAAGTTAGAAGTTGTCTCGTGTATTTTTTCCCGATGTGCTTATCATTTTATTATGTTTGTAAATAATTTGTTTATTTCTATAATGTTTGAAAACTTTTTGATTTTTATTGCTAAAAGAATATTTAAAATATCCATTGTAGGTGTCAGAAGAGTGACACAGTCATTTGATGCAAAAATTGCCTGTGATGCTAGAACATATTCGTACATGATTCCCACTTTTGCTTTTGCTCCTTTAGATGAAAAAAACCTTGAAACATATAAAATTTCAGGTAACTTTATGAAATAAGCATATTTTATTTTTTTATCATATATTTAATTTTTAATGCTTTGTGTACTTTCCAACTGTATAAATTTATATACTTTCATAATTATCTATAAATGCATCAATAATACATTTTTTCATCCCTATTTTTTTTAATAAATCTTTCTCCTAGTTCTCCTTATCATACAGAATGAAAAGTGAAAACTGGAAATATATCAAAGTGTTTTTTAACTCCTTGTATCAGATGCATATCGAAGTGTTAAATTTAAAGTGTAATCAATTTTTACTGTTCATTTATCAATTCAGTAATTAGTATAAATTAATAGAAATATACATATATTATTTTGGTGCTTTTTAAAAGTAATTAAGGGACTGTAAAGGTCAATAATTATTATTGAGCAAGATGCAAAACAAAAAATACTGTTATAAATCATATTTTGACGCTTACATTTTTTGGTAGCTTACAACATATTAATAAAATGTAAAGATAGTGATGTAAATTGATGTGCAAAGTCTTTAAAATCTAGGATGTAAGTGTTCAAAATTTTGAGACGTAATAAGTCTTAATGGTAAATGACATTGATGTTAAATTTGTAGAGTTTTAGCTGTGGGGTTTGAACCAGAGCTATAAGTAGGGGGATGGAGGCAAGGGCAGCATCCTAGTTGCACCAAATTAATATCAGATAAAGTTAAATGAATTTCAAAAAAATATATTTTTAATTCTGTAAATTTGAAAAAATGTTTTATTTTCATATACATTCTTGTTCGTTATGTTATTTTGCTTTTTTTCACTCGTAATAATTTTCTGTGAAATGCAGGTTTCCATATTCTAAAACAAAAAAAACATGTCCTCAGTAGCATGATAAATGGCTGTTACCTTGTCAGGATGAGGTACAAAAACTAACTTTGTTCTTGAGCACTAAAAATCCTAATTTCCTCTGGATTGAATGAATGTTATATTTCTTCAAAGGAAATTATAGATTTTTTTTATAAAAAAGGGGAGAAAAAATGTAAGCTAATAATTAGAACTTGTAGCTGAGTGGTCATGATCGCAAAATCATGCTGATACTGTCGAGTTATGGGTTCAAGTCCTAATGCCACACTGAAGACCTGCCATATAGAAGAGGCGCATTGAATATATTAGACCTCATGTTAACAGGGTGTGATAGTTTGTAGAGTGGGATGCTAGTCTTGGGTGACATTATTTTTACTTGACTAAGGCTCAAAATTACAAGGTCTATTGTCAGTAGCCCTTGAGTTGCTTTTAAATATGATGTTAATGAAAGTCAAATCCAATGATAAGGAATAAATGTTTTCTGTAGAGCTTGCTTGCATTGTATTTCAATCAATGTTCTATCACAAAATTAAACTTTGCTTTTTATATGCTATCTTAATATCCTTTTCTAATTCAATCAAAATATTTTGAAGATATTCAGAAGGTTTATTAATGCAAAACTTTTAATGTTAGTAATGAATAGTTATTTATATTCATATCTGTAGGTCCATATTATTTTAACTTAAAAATTAACTTTTTATTAATGGGGTGCTATATCCATATTCTGTAGATGTGTTAAAAATTTATACTCTCATTCTGTTCATTAGTTAAATATTCTATTTGTTCCACTCATTTTGTATGATATAATTTATCTTAAATATTATATATATATATATATATACATATAATGGTGTATTTCTTGAAAATATCTAGATTTCTAAATTGAAAGTTTAATTGTATTTAGTTTTTAATGTGTGATTAATATTTTAAGATTTTGTCATTGATTTACTTATATATATATATGTATATGTAAGAAAAATATGTGTCCATTTTATTGAAAATAATTTGCTGGAAACATTTTTTTCTTTCATCTGAATATATTTATCCCATCTGTCATATTATTAACAACTTTAAATGCAGGTAAATTTTTTAGAAAATAAATATATGTGCAAGTTTTACATGCATAAGATGTTCTTCTAACTTTAATGAAACATAAAATTCAGTAAAATCTCTTGAGTTATTAATCAAAAAAAAAAAAAATTGAACAAAATGATCAACATTTGAATGAAGGCAAACTGCACTTAAATTTCTTGTAAAACATTAGAAGAAATTTGAAATCATCTGTTCATCATCACAGTACCATTAAAAAATTAGTATTTTTATTTTATCTCACTTTAATCATTCTTTTTGAAAAACAAAGAAAGTGATTGTTTCTCATTATTATTAGAGAGGTTGAAAAATGTTAATTTTGGCTTATTACTAGAACCTTTTCTCTAAATACATGAACATGTTGCACTAATCAGTTTGAGTTTTCAAAGTGGATTTTTTTGGAATGATTATTGTAGACTTTTTAATTTTTACAGTCATACATTTTTTTTTTCTGTACAGTGTTAGTTATTATTCCCTCAGAGGTTTTAAAGCACTTTAATAAAATAACTAAAACAAGTACATTAAAAAAGAATATATGAAAGAATACAGAAACAATTCATGTTTTTATTTGCACACTTTACATGTTCTATGTGTGAAACTTTGATTACATGGTATACATCAATGTGATAGTCCATTTCTTGCCACGCTTTAGTCAACCTGGTACTATTAACGTTTTTGACAGCATGTGCTATTCTTTTCAAGTTATCTGAAAATTTGGTCTTTTACATAAAACCAAGTTTTTGTACCCCTTTTCTGCATGATGTAACAGAACTGCATGAAAGGATAACACATACTGTCAATTATGTTCATTGTACCAAGTTGAGTAGATTGTGAAAGGAACTGTACTATAACGTTGATGTATGGGGTGTAACCGAAGTTTTACACATAGAGTACCTGTAAGGTATGTTAATAAAACTTCTTCAAATGCTCTTTTTTTATGTATTTGCCTTAGTTTTTATACTATAAAGCTTCAAAACATCAGAAGGATTTATGAATAACCCTGTAAAATGTATATTAATTCTAAAGATCTAATCTGATGTATGACTATTACAGGATGTAAGGAAAATGTAATTTATTAAACTCAGTGCTAAGACCAACAAATTAAATTCACTCCTGTGTCTGTTGGTGTAAAATTGACTCTACTGGCTAAGTTAAATGTATTTAGTAATTGATTAATCAGTGTTATTTGTCACATTCCAAATGCTGTCTAATTTTGGGGGGGGGGGGTAACTTAATGTAAAATTATTAGTTTTACCAATGGATCCTTTTTGATACATATTAAGCTTATGTAAATAGGTGAATCTCTAGAGCTAATATCTTCAGTTTTCACTAATGTAGTAAAATATATCTATGAAATCTGTTAATGTTCCCTAAAATTCATGTATCAATCATATTGTAATTGAAAATAAATTAAAATTTAGCTTTCTCATTATTTTTTTATTAAAGAATGATAAGATGCTTTAAAAGTTATATCATAAACTATATAATTTTTGCTGAAAATTGTAATCTATACACTCTTGCTTTGCCTTTAATGAAACACATAGCCTTGTTACATATTAATTGAAACATTTGCTTATTGTGGTTACAAATACTGAAGAAAAATAATTAGAAATACTTAGTAGAATAGAAACTAATTTCAAAATATTTTAAACATACATTCGTTTAGATAGTAAGAATTAAAAAAAATCATTTCATAAAGTCTAGCTATATTAATGATTTGGTGAATAATCTTTGACATAATATCAATGTATTTTTCTTTTTGTCTCAACCAGTTGAAGATTTATTTCTTTTATGCTTAGATTATTAACTTAGATTATGCTATATTGTTAAATAGTTTTATTTATTTCCAGCTGATACGATTGAACAAGTTAATGTATTTTTGAAGAGCTACCTTGGAACTCGCAATTTCTACAATTTTACATCTGGGAGGTAGTATAAATTTATTTTAATCCATAATATGGAATGTTGATTGGGACATCATATATAAAATGCATGACTTCCTTCGAAATGTGCTATTACTTCTATAAAACTATAATGATTTTAGAAACTATTAAAGCATTCTTCAACTTTTCAGTTTTCATGTTTTTAATGCATATTTATTATACATGCAATGATTGTTTGATGATACTGATTCAAATTATTGTATTTTTGCTTAGAAATAAATTTTTGTTACTTATGTGTATTATCTCAACCATATTGGCAACATTAAATAAAATTGCATGAATTCTAGAAGTGGAATACGCCAAGGAGAGTATTAAGCGTGTAGTAAAAAAATAAGTAATTTTTATAAATAATTATCAATAAAAGAAAAAAATTAACAATTTTTTTATATTTTATTTCTTCAAAATTTTACTAAGTTTATTATTAAATTTTATTTAAGAATTTGGTAAATCCCAGATTGTCATTTTAGTATTTGAGCTTGTCCTGTCAATAAATGGCTAAGCTTAGAATAACACAAGTGAAGAAAAATATTAAATGAAGCTCATGGTTGCCAATTCAGCACGTACGACATATGTGAAAGTGAGATTGCCAATTTGGTGAGTTGTCTTGAAAGTTGTCATGGTTGTGATAGTATGTAAGTACCAAATATTTTATCTTAACTTAAATCAGTTATATGTTGAGTTGTTTGTTGTTTTCTCAAGTTCTATTAGAAGTAGTAACCTATTTCATAAAAATAAATGGATGTTGAATAATATCAATATCAAATAATTTGTTAATTGTGTCTTTCATGGTTTGTCAAATTTTTATTGGTGTAAAGATTTTTTTCTTTCATTTCAAAATCAATTTCTTACATTTATTCCTTGAATATGTTAGTTAATATATGTGCAAGACTTGATTTGTGTAAAAAAGTGTGCAGAAATTCTTTTCTAAAGTTGCATAGATTTCGGTTTGGTTAAAAAAAGAAAATTTACTCCCACTGTCCCAAACTAGTTGCTGCATTTGAGTATTTTTTTTAAATTATTGATACTGATTATTTTATGATTTTTTTCAAACGTTTTTCAGAAATTTCAGGGTGCTATGTTATCAATCACCAACATTTACTGGCCATTCTCTCCTTAAATCAGTGCTGAATTAGTTTTGAAAGCCCAGCACTTGCACACTCTTAATCCAAGCCCATTTTGTAAGGAATCTTCCACCAGTAATTGCATAAAACTATCTTCTGGCAAATTAATCATGAATTTGTTTGAAAGAAAATAATCTTTCTGGTAATCTGGAGGAAGAGTCCTTACAAAATGGGGCTTAACTTTAAAGTGTGAGAATCCTGGATTTTTTAAACTAATTTGGTACTAATTTAAAAAGGGAAGGAGAGAATGGTAAATAAATTTTGGTGATTGATTGTATAGCACCCTGAAATTTCTGAAAAATGTTTTTAAAAAATCATAAAATCATCAGTATCAATAATAGTGAAAAGTATTCAAATGCAGCAATTAATTTGGGCTGGAAAGAGTAATATTTTAGAACATTTGTGTTAATTTACATGTGGAAGATCTGAAATTTTTGTTTTGGAAATAAATTTATGTATGTGTAAGGGAGAAAGAGATTCATACAGTTGTGTTTTCCCCCCTGAAATATTATTTATATAAATTATTTAATTAAAATAAAATTTGTGGAATTCTAAATCCTTAGCACACTGCAAAAAACTCTCTCAAACTTAATCCTTCATTTCTGTTCACTTTTTCTACAAGGTGCATATGTTATGATTAGTTTGAATATATTATTGGATCTATAATAGTTTGAAATGTAATCTTTTTACTGGGATTATAAAGTATTCATTATTCATCTGTGTGTTGAAGTCCACTTATTATGAATTACTGATATAGTAAAACTTTTTTTTAAAAAAAAAAAATCTTTTAGAAATGTCTTTATTATTTCAAATTAATTTGAACCTTTTTTTTTTTTGAAATATTAATTTTAAATTGACTCATTGCATTGATATGTAGGTTCATATTTTTCTTTTAATAAATCTTTTAAAAACTAAAAATGTATATTTTTTTTCTTAGATTACCAGGGGACCCTAGTTGTAAGAGGTACATAATGTCTTTTGATGTGAGTGAATACAATTGTTGACAGTTATTTATCTAAACAGATTCTTTTTATGCAATAATTAAAAAATGTATAAAATATTCAAATATTTCCCCCTTTAAAAAACTTTGCTTTGAATAGGTAACATTTTCATTTGTGATTATGACGTAAATTCAAATCAATCAAAAATTATTAAATTTATATAAAAGTTTGGTTGTATTTATTTAATAAAGGAAAAATCAAATTATTATAGTTTTCAGTTCTTCATACAGTTTTTTTTTTTATGTTGTGATAATTTACATAGTTTTGATAATTACATTGAAAATTCAGAATACAGTCTTTTTTATGTTTTTAGTTCAGTTATGTAATGAAGTTATGAAAAATAGTGTAATTTAATTATAAGAAAAAAATATAACATATATCCCTTCCATTATTTAAATGTGTATATTTGCTTGTATATAAATTGCTAGTTTTAATGACAGTTTACTTTTAGTGTGGTCCTCCATTTGAGTCACATGGTATAGAATTCTCTGTAATCAAGGTGAAAGGACAAAGCTTTATGCTTCATCAAATAAGGAAAATGGTTGGTTTAACAATAGCTGTCATAAGAAATTTAACAGATGAGAGTATTTTGAGCAAAGTTTGGCATTCTGAGAGAGTAAGTTTATTTTTCTGAAATGTTATTTTGCATTCTGTGCAGAAAAACAGAGAACTTTTAGTTAATAAATTTCTTATATTTCACAAATTTTACTTAGCATTATAGAAACATTAGATTAGAAATATTTCTTATATGATTGAAAAATTTATTATGTGTTCATTACCTAAAATAACTGAAGAATTTAAAAGCTGAAATGCATATTTTACTGTTTCAAGACTTTAAAAAAACCTTTAATTTAGAGGGAAAATGTCTTAGTTCTAGTGGGTATTTTATACATTTTTAAAAAAACTGCAAATGAAATATTATATTTAATATATTAAGGGATTTTCATCAAGCATATACAAGTAACATTTAATATCTGAAACTAAATAGGTAGCTAAGTGTTACTTAATAAACCAATTACATTGTAATAAATTTCTCTTAAATCTATTTTGATACTAATTTTTTTAAAAAATAATATGTTACATGTATGTATCATTATAAACATAATAAATAAATGGGTACACAACTTATTTAAATTATAACGAAAGTTCAAAATTTTTATGAATAAAGTTTTAAAAGATTTAGAAGCAAAAAGAATATATTTCAATTGCGTCGTAAAAAGTGACAAAGTTTTTTAAATGTTTGAAAAATACATTAAAAATCTATTTTAAAAATTCAAATTTTGATAATGTTTTATCTACCAAAATTATTTTCCTGTTACAGATTATGTATGTATTTTGCTATCAACTATATATGCAACTTATATATATATAATATAGCGCATTTACCATCAAATCCCTATTTAAATTATTTTTTTTTTGTACCTGTTTAAAATGGGAGGCATAAAACCCTATTTATCAAATTACTTCAATAGCTGGGAAAAAAATTTCATTAGTTTTAAATAGAAAAAATTGGATTTCTTTTCAATTGACATATCTTTTTTGTCTGGAACAGAAAAAGACTTTTTAAGAAAGCAGCAAATTTTGACAAAAAAAGGGTGCAAACCATTAAACTTGACAAGGGCAGATGAGTCTTCAGTAACCTATCGCATGAATTTCGGATAGGACAGGAAATTTCATTTTTATCTCCCACTCCACAACTTAAGAAATATTTAAAGAGTTTTTATCATTTCCCCCTCTTTCTTCAGAGTTATTAGGTTTATTATACATACAGTTTTGCAACTGAATTTGAGAAAATTGTTGATTTGTCAGAGCCAATGAATAGGGATTCTTATGCATAAATTGATCATAAAACTCTTATCAAAACTGTTACTTTTTCCAATGCTTCACCTTGTTTGCAAAATGTGTAAACATACCTCATGCAGCAGGATGTAAATGATGCAACGTTTTCTTTGTATTAAGTTGGAAAAAAACCTCAAAATCAAATCAAAAGAACTGGGAATCAAAAAGATTGCCAAATATCTATAATCATGTCTTTAAAATTTCTAATTAACTGATGCATAATAATTTGCTAATAGTATTTTTAGCTTCTGAATAAAAAGTGTGTAATTTCTAACTATCAATATTTTTTTGTGTAATTGCTTATTTTGGAATTTCCAGTAGGTAAGTGAAAAAAATTGAAATTTCTTTTAGCCCTGACATTACAAATAACCCTGAATTAACAATCAACACAACAATAAATTTTTCTCTTGTTCGATTAGTCTTGCTGATGTATATAGAGTATGATTTCAGTTGAAAAGAGAATTTAGTCTGAGGCAGATCATGAGCTTTAAGTTGCTTTTAACTTTGTCATGTTAGTTTTATTGAAGTTTATTTGTTTAGTTATTGCAACAATTCATACCTAAATATTGAATCAAATGGTAATTAAAAAAATAAAATCTTGATGCTTACAATTGTTTATTTCATATTTTTATAAATATTCATTAAAAAACATAATATATTTGTGTTTACTTCCTATTTTAATAAACATTCGTAAAAGATAATATTTATATGTAGAGTAAATTTTTTTATTTATGTTGAAGGGATAGCTATATATTTTTTTTATTTTTATGTTAATAAATATATTCAAATGATGTATAATGAATGTATTATAAAACTGTAAATCTGTATTTTTGTTCTCTATTTCTTAACTTTGCATGTATTGCAATGAGAATTGAATTGTTCCAAATATTTCCTACTGTATAGCACCCTGAATAATATTGGTATATTTTTGTCTTGTCACTGCTATGAGGTTGCTGATCTGGTATTCATGTATAACATTTAATACTCTGTGTAATCATTTAGTGTGTATTTAAAGAATGCAGTATTTGCTCAAATACCTTGTTCATTATTTGGGTATTGATTAAAATTACAACATTTGTTGCTAAAAGTTAAAAATATAACTTTAATGTAATATTAATCAAAACAAATTAGATAATCATTTTAAGAAGTGTTCTAGTTTTCATACTCTTACTTTCATTATTCTAGGGTAATTAAGATTTATAACATTTAAGTTCAGGATGTAAATATATTAAAGGAGTAATAAAAACATTCAGTTACTTAATAATTGTCTCAATTTTTCTTTATCATTGGTGTTATTAATTTGCATATCTTTTGGCTTAAAATCAAGATACAAAACAAGCATTCTGATTCAAGGGTTGATATGTAATGACAAGAAAAATATATATCAAATAATAAATTTTAAAAATTAGATGTTTCATAATTTTGTTAAAGTGAAACTAAGAGGTAATTTATTGTCCTGCTATCCTTGTATCGCTCTTAAAAAGATTCAAGGCCTCCTTTTTTTAATTATTATATTTATATTAATTTAGGTTGCAATGAATTTCTTTTAACTTAAATATATTTTTTTATTTTATGTAATGATCAACATTGTGCTATACTATTTTTTTTAAATTTACTTAGATCTGAAAAATAACTTTGTGAAAATGTTTTATACTTAGGGTTGGGGGTCATTTTGCCGCCAAAATGGTAGTAAAAACTAGCAAAATTGGCTGGATTTAAAAATTGTACAGAAAACAATATAATTATGTACATAATATAATTGAGACTTAAATCAAAATATTAATTAGATATTTCATTAATATGAATTTCATAATTAAAACAATTTAAAATAATTTTTATTGATGAAAGTTATTAAAATGTAAGTATAAACATAATCTATTTTGTAAAAAAATGTATGTGATGAGATAAAAACTGTTGCCTTTATTTCTCAATTTAATGCAATAATATTGTCTTTAATAGTAATATATATGTATATATATATATATATATTCGTATTACTTCTCTGTGAAAACTAACTGAAACATAAGAATTAGTTGTTTAATAGTTATGACTGTTGTTCTGTCAAGTTCTGCTGGAATAGAAAGAGTATTTTCTAATTTTTCATTTCTATATTCAAAAACTGGAAATAGGTTGGGAATAAATAATGTTTCATAACTTGCTTCTTGTTATGCAATGTTGAAAAAACAAAAACAAAATGTGTTCTGTTGTAGAAAATGCAATTAAATTTGATGAGATTTTACTATTTTATATGTAATTCTTTTCATTATTAAAGTTATAGTTTAATATTGAGTTATGCTATTTTTTTTATATTTATATTGCATACTAAGTTTGCATCTCTTCAAATTTCTATTGTTCTGATGACATAACAAAATTCGTATTACTTCTCTGTGAAAACTAACTGAAACATAAGGATTAGTTGTTTAATTGTTATGACTGTTGTTTAATAGCTTAAATCAAAGCCTAGATTACTGTTTCAATAATGTATTGAATATTATTCTAAGTAAGATAAAGACATTAAAGTCATATATTATTAGAGTTAAAATTTGTAGAAAAATAAAATAGTTACATCCCCATGAATAAAACATATGGTTTTTTTTTGCCAGGACGGTTTTTCCATGGTTTTTTCCACCTTTGGCAAAAATGTGCCAACTCTAATGATACTAAATTTTAACAAAGCATGCAATATATACTTTAATTGCATCTGAATTATTTATGTATTGTATTGTTTGTTTTATATGATACTTTTTTCTTCCTATCTATTCTAAACATGATGTGTTGTAAAAAAAATTCACCAATTACAAATATATATTGGTGTATTGATTTATGTTTGGAGGAATGTAGTGTAAAAAATGCACATGTATTTAAATTTTTTTTAGTTACTCATTACCAAATGATGTTTTTATTTAAACTTGAAAGTTTAATTCTATTATTACTTGAAAATGTTTTTAATCAGTTTTATTTTTTATGTTATTTAACTATATGTCAGGCACAAATCAATAAACAGAAAGTTTCTCTAAAGGCATGTAATGTATATATTGTATCTGTATGAGAGATTAAATTTTTTTCTTTCTTCATTTAAATATCTTGCTTAAGAAAATTCATATATACATCACATTCTCAAACTGTATGGCTAGGGATGAATAATTATTTTTAAATTTTTTTCCTTTTTTTTTGACATTGTATATATAAGAACATATTTTTATTGAAGTATTAAGTTTCAAATAGATGTAAAATTGTTTTTACCTTAAAATTTGTTTGATTACATAATTGAATTTTAATGTCTCTCATTATGTATCTATAATAATGGTTGTTAATTTGCGGTCTACATGCTGTAAGTATTCCTTGAAAAGGTTTTGATTGTCCACAAAAAAATTGGGGTATTTTTTATATTTCTATGAAGATTCACTTTCAGAAATAACAAGTAACAGAATCTTTGAACTTGATTTTTACCCACTTTAAAAGGTCAGATTAATTCGAAATTTTTCTCACTTGTCAAGGACTGATAACAATATAATAATTTTGTTCCATTGTCCTGATCAGGATCATCAGGAATAATGATTTCCGGATTTGGCCACTAATTCCATATAACATTTCCAGATTTGGCGACTAAAGGTTTAAGGTACAAACCTAAAATGCTTGGGGTTAATACAAATAAAACAAACAAAAAAGTGTTCTTTATGTGGAAAAGGGGTAGGTGGGTGCATCAGCAATTTCTTACCATAATGTAAACAATTGTCTAGTTTTTCAGAAAATGGAAATAAAAAAAAAAGACTTGTGCAAAAAATAATAATTTATGTTCTAGGCTAAACTCAGACATAAAGTCTGTTTTTCAAAATTCTCTTGTCGGATCTACAGAATGAAACATCATTTATTGCTTCATTTTACCAAAATAGCTGATTCTCCACTTCAGCTGACCTTGAACTGAGAAAGTGGCAACAAAACTTGCTGAATTAATCGAGGAAAACCGGAATAGTCTCCCCCCCCCCCCCCGATTTGGAATGGCTTGGTTTCAGAGATGATCCAAAATTTTTCAAAGAAGACCAGGCCATGACAATTAGACAGTTTATAGAAAGTTTTACTGTTGTTTCAATTTCCATGATGTGACTCGGATTCGAGTCTTGAATCCGATTTGAACCCGTGAACGTGTTATAAATATACAATTGCAGATTTATTTTTATAAAACAATACATTTATAAGTATGATACGAATTAACATAATTAAATTTTCTATTAGTTCTTGAAGCAATAAGGTGATTATAAGATTAACATTTAATATTCCTTCTTAACACACTTTTATTAGTTAGACCTGTATCTATAGAGACAGAATCTTTGAAATATAATGGTACGGGACTCATCCAAGGCCCCATAAACGGAGAGAATACCCTTCAGACCCATTATTTAAGTTCCATTGAAGAGCAAGTCTAATTACAGCAGCCATATAATTCTGGCTCAAAATATCAAACTCAAGGATAATTCAGCAATGAATAAATTATCCTTTAAAAAAAACTAAAAAACATACTTTTATAGTGAATCAAACTAAAAAGAAAAAAATCATTTTTAATATTAAAAATAAAATGATTAATGAGAAAATTAATGTCATTGGAGTAAAAATGTGGGGTGCTTTGTACTACATTTTGACACTAACTCTGTGTTTCAGAATAGAACTAGTAAGAAATTATAACAATTGATATCAAGCACCCCCTCTTTTATTCCAATGACATTAATTTTTGACCCATTACAATCATTTTAGTGACTTTAGTTTGTTGATATTGCTTTGCATTGCTGGTTTATTCTTGCTTTCCTTGAAAAGCAATGATATGGAAATATAAATAGAGACGAAAATAAGTGACAATATAGCTATAGTGATCAATCATACTAATGGTCTGCCAAGTATAAAATTATATATTTAGTGATCCCTGAAGTTCTAAAGGTTGGTGACCACTGTTATATAGTGTGTGTATAATATATACATATGTGTAATATTGTATCTATTTCTAAAAGTTTCTTAAGTTTAAAAAAATTGTTCCAATTTATGTCATTTGTAAACATAAAATATTTCTTCCAGATTGATATTCCAAAAGCCCCTGGACTTGGCCTTATGCTAGAAGAACTACATTATGATTGGTATAATAAGAAATATGGCTCTGATGGCATGCATAAGCCTTTGAAATGGGATGAATTCAATGTAATATTTTAATTTTATTTCTTAATTTATTAGAAAGAAGTCATTAAATGAGATATACTATAAGAAATAAAACTTGTGCATATATATGTATAAAAGCATTTTGTGCAGATTTATCATTAGTATAAAAATATTGTTCATGTTTGAAATCTCTTAAGAATACTGTAAATTGATATTCCTGTAATTTAAAATATGTTCCTCTACTGAGTGGATTAAACAATTCCCATATTATTAATGATTAAATATATTTTTAAATTATATTTCTGTATTATTTAATTGAAGGGAACAAAGGAAACTACAAACTTATTTGAAAAGAAATATAAATAAACCTCCTACCGTGTAGTAGATACATTTTTTGAGAATGTTGCATTATAATTATTTTCTCAGAGACACTAATTTTTTTTTTTAAACTTCTGTTCTTGGAAGAAAAAACTGCCTCTCATGTGTAATATTTTTTTTATTACGTAACTACATGCTCCTAAAAAAAGAATCGTGTTTTCAGGTTTAATAAATAAAATTAAAGATCCGAAAGGAACATAATGTTGTGCTATCAAATTTATTCCTCGCCATCACTTATAGTTGGTCGAGAATGTTTTCAAAGGATATAAATTTCCTTTTTAATGATGGTCCTTTCTTTTCATTTAGCATTATAATAGCTTAAAATTTTTAATCAATTTGTATTATTTTATGCATATGGATAGTAAAAATTGGAAAAAATAACTTATTTTTACTATATTAATAGTGATATAACACACTTATTTACAACTGTCCCAGAATTTAAGTAAGTGAAATAATAATAATCAATGTTTTCTGCATCAAAATGGGAGCCCCTGTGACAAAAAGCAAAAGCTTGACAGAATAAATAAGAATTTTTTTTCTTTGACTGTACAGAGTCATTGTGTGTGTGTGAGTACAATAATCCTAAAACATAAGCACATGCTAGCATTACTGACAACAAAATTGATTTGGCTTGATAATGAATATAGTATAAACAAAAAAAACCTGCAAATATGTATTTGTAAATATATATTCTGTAGAACAATTATCTCATTTTTTTCAATTGTGTTATTGGTTGCTTGGTTGTATCAATTTTTAGAGCATAATAAAAAATTTGTGTTCGAATTAACATAGCATAAAAATAAATTTAATGGTCTTTAATTGTTTTTTTACTGGTCAGAAATTATTATGTCATAAAAATTGGAAAATATATACTTAATTAATCTTTCTTGAAAACTAAGGGGTTTTTTCCCCTCTGTGTGATCAAGATTGTTAGATTTTGCATATTTATTTTTGAAGTAATTTTTATGTAATGTTTATGCAACTCGCCTTCTGTTGTGTAATCCAATCTCTAATAAGCCATACATTGGAAGACCTTTTCCATTTAACTCTAATTTCAACCTTCCTTCAGCAGCTGTAGTTCAACAGTCATGTTCATGAACTCATAACCAATTGTCAAGTTGTGAGCTCAAATTCTGATACCACTGAAGACTTGCCATGTGGAGATGCTAATGAACGTTAAATCTGCTAAAGTTTAAAAGTCCTCATATTGGAATTGTGTGGAAGTCTGGAAAGTTAGGTGTTATTTCAAATGTCATCCTCCTCACTTGAAATTGATTTAAAACCAAAAGGTCTATCACCAGTAGTTCTCATTTTGCTTAAGAGTGCAATGTTGATAGGTAATCAGTCAATTGATATATCCCTTAGGAACTTACCTTCTTTTTGTAGGTATGTAATTTACATTTATAAAAAAATGTTGCAGGTTGATTAGCTTTTCTGCCCTGCTATCTCTCTCTCTCACTCTGTATGTAAATATGTTCCAATTTGTTGTGTTTGGTAAATAGGGTCATCTCTTGGATGGATTGACAGTATTTCTCTCTTCTGCATAGTTCATTCTCCCATTTACTTCCTTTTTTCTGTTTTAAATTTATCCTAAGTTATAAATTTGCATGTGTTTAGAACAGCCTGATCAAATAGGGTCCTTAAAATCAGCCAGCCAATCAACTTTTAACTTTCTGAAAGAATAAATTCATTAATATCATTTAAAATTAGCAATGCAATTTAAATATTTTATTTACCACCTTCCCAAAAAAAATTATAATGTCTTCAGGACATTAATGTTTTAGGTAAGGCAAATAAAATTTCTCTGTTCATTAGATTATTTTCATGAGTATCTTGAAAAAAATGGATTGACTATTAATATTTAAAACAAATAACTTTAAATCAATTATATTTTGAATTAAAGTTTCCTTCATCTTATATTTTGTAGGATCAAATTGAGGTATTTAAGGTAGAAAAAATATGTGCCAACATCGCAAAAACAGAAAGAGAGGAAAAATCGTATCCTTTTATGTTTTGTAAGTGCTTTATTTTTATACACTTTCTTAAATTGAATGCACCTATTCAGTTAATTAATGAAACCTTTAAGTCAATATGGTTCTGCTTTACTTTACTAATCTCTACTAATTTTATTTCGCATGATTTAAAAGAAATAGTACCCGTAGGAGGAAAATATTATTATTGCTTTCAATTTTTTTTTTAACAAATTGGTTTGAACTATATTCCAAAATTAATAAAGGATCTTTGTTTAGAATGAAAATTATACATTATTCATACATGTGTATATTGGCTAATTGAAATTTCATTTCCTCTTTTTCAGAAAAGATGTATGAATGTCTTTATTTAATATTTTGTTTTAGTATTATTATGTGTTTTCCCCCCACTAATTTATTATTTGATTACAAACGTGAAGTTATTTCAAAATTGAAAGTAATCTGTGCTTTTAAGAAATATATAAATTTGCTTGAGCTTGTTAGTTTAATGTTTTTGCTATTTTAAGTCTTGTCATTTTAGGTAAAGTTATTAAATTGAGTTTTGCAAAATATTTTAAGGTAAAAAAATGACTATACTTATATATTGAGGATGTTAATGTTGTATCATGCATCATTGGCAAAATCTCCCTTTTTTTCTGTCAGAATATTGCCAATCTTCAGAAGAATTCAAAACATTAGAAGAAATATCCCATATGTTGAACATATTGCTCACATAATTGTCAAGTAAATTACATCCTACATAGTGTTGAAAGGATTAAAAGTTAGAAAGATCATCAGATCAATTGAGCAGGAAATAATGAAGGCAGAATATTATGATATTAAAAATTTATAGACTATGAAAGAGTAAAAGATCTTTGTGAGAACAACTCTCCATATTTCGAAATTAAAATGCATTGACTATTCTCTATTACAATTTGCGAACATCAATGCTCTGTGTTCTCTGCTCACTGCTCATATCATACATGCTGGTTAATTATATTAACGCACATTGTGTACCAATTAAAAAAAGAATAAAATCTTCTAAATTTTGATAGAATTGCATTTTTATTGTTTGTAACAGAATTGCATTTTTTGCTTATGATAGAATTATGTTTTTAATAGAAATAAGAAAAAACATAAAATAAAATTATTTATTCAAAACTGAGTAGAAAACCGTTACTTTTGGCAGAACGAAAAAATTAAGGTTCGAAGGCCTGATTTAACCAAAGAGTTGGGGTGGGGGAGGGGTTTTAGGAGAGCTCTATACTGTAAAGGATTTGGGAATTACTTTTTGTTTTTACAAATATCTCCTTGGAAAAAGTACAAATGACTAACAAGAATTTCAAGGAAAATGGCAATGTTTCAAAGAAAATTGTAAGTTAAATGGAATAAAATTATGCTTGTGGTATATGTTAATATTATTTACTGGTGTATTTTAAAGCTTAGTTCTTGATTTTAAAAAAATTGAAGCATGTATTTATTTGATATTTATATTATACTACAAAAGAGTGTTTGAAGAATTCAGTAGAGAAAAATTATTGAAGAGATAGTCCCCCCCCCCTCTTTCAGTTATTTTTAACTGAAAAATAACTTTTTTCATTTTATCAAAGTTAATTATTTGTGCAGAAAATATGAATTTTGCCTCCCCCCCCCCCTTATCTGATAATGCTTTTAAAATTTTATTTTTCAGTTTTTATAGTATCTTAATTATTCTTATAATCAACTTTGACCTATTTTGGTTATTTTTAATCTCCTAGACTAAATGTTTTAGTGATATTTCCTGAAGTATCTTATAATTTATATGAATTATATATGTAAAGACATGAAAAAACTTTATCAGAATTATAAAAATTAACATAAAAGACATATTTTTCATTTTGTAATCTTCCCTGGAGTTAATAGTTTAAACATGAATTAATTATAGGTTAACATGTTTATTTTTACCATTGAATTGTAGATTTATACTAATGGAATTGATACAAAAAAAGTTGCTTGAGTAATTCTGCAGTTGTTCAAGATCTCATGTTTGTTATTAATATAACTGATATAATGTAATAATATAAGTTTGAACCATTTTTAGTTTGGTACAGGACTAAAAACTAACTAAATCACTATCTATTTTTATAAAAATATTTGGAAAAAATTCAGTTTCATTAAAAATTAATTTTTCATACACATTATTTTAATAATATATGTTATATACATGAATATTGCACGAATTGTGTATTCAAGCACAGTTATTCACACTAACTGTAAACTTTCCTGTTCAAAAAGTTTTTCATATTTCACTTCTCTGTACTTTAAAACCTCTGTACTTTATTACTCTCTTTGCCTCTTTTATAAGTAAACAATATTTTAACTTCTGTTTCCAAGTTGTGTGTGGTTTTAGGTGCTTTTTCCTCCCCCTATCTATAAATAGATTTTTTTTAAATGTATATTATTTTAATTAGTCATTATCCTTAACAAAAATAATAGTATGTTACAATGGCTAGAAACATTACCACATCATAGTTATGATGTTAGAGATGCTGGACCACCCACACAATTGCCATCTAAGATAGCAGAGAATAATAATGCAGCTGCAGAGTCTTCTAGTCAAATGGAAAAAACTGATGACTTTACACTTTCCACTGTAGCTGATGTAAAACATTTAATTCATGATATTACTTCGGACACTCCAGGTTCTGAATCTACATCAGTGCTTGGTAATTCTTCACAAGAAACAGAAATTAAATGTCCATCTTAATAAAATTATTTTTAAAAACTTTTGTTTCATTTTATTTTTCATTTGTGTTATGTTATGATATATTTCTGCATTTGTGCAATTTGTTAATTGTATTCTTTGTAAAATAATGAAAAATGAAAAAAACCCATTAATATTAGTTTTTTATTCCCCTTTAAATAATACAGTGAGTACAATACAAGAAATGCTAATTTTCATAATATATCTTCAACTAATTGAGATTAAGTGTTAAATACAGAACTGCATAGAATATAGAAGTTTTAATATTCTTTTTAGAATTTTCAACAATGCTTTCGACAAAAATAGGTGATGAATATACAAAGCTTATTTTTTTTTCTTGAGAATACCATGTGAAGTGTATTCTACAAGTTAAGAAGGTGTTGAATGCCATTTCTTTCTGCCTGAAAGTTATAATGTTCATTGCTCTAAGGTTTTTTTTTTTTCAATATTTTTCTTAGAAATTGATTTACAAGAATATATAATTTTACAGTCAGGCCGTGATTTAAACAATTCTTTGAGACTGAATATTTTGTTCCATAATTCAGGATTATTCGTTATATTGAGGTCCAAACAAATTACAGATTTTTGTTCTTCCGTTTTGAAAATTCTATAATAAACAACTACACAAAAAATATCCATAGTTAAAAAATTACACACTTCTTATTCAACAGCTAAAATTACTATTAGTGAATTATTAAGCACCGGTTATATAATTGGAAATTTTAAAGTACTCACTAAACTAGATGTTTGATGGTCTTTTTGATTCCTGACTTGAAAGAAATCTTTTTCCACTTTATGTAGAGAAACAAATACTGCATCGTTTACATCCTGCTGCATAAGCTGTGTTTTCAGAATTTCCAAACAATGTTAAGAATTAGAAAATGTAACAGTTTTGATAGGAGTTTCATCATCAATTTCTTCTTTTTTTACATCAAAATCACTATACTCATTACCTCCGACAAATCAGCAGTATCCTTGACTTCAGTTGCACAGATAGGCTGTTCATCATTAAATGTAACATAAAATCTTAAAATATCCCCTGCATTGTGGAATAGGACAAGAAAAAGGAATTTCCTGTCCTATTCAAAACACACAATAGATTACACTCTTGACTCATCTGCACCTTTAAAGTCTAATAATGGTCTTCGCCCTTTCACTTCGAAATTTGCTGCTTACAAGAAAAGTATTCTTCTGTTCCGAACAAAATGAATATTTTATTTGAAAAAAAATTCAGCTTTTAAAGTAATTCAAGGTATATCATTCTTTAAATGGGGATTTTTTGCCTTCATTTTGATCAGGCAAAGAGAAAAATTCGTTTATCACGAAATTCATTAAATTGGGGCCCGATTGCAAATAGAAAAAAGTAAATTTTGATACATTTTAAATCTGTTGTAATCAAGTTAACATGACTAATGTAAAAATTATAAATTTCAAGAGAAAATACTATACTGTGAGAAATATTTAAAGTAGTTCTGATACGCTATTTTAAATTTTACTTATTGAAGGAAACTTACAATAACCTTTGAATATTCTGTATTTTAACTCAAGAACGTTACCAAACAGTGAGAAGTTCTTTAATTAATTTTTGAGTCAGATGAACTACAGAAGAATTTAAAAGTTTTGAGAGAGACTACAATTTAACGAAATAGGTTTATCCTTTTCAAAATAATGAATAAAAAATTAATTTTTAAAAATAAATATTTTTAATAGAGGTCTATCAAAGATGAAACTATTCAGTTGGAGTAAAATTTCATTGAAACCAAAAAAAAAACAAGTGGTTATGTGCTATTTTATATTTCTGTACCACCTTGCATTTATGTATAAGCTTATTTGAATGAATTATAAAATACATATTGTATAAAGTATATCTTTGGTGACAAAAATATAGCTCTTAATTCAGGAAAAGTGTATTCGTAACTCAATGTTCCCCTGCGACTCTTTAGCCTGCTGCTTGAAGAAACGCTTAGACTTATTAGACTCAAATATGTTAGGCCTGGTGAAATACGGGTTGTTTTAGATACTAATCATATTATCCGTATCACGTGATGAATGATGTTTTATCGAGTACCTTTCTCCAGAAACTCGTATACCTGCTGTGTAGAGTAGATATGGAAATTTATATAGAGAGAGAAGGAAATGCCTGGTCAGGTGTCGTCCTCGTCATATGTTCTACATTTTCCTCGCCACTAATACTACAATTGCTTGAAGATGATGGAACCAAACTAAATTTGTTTAAAGTTACCATGACTAGTGAGAAATTGGGTTATTTTGTAATTAGTATGAAAATGATGGCTTGACAGTCATTAATGAATGAAAAAAAATTCTTTAAACTCCCTTTATTTAAAATGAGATATAATTGGTTCCAAGACTCCACCACTCTTTTACGTAATCCTTGTAAAAAAATTTAGGAATATTAAGGGCAATGCCAATTTCGAGCTTTCTTGGCAGCCTTTGCAAGCCAATCAGCCCACTCATTTCCAAAAATCGCTCGTGTGTCTACGAACAAATGCAAAAACTATCAATGTTTTTATCCTTTAGGCTTTTAAGTTGCTTTTGGATCTCGCTGATTATGTTTTAGATGAAGAAATACACTTAAGAGAGGATCCAAAGAAGAAATCCGGAACAGAGATAAGATAGTCTGAGATGATACTACGTATTTTGTTCAGTGATCCATTTAATGGCGAAGTTTAAACATAAGTTACAAAGCTGTACATTCATCAAAATTGAAAGTGCTTGGATTCAATACCACTTCTGAAGACAAAAAAATGCGAATCCAACTCTGTCATTAATTTTACCGCAATCAGTTTAGCAAATAGTCCGTGGTTTTGTCACAAAATTGAATAATGTTGATAACGTTCCTCTCTGTGGGGAGAAAAAAATGGAGGTAGAATACAATCATAATTATAGAGATGGAAGAAGCTGAGAAATTTTCCATATATTATGAAGAATAACAACCTTTTTTTCTAGAATTATATTTGGTCAAAATGTTGAAATATATAAGAAGTAAAACTCTTGCATTTATTAAAGTTTGACATGTTTTCAATTTCATTTGAAATATTGTACTGGCAATTTGCTTTTGCCTTGAACTGGGATGGCGAACCAATGGCTGGCACGCGACACAATATTTTGGGCAAGCCACCTATCAAAACGGTTTACCTTGTAGTTCAAACTAACAAAGTATTACGATCAAACGTGAGTAAATGGTGGCGGAGCGGAGGGAGCACACTCGTTTGTTATATTCTTGCCTTGTTGCGTCGTACACTACAACTGCTAATGATGCGAAGTTTTTGTCTACGCATAGTATGCATAGTAAATTTCGTTGACACGACTTGTATTTTAAAGTTTATTGAGTGATATTTACGTTTTTTAACCGTTATTTAACATGGCTAGTCCAGCAAAAAGCCAGTAAGTGCAAGATAGTAAATGTAACAGAGAATTTAAAACTTGATGGATCTAGAAACATGGCATGATTAATAAAGGCAACAAAGCGGTGTCAGTTTTATGTAGAGCATCGTCTGTAAAACGGATTCCAGACACACTTAATTGTTTGAAGAAGCTGGCTCATATGTTATTTTAATCATAACCCCAATTCAGCATGCATTCTGTTAAAAGTAACATCTTACAATTCTAATATAAGCTATTTGTCATCTAATCTGCAACATCAGAAGTCCCACTAACGTTACTTCAATTTGAATTACACGTATAACTAAAGCATTTACTGCTATGCAGTGCAAAATGTAATTTTTCGTAGTAAATAAAAAGTTTTGAGTTGTTAGTATTTAGTTTTATTATTTTTTCTATAATCAAAAAATTATTTGACGGCAAGTCTGTACCTCATTAAACATTTCTTTAGAAAAATGACACGTTGATCCATAAAGGTTCACCACTCCTGACTTAGAAGATGCGTGTTCAGATCATACAAATAAACCAGTGCTTCTCAAAGTTTCAGAATTCGTGACCCAATATTTAATCATAATTTTCATCGCACCCCTCCCCCTCAACAACAACAATGTATTGAATTCAATAATACTATACTTTGACGCTAAACTACAAACGACTTAAACCTCTTAAGTGCCACCGGCGTATATAAACGTCTCGCTCAGCCAAAGCGTTATTACCCCTGACGTATATACACGTCTTTTCGAAGTACAATTTTTTCTGTGCGCTGCTATCCATAAAATTATTCAGAAGGCTTTGGAATGCAATAAAAGGACCTTGACAATGTTTCGAAGAATTTTCTTATTTCTGATTATTTGCTTCTTTATCCCCCCCCCCCCCAACACATCACATACGCGTGCCTACGTGGAAAACGGTTGGCATTGGGAACCGAATCGCGTAACTTTTAATCGGCAGTTTAGGGATTAATTATAAACCGTACAAATTGACAAGATAGGTGTTAATATTTGTATATAAGTTTATATATGACAATCCTCCCCCATGAGGGCACTGGTATTCATTAGATTTGTTCTTAACTTGGTATTGTTAAATTAATTATAAAATACATTGTGTGTAGCACTGATTCATTTATAAGTGTAATATATCATTGTAAATGTGTATTATATTTTTTTATTATGTCCAAATGTATTTTGTTTGTTTACTTTCAGTAAAAAAAAAGATTTTTTAAATCTTTTGTTTTCGACTTTTCACAATATGCTCGCCCCCCCCCCTCGTAAAGTTGTCACGCCCCCTAAGGGGGAGGGGCGCGCCCCACAGTTTGAGAAACGCTGAAATAAGCAGTCAAATTTAGTAAAATTGTGCATACCTGATTTTTTGTTGCTTCTTGGGCCGTATTGATACTAGCTTTAGGCATTGGATTCGACATCCGTTCGAACCGAAAAAAAACGTTATTTTGGTCAGAAAGAAAGCCGGAACTGAACCGAAAAAAATATCGGTTTATTTCGGTTCTATATATCTTCAGTCATTCTGTTACTGTAAACAAAACAACAACAAAAAACGTGTCGATATTTTCTAATTTAACGTCAACCATATAATTATCATGATTGCATGTACATTGCTTCTCGATTTCCTGTTTCGATGTTCACTAGTACTTTTCTGTTTCAGTTTCATTCGAAACTACTTGTAGAAGGCAGATTTATAATTTAACTGAATGAACTAGAAGTTGGAAGATAAGAACATACATAAAATAAAATTATTCATTCGGAACTGAACCGATATATTTTTTTAGTTGAACCTGTACAATAAATAATATTTACGGCTCGAAGCTCTGTTTATAACATCCTTTAAAGACGGTAGATGAGAATTTTTGATTCACAGTACTCGCAAACTTATCGATGTTTAGTTTTAATTTTTTGCTTCAATTCTCTACGACTCGAGATTGTGATTATACATTAGATTGAAATTTGGGAATCAAATTATATCACATACACTCAGAGAGAATACAATAAAAGTCGGAGAACTTACGAGAATAATCTTAATTTGTTTGTCATGTAAAAATAACAAAGAAAATGTTTTCTACAAGCCGGTTGGGTGGCGTGGCTGCTTTGTCGCTGGCCTTCTGCACCTAAGGTTGCGGGTTTGATCCCGGCCCAAGTCGGTGGATTTTTATGATGCAGAAAATCGACAGCGGCCATGTCGTAGGATTATACGGCATGTAAAAGATACCTAGAATGTCTGTTTGGCTTGGGTGCTCTCGATAAAATTAAATCCTAGTACAGGTTCGCATCATCAGAGTGGAGGTGCCTCCATCTGTGGAGAAAACTGGGTGTCAAAATTACCTGCGGCGATTGGTATCCGCCTATATGGTGCCGCACTAAAAAGAGATACCAGCTCCTGGGGGATGTACTGGGTCTGCAATGGTAAAACACCAATCTGCAGTCTATTAGAAATAAAAAAAGATATCTACAATGTTAACAAGACATCATAATGACATGTTTTTAAATAATTGAAAGAAACGCCGAAAAACTTTTCAATAAAACCTCAGGAACTCCCTAGATGAAATGTTTTTTCTTATCGACAGTCTACTTTATATTTTATGTACAAAGAAAGAAAAGCACTACAAAAATTTAAAATTCATATAATTGTCTAATAAAACGAAAACAAAAATGTAATTTTAAGAAGTTGAAAGTTGTTGCATTTTACAAGAAACTTGGTAGATTCGTTCATTTCTATTGAGAAGCATTTAGTCATTCGCTGTATTTTAAAACTTCAAGATTTGAAAAATATTATTTTAGTATAGTGACTCTTAAATTGTGGTGTACGTATCATTGAAGATATAAAAACTGAAAATTAATAAGGAATCTAGTTTTATAAAATCTCTATTGGACGATAATCTTTGAAATACATACTTGTTAATAAATGTGTACGAATAACTAAATCAAGAGACTCTCATTTGAACAAAGCAGTAATGGAATAATAATTGGCTTTTTTACAAAGTTGTCGAGTTCGATCGCAAAAATTCAATGCCAAATCACTAATTATTAGAAACTCAGTGCTAAAGGTTTTTTACAATTTAATGCAGTATATAAAAATGGATTCATAAAAAATTAAGAATAAGAGAAGAAATATAATTACTCTCGCAGAACAAAGAAAAGGTCTTCGAGTTTTTATTATTTTTTTCATCATTGCCTTAGTTTCTTTGAAATAAATTGAAAAGCTCGTTGACGCAGGTTATTCGTTATATAATGCATCGATATTTTACCGTTACAGATAAATTTTAAAGATTTAAATGAGTTTTAACTTCATACATTTGCGAATAAATTAAAACATTCTGAACTATTTGCTCGTTTAATCTTTAGTTATAAAATTTGTCGGTAGATGGCAGCACAACAAATGTTTATCTGCTGATTTGATTGCATGGTAAATCTCTCGCAGGCTTCTTTAATAAGCGAGACAAGAATTTCCAAGACTTGATTGAATTAAAGAGTACCGTGAGAGATCTAATGAGTACTGCAATGCAAAAGATTTGTTCTATACTTCAAAAAAATAGTATTTAATACATTTTGAAGAAAAAGGTTTCTGCTCATATATGACCTTTCCTTTTATCTTAATGTTTCCACAAAAATATCCGTTCTGCAGAAAATGTTAATCTAACGAAATAGAAACAATATACATATTTAATACAATAGTTAATCGTTCTAAATTTACATAATATTTCTATTTTCACATTGCATGTCAAATAACCATTCGACATTGCTTCCGAATAAATTTCTTTTGGTTTGTTTGTTCCTTCCTTATTCTTGCAAAATATAAGAGTTCATGCATGCAATATCTTCATAAAATATTGAAAAATTAAATTCAAATATATGGAACATTTTTCTTTTTTTCAGATCAAAATATTCAGATTTCATGGAGAGTATCCTAATAGTATATATTCATTTCTGATTGAATCCTTTCATATTTCTTATGAAAAGGAATTACACATTTTGATCGTTTTTTTTTTTTTTAAGAATGACAAATTTGTGATCTTTTTTTATGTTAATGGGGGTAGGGGAAATTTAAGCATAGTCTGAAGAGTTAGTTAATTTAATTCACGTTTCGAAAACGCATTTAAATAAGGCCAGGTTGGAGGAGAAAGGCAGGAGATGTTGACAAGAAATACGAAATCAGCATCACAATACTACGGGCGACTTGCTAAAAATGTATTAGCTCCGAAGACTGGTGCAAGTACTTAAATAATCTTGGTGATGTTAATTATCCAATTATTTGAAAATTTATACAAGTTTTGAAATAGGAAAACAGACTAACAGAAGCAAAACTAGAACAGCCGATTTCTTGATCAACCACAAAATAGAAGGACACCGAGACTGAAAATCAGAGTAAGTAATTCGTTGCAATAAAATTGCTCATTGAAAAAGTGTTATATCCTCGAAATTTCTCATAAATTATAACTTTAAAAGTGAAGAGTATAAGCCATATTAATCCAACGACTTGTACATGGCGGCGGTGGTGTTGGTAGTTTTTGTAGTCGCTAATATTCATGGCTGGCATTGTTCATGAACTCGAGTCTTGGCGCAAGGGGCAGAGGAATAAATGCAAGTTAAATGTGTAGAGGCCCATGGAACTCACGTTAGTGTAGTGTGGAAGTTTTGAGAGAAGAATGCCAGCACAGTTGTCGTCCTCGTCACTTGACCGTGATTACAAAATTATGAAGTCGCCCAAAGTAATTCCAAAATGAACGATGCTAATAAAAATATATTTCTTTTTAAATTATTTTGAATATGTCAGTCGTTTTTAAGAGGAAGATATGTGTATTTTTTATGGTATTGTTTTAGTTATAGTATCATTTAGAAACATGGCAGCTGCGGAGGTCATTCCGATCATGCACTCCGACATCCTTTAAGTATTGTCTTGTTTCAGACGCCATTATAGAAGAATTTTACTGTCTGGCATTAGTGTACAGTAAAATTTCTCAGATAGTTGAAAATTCCACCAATTGAGGGATATTCCACGTTATTCGTTTATTAAATACAAAGCCCAAAGAAAAGATACCCCCCTTCCTCAATCTAATGATAATGATAACAACAATGAAAAGTCTTTCGGCTTCATGGACGCGATTTTCGAAATACGCAAACTCTTTGATGATTACCCATTTCTCTTAGAACTGGGGAAAGAGCTCAGAACAGCGAAGGAAACCGAAAGAATAGACATATTCTACCAGCACATTACCAGTAATTACGAATAATTTGGGTCTAGGTCACTCAACCTCCCCATTTCCTGATTTCTAAATATCAATTCTCACTTTTTTAACTTTCCGAATACTCCCCAGTAACCCAGCCTCCCGAGCAGCTCGATCCACCAACCGGAGAAGAGCTGCCCGACCAATAGGAAAACTCGTTCTCCTACCTCCTTGAACTACAGTTCCATCTACTGATTTTCTTAGCCAGTCGTTTCGGCCGCTCCAGATAGACTTTCTCACTTTGATTTTTGTTCACTCGCGCCAAGGCGCAATCCACTAATTTTTGTAAAGATCTTTATCTAAAAAAGGGCAAATTAAGGTACAAATGCTAACCACCTAATTGCAATGATAGGAGATTTAGATCTCAACAGAGATCGTGTGCTCCGGAAGAAATTCTCAACACCGGAAATACAAAACATTTGATGGTGTCCGAGAATCATATAGTGATTAATGAGAAGTATGCAGCTAGAAAGGTAAGAAAATGTGTTAAGCATTAAGCAACAGCTGAACAATTATGTACAATGAAGAACATATTAAGAGACTCTCTGTCATTAATGATGTCGTATTACACAGGAAGTCGAGCGAAATGTTTTTTGAAAAAGCGGAAGCTATACGATCTCATCATTATCTAATTACTTTCTTCAAATTTCAAAAAAGTGTTCTTCATGAAACTGTGACAGAACCATGACATTATCAGAACTTCCACTCAAACCAGTCTTTAAAAATGCCGAATGAGCTTCTTAAAATCAAATGCTTGGGAAGAACTTTAAATTTCCTCTTCAAAAGAATCAAAGCCAAACTGTTTCGGGGTTATACATTAAATATTGACGCATAACACTGAATATTACTTAAAACAGTACCTCAGAGCTGTTGTGGTAATCAAGACGGACTTCCTGGAGTAGGTAATAACTCAAGCGGCTGACTTTTATGAAGATGGTATTCGAGAAATGTCTGTTCGGTGCCATAGATGTCATAGTCCTGCAGGAACTGTGTGAACAGTAAATTAAGACTCATGCTTTCATGTAAACATAAAAGTGTGAAGGGTATTGCCCTTCCTTTATGAGTGGATCGGGTCAGCGCAAATGCACCAAAGCTTTTGGCGCCATTTATAATGTAATATGGAAACTAAAATGATTGCACAACTTGATCATTTTTTATCACTGTATTAGTCGATCGATTTTTGTTGAAGTTCTAATCGCATTTTATCGACATTTTGAATAATTTTTACTATTGAGTTCTTGTTATTTTTTGTGGTTTATTTTGCAAGTTGTTTTATTATCTTTTTCTTTTAATTAGCTTATTTTTTTATCATCAACTTTTTTTATACTTTATAGGAAAATTATTTCTTAAATGGTGGTTAAAATGAGCTTGGTTAGCAGATTTTGTGATCAAGTCTGCTCGTTCCTATTGTTTAAAAAGGCATTTAAGAGTAAGAACAGTTAATCATAAGTATTGTCCTTAGAGGTATAAGAAAATTATTCTTACAAGATCCTTATAAAAAACCCACATGATAAGTTGACATATTTCTTACTGCTTTTGAAAAAAAATAGAAATTTTTTCCTAATGGGCTACATTTTAGCAACTTAGCCTTTGCAGACACGGCAAATGCCCAAATATGAGAGCCATTTCATGTAGAGGCACTATCGCTACCCAATTTGGATGCTTGAATTAATTTTTAATTCAAGCTCTAATATTTGCGTGGTTCAAGCCACATATTGGCGTGATTTTAATCTTGCCGAGAATACCAGAGCTAAATTGATACCAGATGCCGCATAATCGTACAACATGCGTACCTACGATTTTCGCATCCTGAAAATCTGTCGACTCCAGCCTGGTCGAGTGAGTGAGTGAATATTAACGTCGCACTGATTAGCAACACGAGGGCTTTTGGCGACGGTCCGCGTAATTTTGAACCATGGTCAAGTGACGCAGACGACACCTGAGCTGGTACCCCCTTTCCTAATTACCACACCACACCAACGGGAGGACGTTTGAGCTCTCGACAGATTTAACGTGCATCACTCCCCTACACAGCAGATCTTTAGTAGTACTGGGATCGAACTCATGACACGCTAGCCATGATCCGATGCCTAGACCACTTGGCCACCGCGGCCACACTACCTTTAAACCACCAGAGCCGACAAAAAAAAATAGATTTTAAATTTAGGTAAATTGATTTACATTTTATATATAAATTAAGGTTATGTTTCTAATAATTTATGCTTTTATTTTTCTTCAAGCAGAGTAAAAATTGAAGATATTTTAATGAAATTTACATAATTTAATGTATTTGTCATTTTCATTCATTTTTATTTTATTATAACTAGAAGGGGTACCCCCTGTCCACCTAACGACGGTTCAACCCCTATTTGTACAAATTATACAGCTGTTCATACTCATAGCACAAATTGTAAAACTTTAATTTACTTATATTATGTAGTTCTATTAATTTATCTTTGATATGTTCCCACATAAGAAAAGTATCATTGTCTCCAATGATTAACAAAAAAATGTCTCAATCTCTTTGGCATCATTTTTGGCGACCATATGGAAAACTTTCTGGGTGTATTTGAGCTGTCCGGAGATCCATTTTTTTTTTTTTTTTCTATATCAAAATGGTATTTTTAAAAAAGATGCCTCCCATTTTCAGTAAACTAAATGCCTCTTTTTTCCTTCTTATTTCTTGCATTATCCTTGATCTCATAAATATCTGTGCATAAAATAAATGCTTCATTTCTCACATTTGCACTTTTCATCGTGTTATGTTGTTTTACGCTCACTGATTGAACCACACTTTATTCTCAGCTAATTTCAATGTACAATGAAGGAAACAATATTTTGCTTTCTTACATCAACAATATATATATATATATATATAGCTACTTATCCTACTACAAATGTGTGAACACTTCATTGGGAGTAATATCGGAAAGATTTATGCTAGAATAGTAACTGTGTTTGTAATTAAAGGTGATGATTTTTCTTATGTAAATAGGCTTATAATGTAATATTTACATTACAATGTTTTCATTTACATAAGAAATTACACCCCTATATTGTCATTTACACTTTTTTAATACGGTTGAAACAACCGTATTTTAATGACTCTGTTAATCGCAAAAAAATTGCTTTCCTCAGAAGGAAAAAAGAAAAAGAAACACATTAAGAGAAATCCTTCCCCCCTTTCTTATAACTATAAAATCAGAAAATTCTCCATTAAAATGCAGACTTTAAAACCTGT
This sequence comes from Trichonephila clavata, assembly GCA_019973975.1. NCBI lineage: Eukaryota > Metazoa > Arthropoda > Arachnida > Araneae > Nephilidae > Trichonephila > Trichonephila clavata. Next base: position 3,015 of record BMAO01018894.1, on the reverse strand, counting down.
TTAAGAACATTCGAATTATATTAAAAGTAAACTCCACCACAAATAAGAGTTTAATAGAATTTAAAATGTGTTAACCATTGAAGCAATCTTGAGCAAAGCACAGTAGAAAGAAGAAAGGAATACAAATTCATTTATGTAAATGTTCCTAATTTCTTTAAAAGGCCCATCACAACATCAAGCATTTTATTTTATTGAAATTTTCAAAACTTCTCCAGAATCACATTAACGTTTTGTGAAACACGTATACCGCTTTTTTTAAAAAGAATAAACGTTTTGGTTTCTTTCATTTTTGTTGTACACATTTTCCTTTAAATATTTTCATTTTCTGAATTATTAATTAACCAGTAAAAATGAAAGAAAAAAACATTTGTATCACTGCTTATGCTTGTTTTTTTTCCTACCAAAGAATTTGGTTTTTAAAATTGTACTATGTAAAGAACATTTTAGCTTCTAAAGGGCTACTATGGTAATATAACACAAGTATTAATATAATATAATTGCGATAAAATTTTAAAAGTGGTAGGTGGCATTTTATACATGATAGAAAATAGCCTTCTTAGAGATTAAAAAATCTAAAATTAACGCCTAGATGCACTGTATTTCAATGAATATATTATAGAACTCTTACTCGTAACATTAGCACATGTTAAGAAATGTTATAATGAAATTAAGGCTTTGTAACAATGAGAATTTGAATTAAATTCTTGTTTTCACTTTAAAAAATATTTTATTTGAAAAAAAAATTTTTAATTTTTATTAAAATTTTAATGACTTAGGAAGACCCATGTTCATTTTATGTCAAAGGTAACATTTTAATAGATTTAAATTAAAAAACAAAATATAAGACCTTTGAATAAGAAAAATTGTTAATTAATTCAATTTTAAATGTGTTTATGTCTACAATAAGTATTAGAAATATATGATTTATTAGCCAGATATTTTTCCAACTACATTTCATGTAAAACATATATGCATTTTAGGGATCGGTTGCATAGATATTAATAAGGTCAAGTGTTACTACAGGTAAGTAATTAAACGCACAGTTTTTTTTATCAGTCTTAATAAAACTAACGACAAAAAATTATATTACTGTATTATCCTTTTTAACAGATTAAATTGCCCAAAATTCTCAGGTTAAATAAGAAGTGCATTCTGCTAAGGGTACCAGCCCATGTTGGAATTGACGAAAACGAGACCGCTGATGCTTTAGCTAAAGAAGCAAGGAAACTGTGTGTGGTGTGTTGTGTGTGTGTGTGTGTGTGTGTGGTGTGTGTGTGGTGTGAACTTAACTACCTTTTGTAGTCACACTGAACTATATAAATTCAGTGACGAGGTCTAGATTCAAAGACAAAACAGTAAATTTAAATACCAAATTTCTGAACTATCCATCTCTCACAAATACGACTTTAACGAATACCCTCACCAGACTCAGGGCACGCCACCTAATTGGGATGAAAATCACAAAATAGTATAAGAACATACCTGAAATGTAGGAACTGGTCTGACACAGAACTGACCTCTGACCACCTGTTCTCTTGTCCTGCTACTGGCGATTTTGCAGCTAAATAGTGACTGTCCTCAGGACGATCTGTATTTGGACAACTGCATGGGCATTGCCGACATGGTGTATAGGATCTTCGGTCCTATATGAAAATAAGTTTCCATTTCGGTAAACACGACAACCAACCGACTAAAAGATTAAATTTCAAAATTTTATCAAACATTTCTGAAAGATCTAATTAAAAAAATCATTGATTTCATAAAATAAAGCTTATTAATGTGTAATGCTATTTTTTCAAAGATGAAAAAAAAAGAGATTGTAAAGTAAATAATAAAAAATGATATAACTATAAGAACAATCTAAAAATTAGCGCCTTCGTAGCGGCACAACTAAATTTCGAAACAACACATTTTCTATTAGAAAAAATGTCAATACGAAGATAGAGGGAGATAGAGAGAGATAAAATTTCTCGTTACATCATTAAAATTTATCTTCTTTTGTATTTTTATTTATATGTACTCTATAACATAAAAAAGTGGCAAAAAAGAAATTATTTAAAAATTTGATGATGCCACCATGAAATGGCTTTCATATATGGGAACTTGCCGCTTCTACAAAGACTCAGTTGCCAATAAGCAGCCAATTTGGGGGGGGGCAATCACTTGTGTTACTATTCCTGAGTGGGCCCTGTCTGAAAATCTTGGATGATCTTTATAATCTATCTTATCTATTAATATGTTACGATTTTTTTTGTTTACATATGTTGGATCCCTGTAGCTTGGGGGCCCCGTATCATAGATAAAGGTGGTAGCTACGCCCCTGCTTATAATAAACTAGTTAAATAATTAACTTTTGGTGACATTTGTGACTAGATTGAGTTCCAGCGCATTGCTATGTAGTATCCGAATGATGCATACAATAGAGGATACAATAGGATGCCAACTGTATGAGTCAATTCCCAGCCGGATAACAACTTAAATCAGGGCAAGAGGTAGGTCAACAAATTTTATTCACTCTTGTAATTGTATTTTCTGAATAAAATATTCAATTCATAAGGTACTTAAAGCACCGCATGCTTCATACGTATATTTATGCATATGTATATAACAAAACACAAAAAAAGAATAGAGATTAAAATGAAATCATGTGAATGAAGTGTTCTAAATACAAAAATTAGAATTTAGTTTTGTGATTCCATTAGATATATATAAGTATATTACATTAGAAGTCACTGACTTGGCGGAACTTGCGTGCAGTACTACATTACTGTGTGAGAATACTGCCAACTTATGTCGAAATAAAATTCACTTCCCTGTATAGTTGGAATTTTCAACTTTTATAGTTACTTTGTTGTCTACTTTATTACTTATGCATTTTGAGGGGTTATCAGCTCCTTTTTAATAACTAAATACGCCAATTTCTCTTGAATACAAGAAACAAAGTACAAAAACCTTTACTTAAATGTTATGATAATTAAAAGGGAATCAAAGCATATTAAGCATTATAAAAATTGC
>BMAO01018893.1:0-42632 GCA_019973975.1 Trichonephila clavata | reverse complement strand
GTATTGTCAAAGGTAAATTTTGAAAATCATATAAAAACTACATAATGTTGTGATATTTTTATTTTATGTTTTAAAAAAAGTGAATTATTTCTGTTCATTCATTGCTATTTCTTCAAACGCGTGAATTCTCTTTTTCTTTTCTCAAAATTTCTTCTTCTAATAATGAATATCTGAAGTGAGCTGCATTTTCAGTTAAGTATCTAAAATTATGATCCATTTTGCAGAATATTTATCTCGCGTATTTTTCAGCTAAGTTTCTCTACGTTCCTAATATTAAGTCTAACGTAGCATTAAACCGAGACTTACTCTTGCCTTATCTGTCAAGTTAAGAGTCATTGAAATTATCTTGTTAAATAAAAAGAACTATTTTAGTTTTGTGAATCTTGAGTTCTTAAGAACTCTGAAAAACCCAAGTAATTATAAAAATTTATATCATACCTCATTTATATAGTATAGTAATACAGAACCACACACTCATTTCTTTCAGATATTGCTTTGGAGATATTTGAATAACTCGTTAATTTTCCGCCAGAATATATTGTGTGCAACTTAATTTGAAAGTATTTGTTAACATAATATTGATATTCTTCATAAAATTTAAAAGAAAGACGCGTACATATTTTTAAATCATTCTGCTACCATTAATTCAACTAATCCACTACGAATTTCATTAGAATTTTAGAAGCTATTTCAGCATTATTAAAATAAGAAAAAGGTAAAATAATTAGCTTTACCTTTTGTTACTTGTGGTTTTTTTAAGGCACTGTATTAGCTAAGCTACCAAAAAGCAATGCAACTCTAGGCTGCTTTCCTTAAAAAGTGTGTCCACTTTGAAGGTGTTTCTTCTATTTCAGTTCCATTAAGAAATTTTTACTTCAATGCATTAATTGTATTATAGAATTTGAATACACAAACGAGAAAGGGAATTCTGAATGTATAGTCTATAAAAGTAGAAACCATTAAGACTTAGAAATGACTTTCTACCAATTGTTTTTGGTATTTCTTCTGTTATTACTGTATACACGGTGAAATAGGACTATTTGGGAAACAATTTTGTCATGACATAAGTTCAATTCAAAAAGCTCTCAAACATTATTCTAAAAACAAAAATCATGCACAAAAATTCAGTTCTATAAGACCACTAGAAGCTTACACATTATACGAAATTTTTATCTGCATTAATAAAATAATTAATTTTTCATTGATTAATCGAAACGATGACACTATTATTATTTGTTTTACTGTCCCCCCCCCTTTTTTGTATTAATCGATTTAGTGTGTGTGGACACTGTTGCATATTCAAAAAATTAATTTTCTCCGATCAACAACACAGAAGGTGTGCATTGCAATGATTTTTAAAATTGTTGTGGTTGCTTCATTTGAAACAAACAGAAAAAAAAATGTTTTATGTAATGAACAGAATGTAAAAGAGTTCTTATTCAGAAATGTAGAATTAATTAGTCGAGATTTATTGCTATCGCATTAAAAAAACGTTCCACAGCTTTGGGGGAAATCTAGTATTGTAAGTGCAATGCGATTTTGGACAGAATTTCATTACGGTAAACTCTTTGCAAATGTTTACTCCTGTAGAACAGGTTTCACCGCAATGAACCTCCTTTGGCGTGGTAAAAATAGTAATCCAGATTTTACCTTGATTTCCTAGTAATGCCTGCAAGTGAACCCTGTACTTAAAATAGAATACAAAGAAAAATAAAATAAATACCAACAGAATAAGTAAAGTAAATTTATATAGTTTTAGTATAAATAACATTTTGTTTTAATTGCAAAAGGTTAAAATTAATTGTGTTGGTTAAAAAGGTAAAAAGCCGTTTTACACGTGATCGCAATTAAATTTCAACAACATTTGTTATTGATGATTCGAATCACAAAGATCATTTTTAAGTAAAGGAATTCTAGAATGCAACATTTTGTTCTGAAAAGTTGCAAATCTTTTTAAAAATATCTAAGTGATTTTAATTTTTTTGGTCAATAATTTGATTAGCGGAATGATTTTCAATTCCTCACTTTTAAACTAAAAATCATTATAACAATGTTTTGTGTAATGTAGAAAAAGTTAAAGTTATAATATCTTTATCGTACAAAAAAAAATCAAGTTTAAATAAAAGAGAAAATATGAATGGGGAAAAAAATCATTTGAGCACCACAAATGGCGGTCTATCTATAATTTTTGTGTTGTTTCATTAGTTCTTTTGATATTTGTATTGAGATTTATTTTTCAACCCTATTCTTAATAATCGTGAAATAACACTTGAAAATATATAAGAATATATGTTCGCTGTAATGATACAAAATTATTTACTACAAGGGTTTCGATTATCATGGCTTTCATTGATTAACATTAATATTTCAATAATTGGAAGATTAAAACCAAATTTTTTAACTTTCTTATGATACACATTTATATGAAATGTGCCCATCGATATTATTAGACGATTCTAAATTAAGATAGATTTAATATGACAATTCATCATGTACTCCAAAAATGGTACTAATTTCTGTTACATTCACTTAATAAAACTTTAATGCACATTACTTTGTAATAATGTAGCATTTACTTACAGGAATTAAAATTTTTTCAATTTATTTACGCAACAAAAATTTCAAAATTTGACTTCTATTTTTAGAAGGTTTAGAAAACGTGTAGGGAAACGCGTGGAATAGTAAACACGTCCATTTAAAGGGAAACTAATATTTTCGAAACTAACCGTTTCAGATTTATTTCATTCGCTTAATAAATGTGACAAAAGTATGATATCTATTGCAACAAAAAGTGCACATTTAGATCGAACTGCATTTCTTTAACATCACGAGGTTCTCTCTCTTTCTCTCGCTGTTAAAAATTTTAAGTTCAACTAATGACGTTCCTCTTCTGTAAACAATTTTTTCAAGTCGTTTGCTTACTCCCTCTAAATGTATGTGCATTCATTTAGACACTCTCTAAACAGCTTCCGCATGTTATTTATCTATTATACGCAGCAAACTGGATTAAAGATTCGAATTTTCAACAACAAAAAAATAGTTTTAACAAATTTTGTTGGTTTGGGATATTTTTTATAGTCAAATGAAGCTACTTTTCAGATAAGTTCCGTGTTTTTCAATTATAATTTATTGTATTTTAAAAGTTTTTCAAAGTTATTTTAATATAAAACACTGCCTTCTATAAAATTTACAGATTTCATTAAAATTTCTTATTTGCTTAAGGATTTTGCAGAAAATTACATTAATCTGTATCTCATACCATTTAATGCTCAATTGCTCTTCGACGAGTATTTAATTAACTATTTACAGAAGTGTTATTATAGAAATCAAAATAGTTTATAATTTTTTATAAAGTATACATTGTTTCGATCATTTGATCACATTGTAAAATTATACTATTCAACTAAAAATATTCGAAACTTTCAAAACTGATTCAATAGAAAAACACAACTAAACTTAAAATTATTCGCCTGATTCCTGTGTTTGGGTATTGAAAAAAAAAGGAAAGGGAGGGGAAAGAGTTCCCACGACTATAATTTTTTTAAAATTTTGTCTAATGCATTGAATGAAAACTGAAGCGCATTCAACAAAGTTTTAAAAATAAAAAATCCTCTCTAATGTTGACAAATTTCGCATGCATCAAGACTCTCTCTCTTGAAATTCAAAAAGCTTAATGAGTTTTTAAAGGCTGTATCTGCATTGATATTTTTCTTGAACTTTCTAACTCCTTATCAGCTTTTAGTATTTGCCCCTACTTTTAAATTCGTTGATGATATGCCTATCTATGCTTTTAATGTGACAGTCAAAGAACTACGAAATTCGAACATTCAATTAGAAAGAATGTATTTTGTTTCCCAAATCCTGGTATTCGATTATTTATCATGCATAATTTAAATGTTCTTAGGGCTTTTTGTGAGACAATATTTTAATAAAAAAACGAAATGATAAATTTTTTTTTAAAATTTAGAGAAATTGATAGGAAGAAAATCTGGCCCTAAAAGGTGCTCTTCAGACTATGACCCCCCCCCCTCCTGTTGTTGTTTACCTTAAAAGAAAATGAGAGGGAATTAGATTCGATTTGAATTTTGTGTCGTTCTCTAACGCAACAAGAGGACTATTGATGACGGACCTCATTATTGTCAAACACGGTCAAGTATGACGAGAACGAAACCCAAAGAGTGTTTAAAATTATGCTGCTGTTGTTGCTTATGCCCCCTAATCGCGACACTAACATCAGATCCAGGTCCACGAAATTCATCGCGGTGAGGGGCTAGATTTCTTACGCCTGTCGTTAGCCTTAGCTTTGAGCACCATGCAGGTGACAGTATGATTTGGCTCATTTCCACCCGAATTTTGAGGAAGAACACACTGGGGGTGGTCAGGGACCTTCCACCTCTCTTCCCCTTCCACCAACCTCGCGAAAGGACTTGCTACTCGACGGCTATTTAGAGTACCCCCATGCCACGTAGGCACTATACATTGACAAACATTCATGCCTTCTCTGGGATTTAAAGCCAGTCCCTGCGGCACAGTAGTCAGCGTCACTAACCACTATACCGGATAGGTGGTGGTTAAAATTATAATTGCGTTCATACTTAGGATTACTAGACGTCGGGATTTTGAGTAACATGCTTAAGTTTTCAAGATTTTTATTAATTTCAGCTGACACATATTTTTTGTTTGAAAAATCTCCGACATCCAAAAACATAATTGTTGAAAGTTCCAGTTTCCATTTTTATTTTTTGTCCATAGTTTGCATGATATAGTGTTTGCTTATGATAAAAATGAATCCCACACGACTACTTGCTATCGATATATGACTCAATTTTAGTTTGTTTTGAAAAGATCTTTCGTTACGGTTATAATGTAGCAATTTCTTAACAAAGCCAAAACAATATTCTCCGACAAAAATATTTTAATCTCAAAAACAAACCAACAAGACCACATTTTTGAGGATATAGTTCCTTATTAATTTATGTTTTCTTGTTGAGATTCTTTCCAAAATGTTTAACATAAAATCACACTTTCTATGTATTCTTGGATATTTGAAAAAAAGTGTAATTTCATTGTATGCTTGTTATTGGCCAGAAAAAGTATAAGAACCACTAAAACAACATAGAAACCATCGATGACGGATCTTGTCATTTTGAGTCATTGTCAAATGACAAAGATGTGAGTATTCTACGTCCCTAGTTTCTGTTCCAAGCACTGACCTATTTTAAAATAAGTACACACCTTTCCCCCCATTTTTTGGATTATTACGTTCTATGTACCGAGGATGAAATAATTAACAATAAATTACATTTTAATTTTATAAGAGGCATTCTTTTTGTTATAGAGATATTTTAACGTATTTTTTGTAATTTTTATTTATGCTCAAGCACAAAATGTACGCAAAAAGGGGGGGGGGAGTCAATTCCAACAAACAAACAAAAATTTCAATTAACACATTAAAAGGCTATACAAATATTTATTTAAATTTCAAAATGTAATTGACATTTCCCGATTTGATTATTTTTATTAATAATGGTTTGAAAGAGACCCATTTACCCCAAATTACAGCACATTTTCAAAATTAAAAAAAAAAAATAAATAAATAAATAAAATTTGTGTGGAAAAAAGGCCTGCATTTGAAAGAAACTTTCTTCGAAAAATGCCTTCAGGCGAACGAATCGATTACTACGTATTATATCAGGATTGTAATTTTTATCGATTTTGATCGCACGTGAGTAGCGACTCCTTCTGAGATACCGATACGTATCTTTTTTCTAAAAATTGTTGCTGATAAAGCAGAGCGAATTAGGCAGTGATAAAAATTGAGCATTAACATGCTTAAGATTATTCCGATCTCACTTCACGGTTTCAAATAAAGAAAAGTCATAAACGGAAGATTTCGAGACATAGCGTTTTAAAATTATCTCGCGTGAACAGTATTTTAAATAAACACACATCTCGCTTCCCACCAATAAAATTATAATTCAATAACCGCTTCCTGAAATTTCAATTCAGTTTCTCTGAGCGCTTAAAAAATAACAAATATTCTATGAGCGCAGCATCAACAACTATATTGATCTTGGATTGAGGTACTTGGGCGAGCTTACGTCATGTACTACTTTTATCAAGGAGAGATACTTTTTCTCTTCAGTAATGTGAGTTTCATTTTGAGACATCCACAGTCAGAGAATTGTGAAGACTGTTTTTCTAATTACAAATAAAGTTTTGTGCAAAATGTCTGTATGTGTACACAACAGGCCACACAAAATGCAACACCTTGAAGGAAGCAAGCAAGCAAGCCATGTAAAATTTACATCATGCGTTGGCGGCGATGAAACATGCCAAAACATTAGCATTTTTTGCACAGACGCACATGTGCTCTTCATTTCAGAACTGGGTAATAAATTTAATACTTGAAGATGTAACGGGAAAATAAAATTTAGACGTGGTCTAGGGTTTAATTTTAGATCTAATTTAATTATCCTTACACACACACACACACACATATATCTAATATATAAAATTCTCCTGTCACAGTGTTTGTAACCAAACTCCTCCGAAACGACTAAACCAAATCTTACGAAATTTTGTGCGTATATTCAGTAGGTCTGAGAATAGGACGTAAATTATTTTTCATTCCGATATTGCAATTAGTTAAAAAGATATTAATTAAAAACCTTAAAACGCCTAATTGTTTTACTCCTGCGGGTTGCTTACTTGGCAGAACTTCCATTCCGTTTTGGCCGAGCGGTGATCCGACGTTTTCCACCATATTAAAATTGCCATCCAATTTTTACTGTTGAAATCAGACAAAAAATAATTACAGAATCGGAAAGATCATTTATTTCGCCACAATACGGTATAATTTTTTTTTTTTTTTGCAAAATAATGATATTTTCTATTTTTTAAGAATTTTTTTAAAAAGGGTTAAAACGGATGCGTTTTTATGAAAGTTATTTCTAAATCGTTGCGTATGAATTTGTTTTCGTTTTATTAAAACGATATTCTACACTAAATAACTTCAAGCTTTTTTCTTTTAGATCCAGTCATTTAAAAAATAAAATTTCCAAAACTTTTTTTTAAAAGATTTTTCAAAAAATACTCAAAATTTTAACTTAACATTGAATAATTTTTTCATTTATAAAGATAATCGCACGAAAATTTATTTCCATATGTAAAAGAATATTATCTGTAATCTGTACGAAAATTGAAAAAATTGCTTAAAAATTACGGATTTAAAAATTTTTTTTGTGATTTTCGTAAAAAACCGTTTTTGCGAGAAATAATTTAAACAGTATTTTTTTGTACATATTTTTTATTTAAAAGTACTTTATTTTTGCAATTAATTTGTGAAGTTTGAAAGCATTAACTTAAAAATTATGCCCTAAAAATAAAAAAAATAATAAAAAATACGTGATTTTACAGTTAGCCAAACATTGGAGTCGAAAAATAGTTTTGCGCCAAAGACCTTTGAACTGTTTAACCGTCGACCGCATCTAACTCAAGGGTTACACTAAAAAGTTCTGCCTTAAACAGGAGAAAATCAGTAAATTTGGTGAGCAATAAAAAATGCGAGTGAAAAAGTTATTTTTGCTTCAATTTTCGTCATTTTTTCTTTAGATAATTTTCAAAATTAAATCATTATAGATGTTAGATTAAGATGACAAAATGTATTCAATACATTTCTGAAACTCATTTAAAATATTTATCAGTATCAAAATTTTTGTTCTCTTTCATAGAACTTATAGTTTACTTTAAAATAATGCCTAATGTATAAATCTTTTTTTGACGTATAATTCCATAATAAAAACGCAAAATTTGCCCATTTCGAAATTTTTTTTTGAATTATTTAGTTAAATAAGCATAACTTCCTTAGAAAAAAAAAGCAATGTTCAAATAAAAAATTCTTCATTACTAATTGCGTGTTATTAATATATCAAAAATCACTAAATTGGCATGTCACAATTAATTGCTAAATGAATATTTTTAATCAATATTAGTATAAAATAATTAATTAATTTTGTTTTGTATTTTATGATTTCTTCTAAAATGAATAAATATAGATGAATTTAAATGAAAATGATTTTTAAAAAGTTCATTGATCATTTAGAATCAGTGATTAAAAAAATAAAATGCCGTAAACTATATATTTTTTAAAAAATTTTAAAAAAAAACTTTTTTTTTTACAAAACAATGATATTTTGCATATTTATGATTTTTTTCTAAAATGAATCAAAATCGTTGCGTTTAAATAAAAATGATTTTTAAAACTTTTAAAATCAGTGATTTAAAAAATAAAAAGTCAAAAACTTTTTTGAACAAATTTTAACAAAACACTCAAAATACTTAAAACAATCATTTAATAATTTCTTCTTTTATAAAGATAATTGCATGAAACTTTTTTCCCGTGTGTCGAACATTTCAAAATATCCTCACAATTTTACTTCAAGATTTAAAATAGTAGTAAAATTTTGTAATTTGAAAAATTTCTACTTTTCTGTCTTTTTTCAACATACAACTATTTTTAAAAAGGCTACATTTTCGTTTCCGGGGACTAAAAAATTGCAACGAAAGAACTCAAAAGTGAGTGAGTGATTTATAAATTCGCATTGTTCGCGGGTTTTTAGCAACGGACCTCTAAATTTTTAACCATGGTCAAGTGACGAGGACGACACCTAAGCTTTTACCCACCTCTCCTAAGTACCACACCACACCAACGCAAGAACAAATTTCGAAAAAGGGAGTTTTAATGTCATAGTTAAAGAAATCACTCACATCGCGCATACACACACATAATTGCTATCGTCCTGAGGGAAACAGGAAATTCCCATGGGGATTAAGTTATTCACTGGTAAAAGCCCGTGCAACCCCGGGGTAAGCGGAGAGGAAAGAAGTCAAAGTAATTTCGAAAAATAATTTTGGAAGTGCTGATTTTGTCAAGAGAAGGGAAAATGTTAAACGAGAAAGCCATGACACGCACTCACGGGCCATACACTCGCATCGTACGCGTCACACCCACACAAAAGTAATGGCGTCAGAAAGAAAGGAGGAAATTAACATGGGGATTAAGTTATACCCTCGGTAAAAGCCCGTGCAACGCCGGGCCGGGTCAGCTAGAAGAGAGATTCTTTTAAATTTAGGAATTTTACTACACGCATATATATATATAGTAATAATGCTACTTTATCAATACATAATAATTATATGCGATACTGTTATTGTCTATAGCGGCGAATATGTTTCACGTGGTAAGTCTTCTAATAGTTTAACTTTGGTTTTAAATATTTTAGTAATTATTACAGGCTATAACATTATAGTATTACATTAATAGATTATGGTTTTATCTATAATATAGTTAAACTTCTCTAGAAATTTATTGCTTTCCCTATGGCCCAAATATTGGCAAATTCAGGTGAAGGTTGGCTGGCCGAAAAACTTTGTTTAAACTTGCATTCCTAGTTCCTAAGGCTAGGAGTTTGCTTTAGTATTTCAGTGGCTAAATCTATTCTATCATGACTATAGTTATCTTAGGTATATAACTATTTTTTGTATATTTTTGTAATGTATATATATATATATATATATATATATATATATATATGCGTGTTGTAAAATTCCTAAATATTTGCCATAAATATTACTAACAGGAGATCTCAGCTACCACCGTATCGGCCATATCAGTGATATAGGGCCTCCAAGCTACAGAAGCCCTTATATGTGTAAGCGAAGAATCATAAAATGTTAATAGTCCCATTAACAAAGGTGCTATTTCCAAAAAGGGGCCCCAAAAAGTTTTTAATACAGGGCCTAATCAAGACTAGCTATGCCAGTGATTACTAACTACTTTATTCTTAATTAGATACAAGTCCAATTCCTAAAATTCAACAATACTAAAGTTAAGGTTAACTTTCAAAAAGTAAAATAGTCTGGGGTTGAAAATAATACTTTGGTCTAAATTCAGTACTTCAACCAAAAATGATTGAATCATCAATGTATTGGTAAAGGTAGTAGGATTTACATTATTTATTTGATCCATTTAAAAAAAGTGCAAATAGAAAGTGCTCAAACAGTTCCTAGTAAAACCCCCTTGAGGCAGGCCCCTTATCTACATATATAAATTTTGATCATAGGTAATTAAATTTTTTGTAATGCAATATATTTTTGTATATGAGCGAGAATATTGTGTGTGTATTACAAGTATTGTATACAATTCTCTCGTAATATAGTTCTACAGTCGAACTCTTGTAATGTATATATATATAGAGAAATCGAATTTGTATGTGACTAAAACTGTTCTAAATAAATATATATGATTTTTACGGGTAAAATTTCAGGTAAAGAAAGATTTTTTTAACCAACCGAGAAACAATATATTCCTTACTTCAAACAATCGAATTTTTCTTCTTTTTCTGATTGCACATGCCAACCTTCTTTGATTACGTTTCTGTTATAAGATAGTTATTTTGGTGACCCCAACAAATTTCATGTTCTCGAGATGAGCATGCTAGATAAACACGAAGTAAAATACATAATAATTTGATCTGATTTTAATTCCTTCTTGGATTTCTAATTTCCCATAAATTACTATAAAAGATCAATCGATTGATAAAACAACTTTTATATGACATTTACTTTAAATTCGAATTTCAAGAGAAATTTATTATTAAAATATTTTACAAAACATAGTTCATTATGGGAGAATTTTTTATTGACGTCGCACTCTAAAGGAACGCGAGGGCAATTGATGACGGTTCTCGTCATTTTGTGAATCTCAATCAAGTAAAGAGTGCCATACATCCGGTATAGTGGTTAGTGACGCTGACTGCGGTGCTGTAGGGCCTGGGTTCGAATCCCGGAGAAGGCATGGATTGAGTGAGTCAGTGAGGGAGTGAATATTAACGTCCCCCTGTTCAACTACACGAGGGCTTTTGGGGACGGTCCGCGAAATTTTGAACCATGGTCAACTGACACGTACGACACCTGAGCTGGCACCCCCCCCCTCTCCTAACTATCACACCACACCAACGGGAGGACGTTTGAGCTCTCGATAGATTTTACGTGCATCGCTTCCCTACACAGCGGGTCTTCAGAGGTACTGGGATTGAACTCATGACACGTTAGCCACGATCCGATGCCTAGACCACTTGGCTACCGCGGCCAGAAGGCATGGATGTTTGTGTTGTAATCCATCATGACTTTAAAATTCCTTCTTTCCTTTGTAAGTGAGTGATTGAGTGATTTTGGGGTTTATTGGCGCAAGAGCCGATTTCGGCTATACTGCGCCAAACATTTGTTTTAATATCTGTGGTCTAGATGGGAAGAGAGAGAGAAAGAATGAATTGAATGACAAGAAAGAGGGTCGAAAATAGAGAAGGATCACTAAGGTACCCCGGGTTCGTGAAGCCCGTGTTTACCAAAGACAGTAAACCCCGTGGGAAAAGGAAAAGATCACTAGGGCACCTCAGGATTGTGACACCCGTACTCACCTAAATAAGGTGAGCCCCCTGAGGGGGTGAGTGTGTTTCACGCGTAGTTCTGTAAGCCCCCGTGAGATACTCTGTGGTGCATGAGGTTTATAAATGTCCTCAATAAAAAAAAATCAAGTAAAGAGGACGCCTTCTGACCTGACATGGCATTCTCCAAACTTTCACATCACGCCCACGAGAAGATATTGAGCTAAGATCAATTTACCGCGTATCAGCAGCTCTATAGGTTGGGTATTTTGCAATGGACCACTCACTGGCCACAAGTTCGTGACCCTAACCACATGATTACTGCGGGCACTCATTATCGGTGAAACCAAAAATTGGAAAAATTATTAAATACAATCTATTGATAGCTGAAATAGTTCATAGCTCCTTGATGGATTAACAAGTTTTCGGAGAATTCGATGCCAACTCTCTTCCATGCTTTATATGATTAAAATACTCCTAGTTCCATATTAATCTTTATTTTGTATTATATCTTTTGTAATATATAGTGCAAGATAAATATAAATAAAATACATTTATATATGTTAAACATCTCTCACGATTCGCGGCGGACATCTTTCCCCATTCGCTGTAGAAATCTGTAGTCTTCCGTAATGAATTCGAAAATGCGTATGGCTCTTTAATGAATCACAAAAAGTATCTGCATTGTGGAGTCACTCCTATTGTCAGAGTTTCGTTGATCTTTTTGCAAAATGGCTTGAGTGATCGATTGATGTGATTTCTTATTAACTGCCCTTTGAAGCTTCACACAGAGACTATTGGTGACGAACATAGTAATTTTGAACTTCAGTCAAACGTTGACACCTTAGCTGGCATCCCACTCTTCAAAATTCTACACCATGTTAATGTAAGGACTTTGATCTTCGCAGTAGCGTACATAACCGCAGTACTTCTTTGGGAATGGTTTACATTTTCAAAAACAAGTATATAAAAGTGTCGATGAACTAGCTCTAGACTAAAAGTTAAAAATATTATGGCGTATGTGGGAAAGATTTGTATTATTGCAAATATTCTACACACGAATAAAAGACCCATAAAATTACTCAAACGCGTGTAAATTATGTGAAATACTTATGGGATCGCACAAAATTTTTGTACTAAAAATGGGGTCATCAGTATGAAAATTTTAAGAATCCCTATAGTCTAGGACATAATGTGTGATGTAGCATCTGAGTAGAAAAGAAATGTAAAACATCTCAAACCTATATTTTATTTGCTTTTTAAAATCAAGAAACATTTTACCCATTATTCAAAGACAACTCGATAAAACAGTTCGACAAAAAAAGTGTATTTCTTCTTTGGAAATATGGACGAATCCTGATTGCATAGACTTGTTTTATTTTTATATTTTGAATTATAATGATATAAATTAGTTTTTTTTTAACTATGCAGTCATTCACCTTTAAGCACGAATTTATAATCCCTTGCATAATTAAGATTTACATATTTTTTGAACGTTTTTTTAAAATATGTATTCATGGTGTGAATTTGCTTAACCACCTGATAAAAAATGCTCAGTTTTCGCTACTTCTGTGAAAAGTATTCACCTGGGTTTTCTCAATTCACCACGAGGCTTCTCCTAACTCATAGTTAACAAATAGCAAACGATTTTCAAGGCGGATAAAGAAAAGAAGCAAAAAAGCATTCCATAGTTAGCAAACGATTTTGAAGAAAGGGAAAAAAATGTTCCATAAGTTCTACAGAGAAAAAAAAAGAGCCTTAATTCGAATAAGGTGTTTCATCCGCTTTGGGCGTTCTGAGCTTTTCGTTTTACAAGGGCAAATACAAAACGAGATTACAGACCGCTTTTCGAAAGAAAGTCTGCTATTATCTGAGCAGAGTAGACTCGCTGGCAGAGAGATCAGCCAGTCATTTATTATTTTATTTTAGTTCTCTTTTTTATTATTATTATTGCACTCTCCTCGTCTCACTTTCCCCGTTTTTATTGAGTTGGTTTACTTTTTTGTTATTTTTTGTTCTTCTCTCTTTCTCTTATCATTTATATTTTTTCATATTCTCAGCGAGCACAGTCATTTGAGAATTCTCCGATCGCAACTGTGTTTCCATCTGGCGGCCGATCGGACAGTTACTAGATCCTGTTCAGGAATTGATAATGAATTTCTAGGGAACGCGTACTCTCGATGTTCTTTTTTAATCATTTGTTTATTTGAAGGAATGCAACAAAAAACGTAAGGGCGGGGGAAAAAGAAAAGTCATGAAGAATTTGCGAGACTCATTGAATATTTTAAGGAAACAGCTTTTTCACTTAATTAAATTTTTGAATTAAGTGTAACATTCTTTGAAATAGAAATAATACAAAATTTGCAACTTTCGTATCTATATTATTTGCTCTCATACAGAACAAAAGTTTATCAAAGTGAGTTATACTCTATTTCTCCAATACTATCTCCAGAAGTTTTTCATATTATTGTAGGGGCTTGGAGCTTAAATATCGGAATACGTAGCTGACCAGGATATCTGAGAAAAACTAAATAGCAAGCGACATGTTAAAAAGGTCTAATAGATTATTGAACTGTAAGAAATAATTATATATATTCACCCCTGAGTAGAATTTATTGAATAAACATCACACAATGATATACAACAAGACACTACCGTAAAATGCAAATGGTTTATGGTATTATAATCACGCGCTCCGCAGCCGGGAAGCTCAATTCTTGGTTTGCACAAAGATTCATGGGGCACATTATATAGATTCCTCACATGGGGGGGGGGATCAGAACTTTCAGGTAGAAATTCAAATGTCGTCCGGATTGATAGCGGTTTAAATTTACAAAGTCCGTCACCAGTAACCTTCGTGCAACTACTTCGGGGCCTTATTCTTTTACATTTTTTTAATGCAAATTGAAACATAAGTTTAATTTTTGTTGTCCCCTTATAAGATAATGAATTTAAAAGATATATTTTCCTACATGTATGAGATTTTCTTGAAGACGTCTCCATTGAATACTTAAACATTTTCAAATTGTTACTTTGGATCTCTCTTTTCACTGTTGAGCAATACAACGTTTAGACGTATTCAATTACAAAATACTCATACCGACACACATTACGTGTTTATTTATCCTTCTGGAATAGGTTGTCTGAATTTTTCACGATGGAAACTCCAATCAGAAGGGTTTTTTTCTTTTTTTTTCCCTCCTAAATCTCTACGCAATCTGTTGCAAAACCTTTGACGCGAAAATTTGAATGACTTATTTCTGACGCGATTGGTTTAATTTTCGTATTTTGATTTTTCATTGGTATCAAGCTGGTCGTATCATATATCTCTCGGTAACAGCGTAAAAAACCCAGAAAATTCATCGGTTTTAAGAGAACAGTACAAAAACTTTACAGCTTCTGGACATAAAAACAGTGTATCCATGCCTTATTAAAACTATTTGAATATAATTCCGCAAGAAAAGCATAAGAAAGATGGTAAAATATGGTACTTAAAAAACAACAATACAAGTTAACGAAATTCATTGCAATATCCCTTTATTATTTGGGCAACATTCAGACGATGCTGAGTGCAAATGTTTTTGTTTTTTAAAACACATACAATGTGTCATTTATGTAATAAAAAGAGGAAACTATATATATATTGAAAATCGAGTACAATGAAAACAAAAAGCTGTGCACACATTTTCAAAAGAGCCTAACCACGAAAAATAAAATAGAATAATGTATCAAGAATGATTTCAGGCAAGATACGAGTGCCATTCATATTTCAACAAATATCTCAATGGTGAAAGGGGAGATAATATTACTGAAAGCTGATAGAACTTAAACTTGTACAAAATGTTTTATTGGTTCCATTTGTTTTTTATAGATTTGTCTCGGACCACACTAAAATGGGCTTAATAAATTATGGGAACCCTTCATATATTTACTGTCCAGAACTCTTTCATTAATAATCATTAACTATTTTTAGGGGAATTTAAGTTTTTATAATTATAGTCATCACAAACAATCATTGTACTAAGAATTAAAATAAACATACCTTTATATTCACAAAAATAATTTGTAAACAAAATTTGATTTACCTATTTTAAGAGAAGCTATTTTTCTTTTAGTTGAGCCTCATTTTTGAAAAAGTTTATTAATATATATATATATATATATAATCAATTGATTTGGAATCAAACAAAAAGTTTAAACAGGTATTTTCATGCAGATAATTTTAAAAGAGTTCATCATGTCTAGCAAAAAAAATACCTCATGTCACACAAATATCTCATTTCAAACCTTCCGAGCCCCAAGAGGAAATAATTTTGATTTAAGATGTTGTATCTTAAAATTTTAAGCTTTGTGGAATCCAAGAATCTCCTGACATTAGGCTTGCAACATTAACGACAAACTATAGAACGCTATTTATAATAGAAATTTGGCAAAAAGTGCAAATAAATTTCCTTTTGTGTGATTAATAAATACTAAGTGCTGAAAAGTCTACTTTGCTTGGACATTTTAGTTTTTAAAATTTAGGCTCATTTCCTGAATACCTAGTTAAGCTCCAATCACCTTCCTAACTAATTATCTTCTCTTTTCATTAAATAATATTTCTTCGTAAAACTATGTGAGTATCGCATTTATTTGACTTGACTTCGTTTTTTACGTTAATTATCCTTGGTCCATTATCCATTCTTAGTTCTGCATTACAATAATTAGAATTTTGTGCCAACTTGGGGCGTACGTACAAACAGATACTTTAATGTCTCTTTTCAATAATCACAAATTATTTAAATTTCGCAATGAAAACAAATGAACTATCTTTCCTTTTTCTTGCATCATTGTTTTTCTACTTATTTTTGTTTAATCACACATTCACATAATTAGAATTCATTATGTCCATACTTTAATGAAAACGAATTTAGAGTATGTTTACTGTTCTAAATTTTTCCTCATCGCACTTGGAAAAAATAAATCGAAAATGTTTTATAACACGCGTTACTACGAATTGAAATTATTCAAGAGTTAAATATTTATACAATCTAAGAAATCTTTCAGGCATGAGAAAGGAGTGTTTTAGTTTCAAAACTTCTCTTTAAGATCTCGTTCTTAAATATTCATGTCATGTCAGTTAATCTAGGGTAATATTTCACAAAACACACCAATAAATAAATAAATTTTTTAAAAAAATACACTCTAACTTTTGTCATCTTTGTAATTTTAAGGTTTTCTTGAACTTTTTAAAACCCTTAAATAAAAAAACGGATTATAAATGTTATTATTACTTTTTTTTTTGGCCTTAGGTAATTACTTGTTTCTGTTTTAAAGTATTTTTAAATCAACATTGTATCCCAGTATTTTTAATTTTTTTTTGCCTTTTTTACTTCCTTGTAAAATGCTGGATGTAACATATGGCATACATAATCTGAATGCAGCTCATAATTAAAAATAATTAACTAGAAAATTTTGCCTTCGATGGAAATTTTAAATTGTTTCTTTTTTTGGTACTTATTAAATATGCAAAGTTAAACTTTCATAAATTTCCCCGAAGGATCGATTGTGGCAACTTTATGAAAGAAATTCGTGCTAAGAAACGTTTTTAAAAATTTTCCATCAGTATCACTCTCAAAGAATTTGTTCAATCCCTGCAGCACAATAAGCATTCGTGGTCGTGCAACGAAATCATATTGAATTTTCTTCTTTTTTGTTGAAATACTTTGCATTAAAAATTTTATTATATTGGGGTTTGGTACTATACACATAAAGAGTATGGAAAATGTTTATGAAAGTAGTTTAATAGAGGAATTGAAAGACAACGTAACCACCATTTACTAAATTTTTTGCCTTTTGCGTATTAGTTCACTACTACGCTTTAAAAAGAGATTCAATTTCATTCATAGCGTTATGAGATTTTTCGCTCATTTAACGCTCTGTATTACAAAATGCATTCGTAACATTTTGGTATCCATACATAATCCAACTTTCGCACATCAAATATTTTTTTAATTTCCAATGGGGCTGTTTTACCATTGCTGACCTCGTTCATTCCCCGGTATCATTTCTTCTGCGGCATCATTTAGGTGAAATACCAATTATCGCAACGTTATTTTGACGCGCAGTTTCCTCTCCAGAGGCAGGGACCTGAGCTCGGAAGATGCGAAATGGAACAAAAAATTTAATTTTACCAAGAGCATCCAAGACAAACAGGCCCTGTAGGGATTTTTAACATGCCCAATAATCATACGACATGGACGCTCTCGATTTTCTGCATCATGAAAATCCACCGACTTAGGCCGCGGTCAAACCCCCAAACTTGAACGTACAAGGCTCGAATGCAAAGCCATCAATATTTGGTACCAAATATTTTGTTAATGATTTTTAAATAGTTTTAATCAGGTCCTTAACAGCAGATAAGTACGCATAATATACAATAATTTTTGTATATTTACATGCGCCAAAAATTTCTTAAAATGTGGTTGCAAATAAAAGTAAATAACTCGAAACTTTTTTCAAGTAAAAACTTATTTCAGAAGACTTTTGGCAAAGTATTTCTTTTATGGATGTGTAACTAAAAAATTAACAAGGAAAAAAATCCGCGGTCAAGAAATGGAACTGTTTTGGGATGACAGAAGTGATCCTATTAATGTAATTTCAAACTACCGACCTTGAAAAAGAACATTAAATGTTTTTGAAGTGAATGTAGAATGTAGGTGTTAAATTAGAAATATCTTCTTTCTGAATATCTGAGTATGATTCCAGTTGTAATGGTCTTCAGAAATCAAAATTTAAGTCAAATGAAATTAATCTGGAAGAAAAAATATTCCACAAAAAAACTTGAAATAAAAAAAAAATCGTTCAAGGAGGAGATGCCACTCCTTCTTAAAAGTTAGTCAGTTTCACTTTTTCTGGTAAATTTATGTATAATTTCAATAATAATTAATTTCTGCTTTTTTCCGTTACAAAAAATGTTTATCAACTCTTACTCTATTTATCCTAATTTTATTATAAGGGTGGATTATCTCTTGACATTCACACTCTCAATACTTATCTTTTAATTAGGTTTTCCTGACGAAACTCAAATGCTGTTTGATTTTATAAGCACCATACGACTTGCGATCTACATTAGGAATAACCGTACGACAGAAATTTGAAAACTGTTGCATTAATATTTTATCATACGATTGCGTATATTGCACTGGAATATCCAATAACCTATTCTGGACGGGTCTCAAACCGTATATTGCGATTAAAATATTAGAAAGGGGGCCAGTCATTTTTACGAAGACACGCGTTTGATTTCGTATTTAGAATGGAATATCTTGCAGCCCTCCGGTGAAAAAATGCAACGTTTATGAATACAGGATTTAACATCAATAAAACACAGAATCCGTGAATTTATCACGTTGGAAAACACACACCACGTTTATTTTGCTTTTTTCAGTTGTTCGCTTATGCAGGTGCTCAAGGGTTAAAGTCTTGAGTTTCGAGGCTGAGTTTTAGTCCGGATCCCGGTTCTACTGTTGAGATAAATGATTGATATTGCTGTGCATTACATCAAACTAGACCAGTGAATATTATAAGTCGGCTGGTCTCATAATTTGGTCAGGGTTTAATCCTTAATATTATGTTGCACTAGAAAAACGTTAATTCTATTTAAGTGTATCCTTCAGGGGTTATATCCTAGAAATTTGAATCCTATATTATTTATTAAATAATTATCTTATGTACTTATAACTTCAAGAGGAAATAAAGACATCCAGAAGTATCTCATTGGATTACTTTTTTTTTCGTTCTGCTCTTTATTATTCTAAATGCATTTATGATTTCAATAGGTAAATCACCTAATGTGAATGATAGTTAAAAGATTTGTTTCACAAAATGTAGTTTAAAAAAACATTTCTCCTCGCCTAGATTGAAACACTAGAGAAGTACAACCGCGTCCTGCTTCATTCTGCGAAACCTAAAATAACGCCACCTCGCCAGGGCTTAATCTTTCCAATTCAAAAAAGTAGAACCGTTCGGCAGTAGGAACGATAAGAGAATCCCTTTCCTACAAAACGCGAACGATCCCACCTCTCGATGACCCTCCATTAGCGCACGAGGAGCGAACCTGCCCATTAGAGTGGGTCCCGAGGAATGCGGACATCCCAGCGAACGGTGGTTCCAGAACAGGAGCGGGTAATTTCGGACGCCCCGAGAAAACATCTTGTCCACTCCACCCACCCTTTTCTTTTTTATCGTGTTCCTTTTCTTGTTCTTAATCTTCGCCAGCACAGAGAGGGAGGGGGGGTGAAAGGATCCAGCCACCCCCTTCAATCGTCGTGTCACGATTTCGGCGGTGGCCAATTCTTTTGTTGGCAGCAGCCTCGGCCTATTCATCAAGTAGGGCGCACTATGGACAACAAACAATGGCCAGGGGAAGAAGGTTTTTCAGTAGCGTTTAGTTTCTGATCGGAAGATACTGGGAATGGAAGTTGTGGCTGGAAATAATTTCGCCACCAACAACAAGCATGGAGAAAAAAAAAGGGACAGTCGTTTTCGTGTGATAAACGAGAGTGGGAAGCTGGATTATTGCTGCGGTTGTTGTTTTGGTAGTTCTCCGGATGAGAAGAATATGGCGATGAAGAACGATGGTGGAAAATAGCTCTGGAGGAAAGGGGTGAGATGGGAGCGAAAGATATGTGGCCCGAGCAAAAATATTAAGATAAGGGTCCGTGGCTTAATAGACACTAAATCCTATTTGCGGGAGGAGAGGGTCGCGTGGGTACAAGGAAGAAAAATCGGCGAAAAATGGACGCAGGTGGTATCCAAATGGAGGTTCCAATCGGAGAATCTATGTAGGAACTGAAGAGTTACCGTTGGGAGATAAAATCCATATACATACAAGACAGGAATTTCCATCAGCAAAATTTAAAAAGGTACAGCACGAATTGCTGTAATGGAAGGGGTACGTCGCTGCCTAGATGTTCGATGGAAGGGAAAATGGAATATCCGAATAGGGTGTTAAAATTTGAATGCATGAATATGCAATTATTTTAAATATTCAACTGCTATAACTGTGCGCTTTGAATTTTCAACGAATTTATGTCTTGATCTATTTTTATGATCAATGAAATGAAGCTGAATCTACTGGGTTAAAAATAGTAAGCCAATTATTTTTCAGATAAAATTATTTATTGTAATAAATAGAACAAGCTAAAAATCATATCACAGAGCTTCTTTTTTTTCGAAGGAGGAAAATTAAGTTGTGTAGGTCGTTCGTCTTAGGTAGAGCTGCTTGTATTTGTCAGTAATTTTCAAAGATAAAATATGTAGGGTGAAATGAAAGCAGAGTTTGATATCAAGAGCATATTTTTCTCATAAAAAATTTATTACACAGAGTTTGGAGAACTATTTGAAGGTATAATGGAAACATATTTAGTGTGATATAAGAATCAACGTAAAAATTCTTCATTTTTCCGATAGTCTGGCCACTGAACACATTTTTTAAAAAAGTTCGTCCCTTATTATTGCCATCTGGATTTCTAAAAGCTCTCGCTAGAAGTTGATAAGATTAGAAATTATTCTAATTGGACCGAAACTATTAAAAATGTACAAAAGATTGTCATTAAAGCTACAGGTACCCTTTTTTTTTAAAAAAAATCTTTTGGAGAGAGTAACAGAAAAAAATAATTTATGTTTTATATTTCAATTATATCATTAAATTGATTATGAAAATAAAAAGTCACTTTGGCAGGCCATTATTTTACAATTATTTCACAATTTTGGAAGCTTTTAAAAATTCTTATAAAATGTTTAATTTTGAAAAAATTTTGCCATTTTAAGTGATTTAAGTTTCTTAGATTATTGGAAACAAAAGTTAGCATGAATTTGAAAATCGGTACCCTTGTTGAATTTTTATAATTATTTTTATAGCTAAATCTGGAAAAAACACAATTTTTTTTAAATATTAACTTTAAGAGATTTTTTAAAAAAATAACTAGAGATCTCAGACCTAAATCCATACCAACTTTTATAGAATGCATACTTAGGAGTATCCACAAAAAACTTCAAGACTCGTATCTTGCACAGAAAAAAAGCCTTTTTTAGGTATTAAAAAACGCTTACATCTTCAAAATTAAAAGTTTGAGAAAAACACATTTAAAGTTTGTAAAGGCATAAAACAAAAACTAAGAGTGCTTGTAAAGCTCTAATTTTAAAATGCTATTTCCAACTTATGTTTTACATCAACGCACTACTTTAATTAATTATGACTGAAAACATTTTTTAAAATTCAAAATATGCTTTTGCATTATATTGAAAGCTTTTGTTACGACGACAGATTCTTCAGCTATATCTTAGCCTAACATTTCCACAAAATTTTTATACACAAAATAATAATGATAAAAACTGAAGCAAGAAAACTCACCAAGTTTGTAAATAACATTTAATTTTTCTCAGTTTTTTTTAAAAATCGGGACAGTTTAGAAAGTTTAAAATTTTATTGCGTGACGTTAAAATGTCATAATATAGTACTACAATGTGTAATTACTATAATGGAGTTTGGAACATCATGGAAATGTTCAGGTCTTTCTGTTATATTTGTATTTAGAGCATCAGTACTCTGAAGTCTCATTGTAGTATCAGGCTGGATCTTAGATTGATCAGTGTCAGTCGTATTCCATCTCTTCCAAATATCATTCCTCATAGCAACCAGAGTACGTTTGGGGCCGTGGTATTTTTTCAACAGGAAAACAGAGCACAAAGCTTCGAAGTTATATGAACTACGTGTATAAATAAATATTCACCTTGAAATTAATCTTAATTAAGTAACTATGAAAAAACTCAAACATTCAAGCAGAAATGACTTTAGTAATGAAAATTGCAGTTAATATCCATTTAACACTGAAAAAATGGATTGTGGGATTGTGTTGAAAAATATTTTTAATTAATCCAATTTAGAAATGCGAAAATGCTTTAACATGAAACTTACTGCTTTTCAGGTCTGAAATTTGGGGCAAGCTTTTGAATCTATAGGGGCCATAGGAAAATAAAAAAGAAAAAAAATTGATATTTTTGTTATTTTTAGGGTACTGTTATATCTTAAGCAGGCACAACTTAGCAAGAACAAAACTATATTTGTATGTATATCTTAGAAAATTGAGAGAAAACACTTACTCAGAATCCGCAGTTATAGACCAAATATAAAATGAGCTTCATATATAATTAAAAAGCAAAGTTAAATAGGGTTACTTTATTGATTGACTACTCAGATTGCAAAAGAATTTTTAAAACCTCGAAAAGTACGCCCAAAGGCTTCCTTGTTTGATATAAGCCTATTTGTGTTCAATGCGCATCTGGAAAAAAATTATCAAAACTAATTTATTGAGTTTAAGAGACATACTTTAGCAATATTTGGTGGCCTCGGTAACCTAGTGGTCAAGGTAACGAACTCTTGTAACGTGTGTCATAAGTTCGAGCCTAGTACCGCTGAAGACCTGCCGCTCAGAGGAAGCCGAGCCTCGTTAAATATGCCGAGCCTCAAACGTTCTCCCATTGGTATGGTGTGGAAGTTAGGAGAGGGTATGCCAGCTCAGGTGTCGTTCTCGTCACTTGACTAAGGTTCAAGATTATGAGAGCCGTCACCAATAGCTCTCGTGCAGCTTTATAGTGTGACATAAATATAACTCTCATTTACTCTCTTGGCAACATTTCTTTATGTTAAAAGCAAGTGTCATAGCATTCTGATGCCACCCCGAAATAAAACCTTCAATTGATATTGGAGTGATTGAAACAGTTTCCTACAATTACAAATGTTTACATTCAAAGTATTAAGAGAAACTTTTTCTATTTATTGTATATTCCTGCGTAATACGCGCATTTATATTTTCAAACCGTGATTTTAGGAACAATCGCTGTGTAAGGTGCAGCCTTTTTCTTACGAAGAAACTTGAAATGTACTTTAGCAATGCTCTTATCTTTTGAAGTTTCAAAACAATGTGTGAGTATACAGCAAAAGCATGGAACGAAATTAAACCTGATACGATTTAAAAGTCATTTGAAAAATGTAGCCTATCTGACAATCTAGATGAAACGGAGTAGTGAGGATGAAAAGATGAAACAGATGATGTGCCTGAAGATATAATATATCGACGATATAATCAAACTTTTCTTGTTTTCCGACAATGAAAGTTAAAAGGAATGGCATTCTTTTTAAATAAATAGTATTTAGATATATACAAAAAATCTACTTTTTACACGTGTTTTCTTTATTTTCAATCCGTTCAGGACCGGACAATTTTTCCCGTTAAGCCTAACTCCACTTAAAAATTCAAATAAAATCATTACTGTAATAAAATACGCCAAAATTTATAGCTTATAATCATTGAAAATTCCATTCGTTCCAAATTCAGATTCTACCGATGAATACGGGACTCAGAAGAGGTAAAAGGCAATCTCACATATGATATCATGTTCCCCAAAGTGATCAGGGTCCTGAAAGAATTAAGGCTAACATCGCTGGAATATATGCTATGCATTTTGTGAGAAAAAGAACTTGCAATTATTTTTTACACAAATGTCCAATTCTAGACATTTCGACGGGTTTAGCTTTATCGTTACAACGAGACATTGATAGTTCAAATACACAGCGAACAGATTTCAAAGGGACACCCACTATCATAGAAACACACTACGTCATAAATTACTAAATTTGTGTGTTATTCAATAAGAAAAAATTGAATAGAAATAACAATTGAATTTTAATCAATATGTTCTCAAATAAACAATTATTATGCATGCGAAATAACAATCAAAGTGACACGGGCAAATTTGATTTCGAAGACGATAGGGTTCGAAGGTTCACACCCTAATACAAATAAAAAATGAGCGCAATGTAATTATGCGAGTGTTAATTAAATCTCAGAAGACTCCATTTACTCTAACTTTGAATGAACTGTAATCATTGCCAAAGCATGCTTTTGAATGAGTAATGACCTTCACAGTAAAACGATCTTCGGGAAAACAGCTTCGGGATGAATTATGTTTGAAGAAGAATGAAAAGAAACTTAGGAATAGTCTGTTAGAGAGAGCCCCACGAAGGCAAGAAAAAGCTTATTTTTGGTTTGTTCTGTTTTATTTCGAAAGTTCAACAAATTTTTAAATATCAACAGCAACAAAAAATGAACACATAACACCATTTTATTTATTTACGACTTTTTTGAAAGCATTCACAAAATTCCTATATTTTTCTCATTTGATATTTCTGTTAGAGCCAATTAGCGAGCGATTGGCTTAACATATTTAATATATTCAAAGTAACTTTGGGCAAAATACCATACATTTCTACCTTTGGAAGTCTTAATTATGAAAGGTTTTATGGCGTAATATTAATCTCAGCACCATGTATATTACTTCACATTTTGTTTTGAACTAAATTCAGCTTGACAAACAATAGAATCTTTGTTCGACGTCATCCCAAAATGAACTAGTTTCAGTCGAAGAGAGACAGCGCCACCTTGAGCTTAAATACCAAACTTACCACATTAGTTCGCATATCGACCCACCAGAATACGGCAGCCTCTTTACAAACATATGTTATTCTTATGTATGCAATATTATTCTGCAGTTAAATTGAAACGGGCGAAAAGGATTTGATTTTAAATTACGTGGCACCGGACGCACCACGATTGCTATTGGTGACGGACATCGTAATTCTGAGCCATGGTCAAGTGGTTAACTGGCAAGTCCCTCCGTCCACAACGTCAACACGAGGACTTCAGGTGTCTCAACATACCTCAAGTACCCCTCGTCATGTTTTTACTACTACCACATGCTATCGTTGACGCCTGAGGAGCAGTGACGGATTAAGCGGGTGTCGAACCTGGCGGCCGCCAGGGGCCCCCAGCGCTGGTAGGGGCCCCAAGCTTGATGAGTGCAAAGGCCAGTGACAAACCAACCACGCCACCTTGGAACAAAAAATGAAAAGAAAACAAAGATACAATTTATCGAGGTGCAAGAGAAATCCTAATGTAGAAAAACTTTTGAAAATATTTTTAACAAAACCGAAATCGAATGCATCAGGTGAATGATCTTTTTTAGTTTTAAAACGTGTTAAAAATAATTTAAGACGTACTATGGGAGAAAAGACAAATTGAACAACATAGCCATATTATGTACAAAATAAAATGTTTTGGACAAAATAGATATGGTAAAAATAATTGATGAATTAGCCAAAGAGAAATCAAACTGTATAGCAAAACTGTAAGCCATAGGTTCTCAACGTGGGCGTTTGAGGCTTTCAGGGGCGCGTTGAGATGGCACGGAGGGGCTTGGGCAGATTAACCAAAAAAGACTAAAAAATACGCTGATTATGTACTAGCAAAAGTAAACTTTAATACTGTTTACTTATGTTGGTTGCATGTATTTAAATCATTCCTATATCACATGTACGAAAATTCACATATTTCGGTAGTTCGGGAAGTAAATGAAAAACTAAAAAACTACATTACATTCAGATCTACATTAAATTGAACGATATAGTGCAATTTAATTTATGTAGTGCACGTGTTGTCTTTGTGAGCAGTAGGAAACATTTTCGTCCACTGCATTTCATTACGTATGTTATCCAAGAAACATAATTAAATATGTTAACCAGGAATTAACGGGATTCTTTAAAAGCTGAAACTGTCAATTTATATTTATTTTGAAAGCAATAGTTTATTATGAATTACTTCATATCCTCAAAATCCCTGCCTGTCTTTATAACAGGTAATATAAAAACCTTTTATTCCACTCTTTTAAATGAAGAAATTCAGTAGTGTTTCAATTCCAACAATATCCTACCTATGACTAAAATATATAATATTACACATTTAAATATATTTGTGGCAATAGCTATTTCAGATTCACTTGTAAAAAAACTGAGACTTAGAAGAAAAAATAAAAATAAAAAAAATATATTCTTTTATTATAAGATATTTTTTAAAACTTATCTCTTGTTTTCACCATGTATTATGTACACTCTTATTTCTCTAGAGTGGTAGGGGGCGGTATAGAAATATTCACTAAAAAAGGGGGTGATGTCGAAATATTCACTAGAAAAGGGGGCGATATCGAAATATTTATTAGAAAAAGGGGCACCAATTCAAAAAAGGTTGGGAACCTATGCTGCAAGCTCTTAAGTTAGGTTTTTAATTTTTTTTATATACAGTTAAGACTTTTCTTTAGCCGATGAGTTTTATAATAGCAATACATTTTATTTTGAGAATTTAAAGTAAGCGACTCTTTTCACTATTTTAGTTTTTCAACTCTTAAGCCCATGGGCCTCAAACCTTTTACCGCCAGGGGCCTCCAACTACCTTAATCCACCTCTGCTGAGGAGAATTACATGAAGCATCGAGATCTTCCTCATTTGAACTAATAGTAAAATCTGTAGGAAGCTCAGAAATTGAATCCTTCATCATATGAAAAAGATCATTGAGCACATTGAAAGTTAGGATATACAATTGTCCTCTTCTTTTTCTTGGTGAAATTTCCAAAAGCTGGGGGTATCATGCAGAAATAGCAGTCATTAATGCAATTGGCAGGCTCCCTCTAAGTCATGGGTTCATCAAATTGCATTGCATTTCTTCTGCCATGAAGCCACCTGAAAAAGTTGTTGCATAAGTGTGACAGCATGCGGGAGGGGGCGTTTTTGTTCTGCACGCCTATTTTGTAATCAAACAAAAATAATAAGATTTCTTAATTTCGACACTGGTAATCTTTTTCTGGGCTCAAGTGTCAAACCTCTGTAATTATAACAAAAGTTATCTACACTATTAATGCAGGTTGGAGACATTATATCACAGTTTAAATTACACTGTAACAAAATTACTGAGTATGATACAGCATCGAAAAATATGAGTGAAATGCGAGGAAATATGTCGCTTCTTCTCTTTTTTGCTTGTTATTATGTATTAATAACAAGTTTGTAGGCACCTAACCCTTTAGATACCCTTTGAGGGTCGATTATGGCAAAAAACCCTTTCTTAACGTACCTCTACTCTGTGAAAGGAACATACCTATCAAATTTCAAGTTTGAAGATCTAATAGTTCAAAAGCGGAAATTATTATCTCTAAGGCCCCATTAACCCTTGCAATCCACCTTGGGGGTCTATTTTTGAAAAACCTTTTTGGTAGAGGATCTCTACGAAAGGAACATGCCTGCCAAATTTCAAGTCTGTAAGTCTTATAGCACAAAAACGGGAATATTTTTCTATAACGGCACTTAACCCCTTGCATCCACCCTTAGTTATCAATTTTCGCAAAGCCATTTATTGGCGGATCTTCACTGCATGAAAGAAACATGCCTACCAAATTTCAAGTCTGTAGGTCTGATAGCTCCAAAACAAGAGTATATTTATCTATAACGCCCCTTAAGCTCTTGCAATTTCCCTTAGGGGTCGATTTTTGCAAAACCACTTTTGCGATGGATTTTCATGAAGGAAACATGCCTATCAAATTTCAAGTCTGTATGCCGAATAGTTCAAAAACGGGAATATTTATCCTCAAAGTCAATTAAGCCCTCACACCCCTCCTTGGGGGTCTATTTTCGCAAAACCCATTTTGTAGCGAATCTCTACTCTATGAAAGAAATCTGCTTGTTAAATTTCAAGACTGTACGGCTAATAGTTTAAAAATGGAACTAATTATCTATAACGCTCCTTAATCCCCCGCAGCGCCACTTGGGCATCAATCGGAAGTTTTACTAACTCTGAAACCTTCGCAGGCATGCGTGTCCAACCATTGCCCGAAGTTTCATCGCAATCGGGTGAACGGTTTAGGAAGGCATAAGAGACATACAAACACAAACATTCACTTTTATTTGCATAGATAATGCAAACATTGCATTAGATTGGAGCACCTTTATAATACATAAATATCTCTTCAACGAGAGCCAATCAGCTTTTTTCGATGTAATATTAGTATTCTGGTTATTAAACTCAATCAGCTTTGGGCACTTTACCATTAGAAGTAATATCATTGTTGCTCAATGTTATTAACACTTAATGGTACAATATAGTAACACTATAATACAGAGATATTTTTCTTTTAACGAGTAATGCAAAAATGGTACACATTGGTAACAATACACATTTTTTTAAAAATATAAAGTTATGAAGTTAGTTACTTTGAGAGCAAGCTCTAGAGCCGAGTTTCTTAACTGCGGAGTCTACTATTTTGCAAAGATTTGATAATGTAATTAGGCACACGCATCCTTCCCAATCATACTTGTTGCTTATGCCACCTGATCGACAGTAACATCAGAAAAAGGTCCACGAAATTCATCGTGGCTAAGGGTAATAATTTTACGCCTGTCGTTAGCCTAAGCTTTGAGCCTCATGAAGGTGACAGTACGATTTTGCTCGGTACAACAGGATAGATGGTGACACCATTCGGACCCACTGATTTAACGAGCACGTACTCCGTGTGTACTCGAAGAGCATTTGGTGGCATCGGGCATCGAACCCAGGACTTCAGGTCTGGAGTCCAATGTTCTAACCACTAGGTAATTGAAAATATTAACAATTAGTATACATTTTTAAATTTGATAATTATTTAAAATTTTCACATTGTACTGTGTTTTAAAATTAAAATAAATGACCTAAAACTGTAATACAGTACATAACAGTACATGTGAAGAAATTGACAATTTCACTCACGCGTGTGTCGGATTTGAATAATGTTTATGGGGCCTTACAAAATTTTCGTAAATATTATGTTATCCCCACATCAAAACGCTTAAAAAATCCAGCTCTAGAGTTTGATTAGAAACAATATTAAGATGACAAAAATAGAGAAACAAACAAAACAAAAAAGTGTTGCCAGCTATATTGAAGCTCATTATAGCATAATTGCTAAATTAATTATGATACGTTCTATTGCGGTTGTCCGGAGATTGATGCGGCCAAACAAGATCCGTAAAACCGTTGACTTGAAAAATTGAGCACAAGAAGGAAATCCTGTTGGTCCTAGGACCGAAACACCAAATAACAGAAGTCTGCTTTGTGTGGCACCTATGCTAACTCACTTTAACTGGGCAGAATGAAATGGCCTTCACTTCTACTGTGACTCTACCAGAAGCGATCTCACGAAGTACTTGAATCCCTCCCTTCTAGAAACCTTCTCCCGCCATAAGGAAACAGTATTAAACAAAAATATGACACAATTCAATGTTCTATGGTACAACAATTGGAAAATCAATATAGTTAAATCTATCGAAGCTTAAACGTCCTCCTGTTGGTGTGGAGTGGAAGTCAGGAGAGGGGGTGCCAGCTCTGGTATCTTCCTCATCACTTGACCATGGTTGAAAAGGACGAGTTCCGTCGCCAAAAGCCCTCGAGTAGCTGAATAGTGTGACGTTGATATTCATTCTCTTCGTTATACTTTTTCCCCACGTACTCAATGAGACCCCTTCACATAATTTTGGGGGGTACATGTAGCGCAGGTGTGTCGAGATTTAAGTAACTAATATCTCCAAAACAAAATTTATAATATTTGGAAGGAGAAAGAAATCAAATGTGTAAGCTAAATTAAGAGGAAACAGACAGAGATATATAGTAGGGGTTGGGGAGTCATTCAATTGTTCAGCAATTAAAATAAAACAGTATTTATTGATTTCTGCTGATGAGACAATATGTGAAAGAGAAGGTTTCTAGAAATAAACAGCGGTTGTTATGGTTCCGAAGTTCAGATTGGTATCGTTTGATAAATAGCGTCGTGTTCCTCATTAGAATAAAGATCTCTCGTATTAAGGAGCTAACACATTCAATTTGAAAAGGCTTCTCACGTCAATGAGGTGTGGAATTTAGGAGAATGGAATGACAGCTCAGGTATCGCACTTGTCACGTCAGTCAATAACTAATAAATTACTAAACAATTGGTTACAGGTCAATATCTGTACAGATTTTCGATTGTAGACTCTCTAAATGGCATTGGAGAATGCTCTTTATAATTAGTTGATATTGGAAAAAAATAGATATTTCGATATCATTACTTTTCACATTTCATCCAGTTCCGCGCTTCTCAAACTTTCAATATTGGCCACCCAATTTTCAATCCTAATTTTTAGCGCACTCCCTTTGTACAATAACAATGTATTGAATGCAATGATAATGCGCTTGGACGTTAAAGCTACAATGCAAACTTAATTATAAACCGAACAACATACGCATTAAATTATGTTACTTTGAAGTATTTTAAGTAAATTATACCTTTAAGTAATGGGACAATTATTAGGTTCGTTTTCTCTCTCTAATTTTTTAAATTAGAACAGATTGCAAAATGATATTTTCAATATAATGATGATAAATAAATATAATATAATGATATATAAAAGATTTATTTCCTCCATCATTCATTTCTAAAAGTACAAATGTTATTAAAAAAATAATCTAGTCCAGGATTTATGAAAATTTGGTGGGAAATTCTTTGTTAAAAAATCAAATGTATCAATTTTGCTTTTTGCTGCTGGTGTGGTATGAGTGCGAATCGATATTATTTTTCGGATTAGCGATAATAGACAACAGTAGAGTACCGAACATTTTATGAGTGCAACTAATTTTTAACTAACTTTCATACCTTGCAAGCGAAAAATATTCCAAGAAAATAGATTGTTTCAAGACAATTGGGAAATTGACTATTTTGTAGTGAAAAACAAGCATGGTTCAGTAATTGTTTGATTTATCCTGAAATGTATTTAAAAAATACCTATAAACAGGAATCGTTCAATGATACTTTTCCTCCAAGATCTCTTTCAAGAGATGATAAATAGGCTTTCTTGAATAAGCCTTACAACAACAACAGTAATATATGCAGTGGTAATGTCTCAGCGATAACAAAGGCACCCTATGAAATTTGTTATATCATTAGTTATCATATAAAACCGTTTACTGATGCAGAAATTGTGAAAGAATAGTCTTAAATGTGCTTTCCATTAAGAAAAAATTCAGGGATAAAAATAAAAAAATCTAAAAAAGAATAATTAAAAGAAGCAAAATAGGAGTTATGATATTTTAATCAATTTCCGCATTTTAAATTTTCTATGTTATCTTGATCTTAAAGCATTTCTCCCTCCCCCCATTAATCCTCATGTTGCGGCCCGCGTGAAATAGCCAACATATGTTTGCGGCCCGGCAGAAAAAAAGACTGAGTACCCCTGGTCTAATCTGTTGCTCTCTATCGTATCGATCACATCTGGAATTCTCGCCAACTTTTGCCTGAATCTATCTGGAATGTGCATTTTATAATTTGCAAGCGCTCGTTAATTGTAATTCACAGTATTAAGTATTTACGGCAGTAGATTAAAAGAAAATCATAGAGATGCACTTTTAAGATGTAAGCGAACATTCAACCATAATAAAGTATCAACAAGTACACAGACGAGCATGGTTCAGAAAATTAAATCAAGGAAATATTCTGAAGAATGCTTAAATTTTGGATTTGCCACTATTGAAGTAAATGGAGAACAAAAAGCCCCTGTGTGTTATGTGTGAAAAGTTACAAATCCGAAGAACATTTGGAGGAGGTTTTTAAAACCATTGAAAATCATTTAGCCTGATGGCAAAGAATTTTAAAAAGTATTTTCTTGCTGAGGAAAACTTGATAGCAAGTTACGATTGGGTTAAGGATCCATTTCAAAATACTTCAGAAGGGCTCTCAACTGCCGAAGAAATCTTCATAGATTTTACATCCAATGGCGAAATTAAGTCGTTTTTGTAATAAATCGCTCTTTGAATTTTGAGCAGAGGTGGATGATGAATTTTCTACAGTGAATACGAAAGCATTTCGTATACTACATTACCCCATTTTCAACATCCTATCTTTGTGAAGTCGGATTTCTGCGGTGGCTGCTTTGAAGACAAAATATAGATCTCAGCTAAATATAGAAAAATTACTTAAAGTGTCAATTTCTGATATTAAACCTTTGAAAAATTTTGCCCTGAGAGAAGAGCCCATGGAAGTCGCTAATAATTATTAAAAACTTGTTCTTAATTTAGTATTAAGGAATTAGTTAAATACCTTGTGCAGTACTGATACATTACAAGTATACTGGTTGAAGTACCCGCTCTCTGCACGATTTCATTTTTAAAAAATAAAACATTATTCACGATATAATAGCTGAATCGCAAGGAGAGTAAAAGCAAGTGCACGGCAATGCATACAAACATATAAAATGATTTTTTAAATGAATGATCATATTATAAATAGTTTTAAGCGAACTGTAATTTTAAGCCTCACAGAATTAGCATTTAGAGTTCATGTTAAATAATGAAAAAGAATATAATATCCGATGAAGAATAATTGTGTTATTTTAATATTTAAAGCGAGAAGACTTCAAAATGACTTAATCCGGGAGCTGGCGCGCACTCGAAACTAACGTTAATGGTCATGCCAGGTAACTCAGTCACCCCCAATCCTTTTTTTATAATTATTTTTAGTGTACACGATAAATATCGTAATTCCAGTGAATAATTTAATTAAGAGAAAGTATACTCACCTACTTTCAAGAACTTTTCATTTTTTTTTGTGACAATTTGAGGGGAAAAAAATCAATAAAACTGAACTTAAATTATTCAAATGTCCATGACCTTAATACAGGACGCAAATCACAGAACACAGGAATTTATTTGCAGGAAAAACTGTAATATTTTGTTCAAGTTATTGTAGTTTTACTGTCCTTTGATGATTTACAAATAGCATGTTGAACTTTTACTTTCTTGTATCTTTTTGACAGGGCGCAGTGTGTCTCGATGTATGGCTTCATATTTTAGTTGATGAAGTTCTTTAGGAAGCATTTGAAAATTTTCCTTTCGTTTCATGTTAATCGCTTTTCTCAAATTAACTTCCGCTATCATGAGTAATGTTCATTATTTCAGCAGGTTTTTCCCTTGCTTGATCAAGGGTGGAAAGTGAATTAAGTATTCTTTTTCTTTCTACAGCTAATGTACAGTATTTAAATAATAATAACAGCGATGAATTTTTTATCTTCCTAAACTTTTTTGATTTTGGATCTGGGTTATGTTTTTCCTCAGAAAGAGTCCTATTTTATCTTTAAAAAGAAACGTAAGAAAAAAAATATCTCATCGTAGGATTACAGCAATTCAAACAAAATGTTTTTTTTTTAAATTTGATAAAAGGATCAAAGATTAAAGATTTTATTTTTAATGACTTTATTTCGCCAGATGTTATATATAAATTATATGAGTGTAAATGTGTATTTTTTTATTGTGTCAGAAATTATTTTGTGTTTTACTTCATTCCAGTTATTTTTTTTAAAAAGTCTTTTATTTTCGATAGGCTGTCGCCCCCCTTGTAGGGTTACCTCGCCCCCCCCTCCTCCCCCCAGTTTGGAAACGCTAATCCAGTTGAATATTTCTCTTTGCTTAAAAAATTATTTACCCAAAAATATCATTTCAAACAATTTTTATTTTGTAAACAAGTAAAATATAACTTTTAATAAAATGTTAACTACTGTTTTTTTTTTTTTTTTTTTTTTTTTTTTTTTTTGTAATTTAGAAAATATTGAAATTTTTTTTTGTATTAATTCATAAAAAAAAAAAAAAAAAAACTCTAAATGGGTTACAAAAGAGTATTTTCTTAAAAAAACAATTCAACTTCGATGGAATCGAAACATCCAAAGAAATAATGGTAGAATCTATAATTGGTGCAGTAGGTACTTATTTTCCAACCCCTGGATGGTTCTGGCTTATGAATAAGTTCAATACCATCCCAAGTACAAGTCTTAATAGAATTTGGTCCTTGATATTATCAAAATATTGTTTACAATTTCAATTACCCAAAATTTTTGTGAAATGTAAAATTGTTAGATCATACCAAACAATGAAAGAATTAGGAAGGAAAAAAACCATTGAAAAAAATATTTATTGATATTATTAAAAATTTATTAACGATTTTAACAATGTAAAATCTGGTTGCTCGGGCTTTTTAATTTCTGTAATAATTTAAATGAGCTCTTAAAACTTCACAAAAAAGTAAACTGGATTTTCGGGCTGTACATCTTTGACCCGATTCCTTAGAATAATTAGAAAAGGATGGAAGAATTGACTCGGAATTTCAAAATTTGTTGAAAGAGAAAATATGCATTGGAGCGATGTTATTGAAAGAATTATTTAAGTGATTCAGTTTTAAGCTGAACAACCAAACTTTGCTTTTTATGTAACAAATTATACAAGGAAAGTTTTTTCAAAGTGTATGGAAATGATCGCAGTATTGGATTCTGTACACATTAGTAGAAGTTAAAAAAAGTATTCTTTATTACCTTGATAATAAAATTCAAAATAAAACACGATTAGGTTATTAAGAGATTGTATAAAATATAAATTGTTTTTATAAATAATATTAAAAAAAAAATAGTAGCAAATCATTTTCCTATTTGATCGTACTTCTATTGCTAGAGCCATGAAGAGCAAATATTAATTTGTACGAGGTATCTTAATTTAAAAAAAATTCGAAAGTGAATGTTGCAGAAAGGATTTGCAACAAATATACGACCGGCGAAAGACTCTTGACGTTCTCCTTTGAGTCTAGCCTTTATCCGCCCACTTCACTGGGTGTTTCATAAGAGTGTAGACGCAATTTTCTGTTACTGATCTTAACATTAAGCTTCCAAACGTATTGGGCTATATGCTTTTATAGCTCTCGACTCGACTCAAAAAGGACAAGGCTTGCATTTCTAAAACTGAAGTTTATTAAGTGCTTACGCCCCCGCAACCCCTCTTAGGAGTCAATTTCCGAAATAACCGTTCTTATATATATATATAGGAGATGTCTTCTCAACAAAAGAAACACCCTAGCCAAATTTCAAGTGTGTAGGTCAAATAGTCAGCCCCCACCCCCTTGAGAATTCATTTCCCCAAAAACCGTTTTCAGTGAATCTGGACTCCACAAAAGAAACATGCTTACCAGATTCAATGTCTGTAGATCGAATAGTTGCTGTCGTGAGTTCCCGTGAATAATTTGAGAGCTCTCGTGATGAGTGAGTTGCTTTTTTCCTTTATGTATATATATTTATAGACTAGCTGTTACCCGCCCGCTTCGCTGGGAATTTCATGATGTTTTATAAATTTTTACTGCTTATATATATGTATAAATTATTGATATCTAAGTCCTGCATTAAGAATTCGATTGTATTGAAAAATATACTTAGACCTGTAACTGTCACCTGTTGATAAAAAAAAGGGGCAGAACTCATCTAATTTGTGTTTTCTAAAAATCTCTAAAATTGATGCATAGAATGATGTTTGCTCTTTCGTAACCCAAAAACCAAGTGGATTCCCGCAAAACCAATTTTCGGTGGATCTCTACTCCGTAAATTGAACATGCAAGCCAAATTTCAAGTCT
This sequence comes from Trichonephila clavata, assembly GCA_019973975.1. NCBI lineage: Eukaryota > Metazoa > Arthropoda > Arachnida > Araneae > Nephilidae > Trichonephila > Trichonephila clavata. Next base: position 6,816 of record BMAO01018893.1, on the reverse strand, counting down.
AAATCTAACAGGGAAAAAAAAAAGTTTTACTATCAATATCCCCGTAATCCCGTTGAGAGCCGTTTTCCAAAATAACAGCTCTTAGCGGATTTCAACTCAACAAAAGAAAAATGCAAACCAAATTTCATTATTATAGTCCTTGTAGCTCGAAAAAAAGTAATTTTTTTGTCAATACGTCCCAGTAACCCCCTGCACCCCCCCCAGAACTTAATTTGCTTAAAATACATTCTTAGTGGATCCCTATGCAACAAAAGAAACATGCTTAACAAATTTCAAGTATATTCAATTAAAAACAGGAATTTTTTTCTGTAACTCCTCTTGACCCCTCGCAACCCTCCTTGGGGATCAATTTTCGTTTTACTCTTTGTTAGAGGAACTCTATTCCATGAAAGGAACATGCCTAAAAATTTTCAAGCAGGATGATCAAGTAGTTTATAATGGAAATATTTATCAATTACGCCTCTTAATCTCCCGAAATTAAACTTGGTAGTTCATATTCGCGAAACCCATTTTGTAGCGGTTCTCTACTTTACGAAAGGAATCTGCTTGTCAAATTTCAAGACTGTACGTCTAATAGTTTAAAAATGGGGATAATTATCTATAACGCCACTTCTGGGTCTGTTTTCACAAAACCAATTTTGTAGGGGAATTGCACCTTATGAAAGGAATCTGCTTAGCAAAATTTGAAGACTGTGCGTCCAATAAATTAAAAATGCAAAAAAACAATTATCAATAACGCCCCTTGAACCCCCGCAACGCGGCCTAGGGGTCGATTTTCACAAAACACATTTTGTAGTGTATCTCTATCCTATGAGAGGAATCTGCTTACCAAATTTCAAACTGTGCGTCTAATAGTTTAAAAATAGAAATAATTATTTATATCTGCCCTTAACACCCCTTGGGGGTCAATTTTTCCCAAACCTGTTTTGTAGCGGATATTTACTCCATGAAAGAAGCATTCCTACCAATTTTCAAGCAGGGAGGTGAAGTAGTTTAAAAACGAAAATATTTATCTAGTACGCCACTAAATCCCCCGCAACGCCATTTAGAGGTCTGTTTTCATAAAACCTTCTTATAGCTGATCTCTACTCTATAAAAGAAATCTACTTATCAAATATAAAGACTGTGCGTCTAATAGTTTAAAAATGGAAATAATTATCTATAACGCCGCTTAAATACCGCAACGCCACTTGAGGGCAATTTTCACGAAACCCATTTTGTAGCGTATCTCTACCCTATGAGAGGAATCTACTTACTAAGTTTCAAGACTGTACGTCTAATAACTTAAAAATCGGAATTTCTAACGCCCCTTAAACCCCCGCAAACAATTGCTGCTAATTTGAAATTACAGACACTTCAATTTTATTTATTTGTAAATATATAGATTGGGATTATATAATAACTATTGTTTAAATGTGACTAAAAATGTAAATAAAAAAAAAAGAAAGGATTAAAACTAACCGTAAAACTTATCAATTTTTTGTTTCTTGCATTGCTTTTTGCTTATGAAGCCTTGATTTATTATTTTTAAAAGTGCATCGAAACAGCCGATGCTCTACTTAACTGAACAGTGAGATAACTATAATAAAAAAAATTATGTCACGTGTCAGCGTATTATCATGTGTGCGTAACACTATTATGTCTCATGAAGGCCATCGGTCGCCAGTAACGAAAACAGCGACTTCATTAGCTCAGCTTGGCGTTCATCTTGACATTCAGTTTCACGTTCACCCGTATAGTTTCCGTTCCCGTAAGAATACGGGAATAAAATATAGCCTATGTTACTCCCCGTTAATGTAGCTTTCCATTAGTGAAAGAATTTTTAAAATCGCACCAGCCGTTTCCGAGATTAGCCGGAACAAACAGACAGACAGACAAAAATTTTAAAAATTGGTTTTTTGTTATGAGTACCGTATATACTTTTAGTGCATTAAGTAAAAAGCTGCTAATTTGAAATTACAAACAGACACTTCAATTTTATTTATTTGTATAGATAAAATTGTTAAGACATATTAGTAATTTACACAGCCAGGGATTCGACAATGGTTCAGACATTAGAAATAAATACAACGATAAGCAAATAAAGAATTTTCGATGTCAGTCCTAAAACATATTTTGCGCCCTTGTCATACATGCGATATATCAAGCAACAATGTAATTCGGTGTAAAATTTTTTTGACTGTTCAAGAGCTGTACAATTACCCCCCCCCCCACACACACTCACTCAATTGTTGGTCTGTCTTAACAGTCCACAATTCAAATGTAGCATGAATTTAGCATTTGTCAGATACAAGGTGGGTCGGGTTGTTAACATCGCACTATAAAGCTACAGATGAGCTCTTAAAGACGGATCTCATAATTTTAATCAAGTGACGAAGACGAGACCTGACCTGGCGCCCCCCTCCCTCAGCTTCCACATCGGCCCCTTCTACACAGCGGCACTAAAATTGAGCTCATGACAAGCTGGTCAGGAGTCCGTGACCATGACCACTTGGCTCTCGCCACCACTACGAGGTGGTCGAACAGGACAGATGCAACAACTCGTTAAAATATTAATGAGAAAACTTTGTTAAAATGCCCTGAATGAAGTAATCGCTCAAAAAATTTTACAACTTTAAAAATCAAACCACATCTTTAGAGAAAAAAGATTCTAAAATTTTATATTATACTTTTTAATTTTATGATACAAATTATTCAACAAAGTTAATGTGCTGGTGGCAATATTCTTCAAGTATAAATTTTAATGTTTCTCAGGCTTCTAAAAATGTAAATAAATTGTAATCTGAAAGAATATAAATCTGATAAAGATTTCAGTAATATGCTCATGGATAGTAAATAAATAAAATCTTTTTCAGCTATATATTGAGGCAAATTTTGAAATCCTTCTAATTTTAATGCTTCAAAAAAATCAGAAAAGCAATTTTCTTACGAAAACAAAGAGGCTGGTCTATGTAGAAGTGAACTTTAAATTGTAAATAAAATTTGGTTTTTTGTAAGGAGATTGTTTTTGTAATGTTAGTTTGGGTACTGTTAGGGGTCGGCAACCTATGGCACGCGGTACAATTAAGAACACTCTACCCTATTCTATAAATTTACCAATTTTTTAACGGATGGAAGTTGATAAATTTGTATAATGGACTTTATTTGACAATTTCAGAATTATGAATATTTACGAAATTAAAAGAAAAAATCTGAAAGATAACCGTACAGATATTTTTTAAATTATTGAATGTCATTGCTTGAGAGATTAAATTGTTGAAGAAAGAAAACAGTGCAGTACTGTCCTTTCCACTTTTGGTTATGCATATATAAGTAGAAAATCTTTCATGTGAAAAATATTTCGAATCCGCAAAGAAATTGTTTAGTAACTGAATGCTCGAAATCGGTCAAATTGAAAGTCACAAATTATATCCCTGATTTTGCGATATAAAAGTAAAGCGGTTATTTAACTATAAATGAAGGGATTTATATTTTATAATGTCTTATTTCTTATTTTAATTAATATGTATAAAAATCCTTACTAATATTATAATCGTGAAAGTTTGGATGTATGAATGTTTGTTACTCTTTCCTGCAAAAACAACTGAATGAATTTTAATGAAACATTACAATAATATAGCTTATACATCAGAATAACACATAGGCTATAATTTATAAAGATATTGTGTGAAGTATCTAAAATATAACGATAAATGTCAAGTAAGTAGGAAAAAATTCAACCATCTGCAAGCTCTCTCTATTCTGGTTTTCTTTGTAAAAACCGTTAGTTATACGTATATAATCAAGTATACGAAAAAGCTCGCGACAGCATACATCTATCTTTTATGTGTAAGCCATTATCGCCAAAATAGTGAACCATAAATACAATAAAAATCGATACTTTATTTCAAAGCACGTTTTTTTTTTTTATGATTTTGTTATCAACCGATCACTATTAAAATTGGCAAATACACTCATGGACAAAAAAATTAGCGCACCAAGAAATAATTGCGGGATCGTAACGAAACTTGACATGAAGGTACGTGTTGGGGAGATATGCTAATGATTAGAAATGCAGCCCGATTGCGCATTATGTTTAGCCTGTAGAGGGCATTTAGCGTCGTTCTCCGTGGAGTATAAAACAGGTAACCAAAGCTTATTTGAGTGTGCTGAATCTTTTACAAAGGAGGTGCTAAGGTAGACATGCGATTACGCCGTTTTCGAAGACAATATGAGCAGCTGTCGTTTGAGAGGGGGAGAATCATCGGTATGATGGAAGCTGGGTCGTCAGCTAGGCGAATAGCTCGTCAATTAGGCCGCTCTGTGTTATGAGGAGGCGTTGGTACCAGTGAATCCGAGATGTTATTTACACGAAGACCAGGCTCAGGATGCGCACGACAGACCAGTCGCCGGGAAGACCACCACATCGTAAGAAATGTACGCGTACAGCCAACTGCTTCATCGGCCGCCATCCAGGCACAGGTAGCACCTTCACTAGGGATTCCTGTGTCTTCTCGAACCATATGAATGCACCTGGCTGAAGGACATTTGGGATCGCGGCGCCCAATACGTGCACTGCCTTTGACGTCCATCCATCGACGACTCTGTTTGGAGTGGTGCCACGCACGAGGAAACTGGACTGCAGCAGAATGGAAACAGGTCGTCTTTAGCGACGAATCCAGATTCAATCTCAGCAGTGATGACAATCGTGTTCGTGTGTGGAGACCCCGTGGTGAACGCCTCAATCCTGCCTTTGCTTTACAGCGACACACCGCTCCCACAGATGGTGTGATGGTATGGAGTGCCATTGCCTACAATACACGGTCACCAATAGTATTGGTCTGTGGTACCATGACGGCCCAGCCGTATGTCCTTGACATTCTGCAACCACATGTGTTGCCACTCATTGAACTGCTCAAATGAGCCGTTTTTCAACAAGACAATGCTCGACCTCACAGGCAAGGGTGTCACAAGACTGTCTCCGAACTGTTACTACCCTTCCTCGGCCTGCCCGATTCCCAGAGTTGTCTCCAATCGAGCATATCAGGGATGGTGAGTTGGGCATCCCACGAGTTTGAACGAACTAGAGTCAAGGTTACAGCAAATATGGAATGAAATGTCTCAAGACATCCCATACAGAACTTGTATGCCTCAATACCCCATCGTATCGCATCGTGCATTCGCGCTAGAGGGGGTTCAACAGGGTATTAAATCCTCCGTTCTTTTGCCTTTTTCTCTGAAACAAATTATCTTTTTTTGATTTTCTAATTATTTACTTATATCAAAGTAGTCATCACACATGTAAAATTTCGTTTCATTTTGACGACTCCTTCTTGGAGCGCTAATTTTTTTGTCCATGAGTGTATATGTATTATTTTTTGGAAAAGGTTTTTGCGCAATCCTTTTTGATGTAGTTCCCCACCGTTATAGCACATCAACTTCTGCACCATTCAATCCATCGCTAAGTTAGATACCAACATGGTTGCCAAAAATGATGCCAACGTGGCTCTATCGCCAACATTTTGTTATGTTCCCATTGAATCGCTATTATAATGTAAGAAATGGCGTTGCTTGCGAATATTAAAATTTAAACAGAAAATAAATACAACAGAAATTAATATTGACGTATTCAACATCGAGATATAAATTATTTACACTATTTTAAGCGTTCATTACAAAAAATTTGTAACAATGTGTTACTTTTGCTAAGCAGAGATCAGCTTACGAAGGTGTTTTCAAAAATCAACCCACAAGAGAGTTACGGGGCGTTATAAGTAAAAAATTCTTTTTTGTGTCACATTTTATTAACAATTCCAGTCTCAACAACTACAGCAGACATATCTTTTAAAAATGAAATTTATAAATAAAAATAAGATACCCATGATTGACTATACGTGGACAGATTTATAAATCTATTTATTTCTTGAAAGAGATATTTTACAAAAAATAGATATAAATTTACTTATATAAATCAGTTTAAAACAAAATATGATAAGTTCAATTAAAATGATTACAAAAGTTGAAATTATTTTGTTTACAATTATTTCAATTAATTTGCATATTACATGTTTTATTAATGTGATCAAACAGATTATTTAAAAACAGGTTTAATGTGCTCATATAATTTTTCATATTAACAACTAGCTTTTACCTGCGGCTTCGCTCGCGTTGATGATTCTTTATGACAAAGTCATAATAATTATCATTAGAAAGTAAATAAAATAACATGATAGTATTTTATTGTTTGACTTGGACCATTAAAATTTAAAATTGAGCTTAGTTCAAAAAACTGAAAGCATGCTTATTATAATAATTTACAAAAAAAAAAAATTCAATAACTTAAACTATTAATATTTTTAAAAGTTGAAAGTATCTACGTTTAACATGTAATTCATCTTTAAAAGAGCTAAAAACAGAATATTTTAAGATGCTACTATATATGTATCATATGTTCTTCCGTCAGTTGCAATAAGCAAGATGAAACTACTCTTGCTTCGCAGTGGACATACTCGAGTTCAACGGCATGTGGCGGGTTTACCATCCTTGTCCGAATTGCAGTGTGACCCAAGCTGCTCCTGCCCACATCTTGGCTTGTATTGGTTGCCATAAGAGCCAGCTGCTCTTAAGCCTGCTACAGTTCTTCATTATTTAAAAACCCACAGGTTCATGGAATTGATCTAGATGTTTCTGTCCATGTAACTATATTTATATATCAAGAAATATCAATTAAAAAGTTTTCAATTTTATTCAAAAGGTCATGAAATGAGGGGAAAAAAACAGTTTTTAAAAATTGGTGGGAAAACCCAACAGGAAACATGTTCAGCTTTTCTACAAATT
>BMAO01018892.1:0-109306 GCA_019973975.1 Trichonephila clavata | reverse complement strand
TTGTTAAGAATAGTTGACTCCTTTCGCCGTCCAGAGATGGCGCCACGAACTGGACTTGGTTTTCTAGTATCCGGAGTGATTTCGGGGGAAAACGACATTCCATTCGGATGATTCGGTTGTACTGGTCGCCATTCTTGCGATTATGTTTTAGTGAATGTTTTTTCTTTTATCGTACATGTAAAGGCATGAGTGTGTGTGTGAAGTAAATATACATGAAAAGTCGACTTGTGAAATCAATAGTGTTCAGTAATAATCTTCAGTTATATATATATTCTATACAGCTTTTTATTTCGAAATACTTCCACAGTGTTCCTACGCCTAGCATGGAAAATGGCGGTAAGTGAAAATCCGTTCGTTATACAATTGATAATTGCATTCTACATCAAACTCAAAATCTAAAGTCTCATTCTCATTCATAACATGTGGTCCGTCGAGCCGGAGAGTTATTGATGTGATTAGTCTTTGTTATTTTAATTATTCGTTTCATACTCGATATTCTTATTCTAGTGCATTTATTCTGATACGAATTCTTGAAGTATTCTTATACATTCTGATTAATATTATTCGTTTCATACTCGATATTCTTATTCTAGTGCATTTATTCTGATACGAATTCTTGAAGTATTCTTATACATTCTGATTGATATTATTTATTATTTGATTCTAGACTTATTCTTTTGTTCTATTTTGTATAAATATTTTTTGATAGTTGTGTATTTGCATTGTGTCGGCATTTGTTATTATTGGTATAGTTGTGTATTTTGTGTAGAATTTTAAAATTTCATTCATAAATCATGGCTCCAAAACAGTCGAAAAATAGTGGTAAATTTGATTTAATTATAAAAGAATTAAAAGTTTTTGAAAGTAGAATAAATAAATGCGATGATAATAAATCACGCATACGTGTTTTAAAAACCCAAGTGTTGCAATACGAAAATAGATTAACTGAAATATTCGGTGAATTGTCAACGCATGAAAGTGATGAATCATTTGACATTTATATGAAATATAAAGATATGTTATTCAATTGGGTTGTTGACCTTGAACAAAAATCTGAGTTTGAGGAAGTAAAAAATAGTATTCATGTAAAATCTTCAGTAGTTAATTTACCAAAACTTGAAGTTCCGCATTTTTATGGAAATTGCGAGAACTGGATTTCATTCAAAGAGCTATTTAAGTCTTCGATTCTAGATAACAAATCAATAAGTGATCTTGAAAAATTGCAATATCTGCAGGCTTCTGTTCGCGGGGATGCAGCCAAATTAATTCGGGGTTTTGCAATTACTGTGGACAATCTTAAGAACTGTTGGGATATACTGTGCAGTCGGTATGAAAACAACGACAATTAGCTCTTAGCCAAATAAATAAGCTATTTAGTATTAAGATATCCAGGGCAAATACTTCAAAATTGCTTTTGGAAATAATAGATATTTGCAATGAAGTCATTCGAAATTTAAAAACTTTAGATTTAGAAACAAATTCATTAACAGAGTTGATCATAATAAATTTTCTCATTTCAAAAGTGGATGCATGTATTAGGCAACGGTGGGAATTATCTTTGGAAAATAATAAAATTCCCACTCTTGAGGAATTTAGAGTTTTCATTGAAAGAGAAGCTCGTGGTCTGAATGAGTTAAACTTTGTAAAACCTGACATTAAGAAAGGTAATGTTAAACCATTAAATTCATTTAACAAATCAAATGTAAATACTACTGTTGTCAAATGTAACCAAGTAAAATCAGGGGTAAAATTAGATGTTGGTCAAAGTAACAATTGCATTCTATGTTGTCAAAGCCATGCCTTATTCAAATGTCCAACTTTTAATTCTATGAATGTAAATGAAAGATGGCAAGTGGTACGGAACAATAATTTATGTATCAATTGTTTGAGGAGTAACCACAGGCTTGACACATGTAGAATAGGATTCTCTTGTAAAAACTGTTCTGAAAGACACCATACATTATTACACAGATATTCAGTCAGTCCTTCAGCAGATACTCAAGCAAATTCTGTTGTGACAGTGTCTAACAATTGCACACAATTGGCAGAAGGTCACGTATTGTTGTCCACAGCATTAATAAATGTTAAATCTAAACATGGTCAACAAATAACTTGCCGTGCTTTGATAGACAATGCTTCTCAAAATTCTTTAATTTCCAAGCAATGTGCTGATCGCTTAAAATTGCCATTAAAACACACCAATCATAGATTAGTAGGTGTAAATGAAACATTTGCTGAAACTTCGTTATATTCGACAAACTTGGAATTTTTTTCTTGTGTTTCCTCTGATAAATTTCAAGTAAAAGCTTTGTTAGTCTCGAAAGTCACTTCAGCTATGCCAAACTTTCCAATTAAATATCATGAGTGGCCTCATATCAAAGATCTAACTCTTGCTGATCCAACGTTTTATATTGAAAATGAAATAGACATTCTTCTAGGTGCTGATGTTTTTATGACAATAATTTCAGGGACTCCTATAATGGGACCCAAAGGTACCCCATCAGCATTGCCAACAAAATTAGGTCATTTATTGTCAGGTACCATAAATACACCATATAATCAAAATTCATCCCTAATCTGTCACACCCTTTTAAACATAGACCATTCTTTGAAACAATTTTGGGAACTTGAATCTGTTCCTAAGGAAATTCCGTCAAAGGATGAGGATGAGCTATGTGAGTCTATATTCGTAAATTCTCATATTCGTAATGCAGATGGTAGATATATTCTAAAACTGCCATTTAGAGATGATTCAAGTCTTGGAGATAGTAAGGAGGGTGCATTAAAACGATTCTATTCTCTTGAAAGAAAACTTCACTCTAATAATCAATTAAAGGAACAATACACAGAATTTATGGAGGAATACCAAAACCTTGGTCACATGACGCCTCTCGCATCAGATGTAAAATCTCCACATTATTTCTTACCACATCATGGTGTGATTAATGATAATAGTTCCACAACCAAATTAAGGGTGGTGTTTGACGGCTCATTCAAAAGTACAAATGGAAATTCTTTGAATGACATTCTGCTGACTGGTAAAAAACTACAGTCAGACATTTTTCTAACTTTACTTAAATTCAGATTCTTCCCAATTGCTTTTTCTGCTGACATTGCAAAAATGTATAGACAGATATTAATATCACAAGATGATGTATGCTTTCAACAAATATTTTGGAGGAAGTCTCCAGAGGAACCATTAGGGATTTTCAAATTAAATACAGTTACCTATGGTACATCTTGTGCCCCATTTCTTGCCATCCGAACTTTGAAACAATTATGTGAGGATGAAAAACATCGTTTTCCACAGGCAGCTAAGCTCGCAAAAGATCATTTCTATGTTGACGATTTGTTAGCCGGTGCTGACTCATTGGACTCGGCTAGGAAAATTGTTCACGAACTGCAAAATTTAATGTCAGCCGGTGGATTTGAGCTGCGAAAATGGTCATGCACTCATCCAGAGGTTTTGTCAGACTTACCAAACAGTCTAAAGACAAATATTTCCTCACATTCATTTGATGATGAGTCCACCCAGAAAATTCTTGGCTTATTCTGGGATCTAAACGAGGATTCCTTTAGAGTAAGAGCAGTCTTACCCGACAGGTATCCACAAAGAGACAGATGCTATCAATCATCGCACGCATCTTTGATCCTCTGGGGTTTGTCTCTCCCTCAACTATAATTTTAAAGATTATTCTTCAAGACCTGTGGAAGGCAGGGCTTGACTGGGATGATGAGATATCATCAGACATTCTAAATAGATGGAATCGGTTTCAAGCAGAAATTTCATGCCTCAAACAAATAAAAGTTCCCAGATATGTTCAAACACAAAATGCTAAACACTGTGAAATTCATGGGTTCTGTGACGCCTCCTCAAAGGCATATTCAGCCGTAATATACTTACGTGTTGTTTCTGATTCGCCACACTTATTCTTAATGGTTTCAAAAACTCGTGTGGCACCTGTACAAACAATATCATTACCTAAATTAGAGCTTTGTGGTGCTCTGCTTCTGGCTGAACTTCTAGATACATTTAAGAGATCTCTTAACATCACTCACGATACTTATTTATGGTGTGACTCAACAATTACACTGAGTTGGATAAATAATCCACCTGTAAAAGGAAATCAATTTGTGCAACACAGGGTTGGGAAAATTCATACACTAACCTCAAAAGAATCTTGGCATCACATTCCGGGAAAATTAAACCCGGCAGATTGGGCAACAAGAGGCCTCTACCCGAAACAACTTCTTGAAAATTCAGAGTGGGTAACTGGTCCAAAATGGCTTCATGATTTCCATCCTTCTTCCAATTCATTTCTTCCTTTCTCTGAACAGCCAGTTCCACTTGTTCCTATTGATCAGTCTGAATCATTAAGTGACTCTGTTGTTCTTTCAACTGGTGTTGATAATTCTCTTAGTTTCTTGGATAAGTTTTCCTCGTACATGAAAGTAATTAGGACTGTTGCATGGATATTCAGATTCTACCATAATTCCAAATCAGTGTCCAAAGTTACTGGGCCTTTATATACACATGAGTTAGAAACCTCAATCAAAAAGGTAGTCAAATTGTTACAAAATGGAGAATACCATACAGAACTTAATCTCTTGAAATGTAACAAGCCTCTTCCCAAATCTAGCAACCTTCAGTCTTTGAATGTATTCCTTGACTCTGAGGGAATTCTTCGTGTCGGAGGACGTCTTCGTCTCCAACAAACTCTTAAATTTGAACAAAAGCATCCTATGCTCATACCAAAAAATAATCACTTTACAAGTCTAATCATTAGACATTTTCATAGGGTCAATTTCCATGCTGGGCAGGAACTAGTCTTATCCTCATTCGTCAGCAGTTTTGGATACCTAATGGTAAATCAGCTGTCAGAAAAGAACTACACAACTGCGTAGACTGTTTTAAGCTTGTAGCGAAGCCAGTCTCTCAAATGATGGGTGATCTACCCATCGAACGAATCACCCCTTGTCGTGCTTTTGAAAAGGTAGGCATTGACTTTGCTGGACCTATCACGACAAAGTGCCAACATACTCGCAAGACCAGCAACTTCAAATCTTACATCTGCCTCTTCATCTGCATGTGTACTAAAGCAGTGCACCTTGAACTCGTATCTTCGCTATCAGCAGCAGCATTTTTGTCAGCACTGCGTCGATTTGTGTCACGCCGTGGCTATCCATCAGACATTTATTCTGACAACGGTACAAATTTCGTTGGTGCTTCAGCTTACTTGAAGGACTTGTTTAAATTACTTCACAACTCTAATGTCCAGGACTATTCGTCAAGCAAAAACATTCAGTGGCACTTCATTCCTCCATATGCACCGAATTTCGGAGGTGTGTGGGAAGCCTCAGTCAAACTCACAAAGCATCATTTGCTCAAAACCTTAAAGGCGGCTGTGCTGAACTTTGAAGAGTTAGCTACAATCCTGTGCCAAATCGAGGCGTGCATAAATTCACGTCCTCTTTATCCGCTATCATCAGACCCTAAGGATCTCCAGGTGTTAACACCCGGACACTTTCTTATCGGGTGTCCCTTGCTTGAACTCCCTGATCACAGTCTGACTAACCAATCCTTGAGTCTTCATTCTAGGTGGTCTCTTCTGATGAAGTTGAAAAAGATGTTCTGGTCTCGCTGGCAGCTCTCCTACCTCAACACCTTGCAGTCCCGAACCAAATGGATGCAGGGCCAGAAAGACTTCACGGTAGGATCCCTCGTCCTAATCAAGAATCCAGCCTCTTTCAGCACCAGGTGGACTCCCGGAAGGATTGTGGCCACACATCCTGGATCTGACGGAATATGCCGTGTCGTCACTATACAGACTTCACGTGGAGTCATGACAAGACCAGTCTCTCAAGTTGCAGTCTTGCCCCTACCACCATCGACTACATCTTCCCGCCCCCCGGAGGATGTTAAGAATAGTTGACTCCTTTCGCCGTCCAGAGATGGCGCCACGAACTGGACTTGGTTTTCTAGTATCCGGAGTGATTTCGGGGGAAAACGACATTCCATTCGGATGATTCGGTTGTACTGGTCGCCATTCTTGTGATTATGTGTTGTGAAATGTTTTTTCTTTTATCGTACATGTAAAGGCATGAGTGTGTGTGTGAAGTAAATATATACATGAAAAGTCGACTTGTGAAATCAATAGTGTTCAGTAATAATCTTCAGTTATATATATATTCTATTCAGCTTTTTATTTCGAAATACTTCCACAGTGTTCCTACGCCTAGCATGGAAAATGGCGGTAAGTGAAAATCCGTTCGTTATACAACTCATAATTGCATTCTACATCAAACTCAAAATCTAAAGTCTCATTCTCATTCATAACACTGTTTGTTTACTTCCAGTAAATTAATAATTTTTTTAAAGAATCTTTTTTGCGACTTTTCAATGTGCTCGCGCCTTCCTCGTAGAGTTATCATGCCCCCCCCCCCTAAAGAGGCGCGCTTATTAAAATTTTAATAATCTTTTCTTGATGTCCTGAAAAGAAAGAGCAAGAATTTCTGGTGATGCTTCCCTTGGTTTTTCGTTTTGAATGGGGCGTTGAATATCAGATACCTCTTCAATCATGAATCAAAATTAACGAGGCATGTGAATGTTATACTCAAACCGTCTTGTCAGATGCTCTTTCAAAAATTCGTGACCTAGCTTTCTAGGATATGTGTGTGAGGATTTGAGTGGTTTTTTGATTCCCATATAAATATTTTGGGAGTTCTTTCCAGCTATATTGAGGATTGAATAAAATTCAGTCAATGACTAGGCATATGGCATCACCAGAAGAATCTTATAAAAAAACATATCATATATAAGTTACAAAATACTTTTTTCGAATTATTTTTGTATAAAACGGAAAACTTTACTTTTGTTGAAAACTGATGTTGTTGGGCGCCCTGCTTCTATCAGATTCAATGGGCCCTGCCGCCAGATATATGAAGAAATCACCCTCGTCCTTGGCACTGAATCTTAGGGTGAATGACGAAAGGAAGATAGAAGAGGAAGGGACGCGTTCCAATCCACTGCAGCACCGAAACTATCTATTTTTAGCATCTGAGAGATTCGCGCGCCTAACGGAGGATGAATTTATATTCTATTAAAAAAAAATTCATTATGCAAAAAATTAACGTTTTTTTAAATTACATCATTTTTTTCTTCAATAAATTGGGATACATTTTAAAATTTTAACATGTGATTTATGAATAAGATATTTACAATAAATTATGCACAAAGTAGTTTTTAAAATTATTTTTTAAAAAAGATCATGCCGTTTTGCATGATGCTTTCTTTTTCTATGATTTTTTAAGAACTATATTCCCAAGAGATGGAAAAAATATATTATTTCTTAAAAATATACTACTTCAAGTTCCAATGAAATATTATTTTCAAATTTTATATAAATACCTGATTTAAAGGCATTACGAACACTACCCCTCCCCCCCCCAATAATTGTTAAAATAATGTATAAGATATATATTTTACTTTCATTTAATTGAAAGTTAAATTTCAAATCATATAATAAATCCAAATTGTTAAGATTTAAAATAATTTTTCAATAAAAAAAATGTAGAAACAATAATAATTAAAGGAATAAAATAAGTTTATTAGAAGCTTTAATTTAATCTTGAATAATTTTTTAAACTTATGTAACATTTTCCTTTTTGTTTCATAGAAGTTTCATTCTTAAAATGATTTATTTTCAAATCGCTCAGCAACAAGCAAAACTCTCTTGCTTTTCTCTCTCCCACTAGCAAGCCGGAACGCCAAAAACACCTGTGGAAGCTGCGATCAAATAATGTAGGAAGAAAATACTTGGGGTGGAAGTACCGCCTGCCTCCTCCCCTGCCGGGGCGCAAGAGGGCGCTCGATGTTTAGAAATCAGCTCAACGATGTTGAATTCTTTGCGATCAGACGATAAAATATTACTGCTCTCGTCTGACGTGGGTTGAGATCTTCTCTTGCCACGTGTTGAGTTGTAACTTACTGATATTTGTATACCTGTCCTACTGTTAGAGATTTCGGGTTCTCTTTGGATCTCTAGCAATGGCGGCAAATGTTAAATTGTATTTGCTGCTTTTGAGCATCATAATTTCTTACTCTATCACTTGTTGCGCCGAAGAGGCAGACAAGAAAACGATTCCTAACGATGCTCAAGAGCGTCCTCAGAAATCTGAGGCTTCTAAGAAAATGAAGGATGCAGCTAAGTCACCCCTGGGATCCCGATATGAAATTAAATCCAAAGAGGTTTTCCAAGCAATGATAAATTCGTATAAAAAACGGAAAAATGTTACTTTTAGGCACGTCCAGCCGCAGAGGAAGGCTGTAGAGATTGATGGCGATATCATTCTTGGAGGACTCATAAGTATCCATGAAAAGCATGAGAATCTGTTTTGCGGTCCACTGATGCCTAATGGGAGCGTGCAAGCACTGGAGGCTATCCTATTCACCCTAGACAAGGTTAATGCAGAGAAAGATTTCTTGCCGGGTATCAAACTGGGAGCCTACATCATGGATGACTGCAACAGGGACTCCTACAGTCTTGAACAAGCTGTTAATTTTATACAAGGCAAGTTGTAGAATTTTATTTCCTTTTATTACAAGAATTAGGGATATGCATGGAAATTACTTTTTAATTGATATTTCTGAAGGTATCGTTAGAAAGGTTTTACTGACTCTAAGGCACCACGCTACATGATAGAAGAGTTGCCAGATTCTGTTGCAGTAGATATTCCGCTTTAGTCACCTTTACTATAGATACTCTAGTACAATAATAAGACTTTATTTTATTTTGTGGTGCAGTGTAGATGTTTTGAGATTTAAAAAAAAACTGCTCAGGTGTATTTTTCTTAATCCTCTTATAATTCAGAATTCTGAGGTTCGAGTTCAATAACTTGTGTTTGAACCTTTTATTCAACTCATTCTCAGCGAATATCCTTGATATATTTTCATTATTAAATTATGTTAAAAAATTGTTATAAAAAATTCCAACGTTTTGGTAATTGAATATACCAAAGTTTCACTAAAAAATTAGATTTCGAAATAAGGTTTAAAGATACATTTAAAAATAAATCTAATATATTTTAGATTAGATTTATTTTGAAATCTTACGCACGTTATTTACATCTTTCGCTCTTATCTCTCCTCATTATTTTATTGTAATTTCATAAAAAAAATATAAAAAAATACAAAATATTTTGTAAAATTTGGTTACAATTTGTGTACAATATTATATGGTTTATCTCTAACCTTATAAATTACTTTGTTTTTACTTTAAAAACGAACACTTTCATCATTATTTGATGCAATAAAATGAAAAGTGGAAATATTTCTAGACGTAAAAGAGATTTAAATGAAAAAGTTAAGGAAAATATTTGTAGAAATACCAATTAGTTTTATTATTGTGATATTGATATTTATTTTCAAAAATGTATTTCTAAAAAACAGAAAGATTTAATTTCCTGACTTAAGACTGTGTTTGCATAATGTTAAATAAAATATTGATTTTTTTTCTGAACTTAGTTCAATTATCGAAATGTTCCAACATTTGTATTTTGCATGGAATTCTCAATCTGAAAGAACACATATCTAACTCAAAAAGAGAATATATTATCTTTTATTAGATTGTAAAGAGTACAGCATATTGCATATGCGTATTTTTCCTTGTTTTTAGTATGTAACGTGTTTTTAAATCGAGTATGATATACTAAATAAGTTTTGATGTTTAACTGAACGTAGTTTGTGTATTTCTGTAAAAATATTTTTAATGTTAAGGCAGCTAACTATTTGAAGAATTATAAGAACTAAATTTTGTAACTAACTCTCATGTTTTTGATATCAATCGATTTCTCTGGATTCCCACGTGCATATAATTTATATATACAAATATTTCGCAATAGTCCAACCGTGTCTGTATCTTATTGATTTCCTAAAGTTTTTTAGTAAGTTATGAACTTATATCCGGAGAAAAAAATATCTACAGAAGGCTATTTTAAAGTTACTTCTTCGTTGTAAAATATGAATAAGATCTCTAGATGTTATCAGATTAATTTTGGAGTCACTTCTTGGAATGTTCATAAAATAGTTTCTGTTTTAAAAACTCTTTACAAAGTTGCAGAAAAAAATTTGTGAGCAGCGTTGAAATATTTAGTTAAATATTTAGTAACTTTATTGATTAATTTTTATTGATAGTTAAATACCATTTTTGTGATGTGAAATTTTATGCGCCTTTATAAAAGATATTCTAAAGTAATTAAACTAGTTTTTTCTTTATTTTTTGGAAAATTTAAAACTTGCTTGCTTAAGAAATATTTGATTTTCAATATTTTGGTATAAATTTTATTTTCCTGGTTAGTGAGATCTGATCTTAGTAATTTTAATGGCTTTATTTAAGTTGACAATTTGTGTGGTTTTATATTTATGTATAATATAAGTGTGCATTCTTTTAATCTTTATCCATTATTTTCATATAAAATTCACACATTTGAGTGAATAAAATGTATTATTTCTAGTAAAATTTGCTATCTTACAAAAGAAGAGATTTATTTCTTCATATAATATATATATATATTATATTATTTTTTATATATTATATATATATATGTGTGTGTGTGTGTGTGTGTGTGTGTGTGTAATCGTACAATGGAAAAACTAATAAGGCGTATTGATGTTATAAAACTCCCAAAATCTTATGTAAATAAATTTGTCGTATTACTCAGTGACTGAAATAACTCATTTTAATAATAACTAATTAGAATTTATCAGCAATTAACTTTTTTTTAATTCATAAGAAGTTCTAAAAACGTTTTCGTAATCAATATTGGATAATTGGATTTGAAAAGTATTTTGTCTTGGCAAAAATTTATTATTTTTGGAGAAATTAAAAAACCTTTAAAAGGGAATATATGTCTGTCTGTACATATAGTACAACTGGATCGACGATATAATAATTTGTTCACATGCTTTTGCATACGATTTCGAAATTGAACAATTCAAAATTTGTTATTAAATAATATCTTTTGAAGCATCTGAAACTCCAATAAAATTGCTGATTATTCAAAAACTTACATTTTTGGTCTTTTAAATCTACAATAAATAAATATATTACAACTTGTGTTCATGTTTTCGCAATATAATTATAGATTCAGAATAAAATCATTTATCAAAAAACAGTAAACGGTTTTTTTTATTGTACAAAATTAATTCAAACATTAAGTTATTTAATTTTAAAGCTTAGTTATTTAAAATAAATGTTAAAGATTAAAATTAACTTAGTTAAAAAAAGCATTGAAAAGGGCATTTCGGTGAGAAAGGGAGGCGTTGTCCTTCCAGTCCAGCACAGTCATTTTGCTACGTGATATTAAGCGCAAAAAGGTTTAAAATTTTCGGTTTACGCGCATTTATTGATTAGGCGCCATATTGTTATTTTGAGAATAGATGTTAAAAATCACAGCTCTGAAATTTCATTATAGTAATTAAATCTAAAAGTTTGTTTATATTATTTTCCGATAACAAGACGATTTTCTAATCAATTCAATTTTCTTTAAAATTTGTGTTGTATTTGATTATCATTGCATTAAATAATTACATGAAACATTTTATTTGTCAGTATTCTATTACTCAAATAAATATTAACTTGTTATTTTAACATTTTTTCCACACCATTTAAATATAAATTTATTTATATTTTAACAGTTCCTTTATTAATATTTTTGTGTATTTTGAATAATAATGATTTGTTAAAAACTTTTATATTTTAATAATTTATATTAATAATTCTTTCCAATAATTATTCTAAGAAGCAATTGTTCTAAAATTTACTAAAATCACTTACAAGTTGGTATAAAGAACAACTAGTTATGGATGAAAATAAAAAAAAAATCGGGAAGTATAAGTTTAGGTAATTGTATCTATCGCATTCATGGAATTCTATAAAACAAAAAAATTAGATCTAGTTTCAATTTTTAGAGAAATATTAAAAAATGTATTGTATAATTATTAAAACTAAAAAAATTAAATTATATTAATATTTTAAGTGAATTTTGAATACAGTAGAACGTTGTTTATCCAAATCCATTGTGACCGGACACCGTTCGGATACTCGATTGTTCGGATAACCGAAAACCGATTGCGATCCATGCAGCATATGAAACCGGACACTCTATGAATATTGAAAATCATCACATGCGGGAAACGTGGTTGAATAGAAAGCAAAATAAGTGCAAAATGTCGCCATTTTACCTTGATTGTGGAAAATAATCACTTATTTTTCGCTGTACCATTGTGTACGTTTTTTCGCTGCAAGGCCTCTGATTCTCTTGAGCAGCAGTAGTTGAGTAGGACAGCACTCTGATTCTTGTACGTACCACTCCATAGCTGTCTCTAATGCAGAAACGCGTCAGCATTTGATGGACCTTTACTACTTTCGTCTTTGTTATTGTCTTTGTCTTCATCCGTTTCATCGTCGATATGGTCGGATTCTTCTTGCATAGAAGTCACAATCTCGTCATCATTTGGCATTTGAAATCCACAGACTTTTGCATCGCATGCCATCCAGGTTTCTACATCAACAAAACTCAACAAAAGAGCACGTATACACCCTCTCACTTGGAAACAAACTAACCTAATATTCCTCTCAGATGTGTACCAAATTACGCAACTGAAATTCCCCAAATATCCCTCACTTTGGGTTTTCCTGTCACTTTTGGCTTCACGTGAAACACTTGTTGAGCATTACATTGTTCGAAAACGTATCCGGAATTTGGTTCGGATATTTGACACTCCGGTTAATGAATGTTCGGATAAACGACGTTCTACTGTATTAAAAAAATTCCCATAGAAGCTGTTTTTGAATAAGTGCGAGAATATTCTTACTGTAACGTTTATTACTTTTATAATTAAACCTGTTAGTTGAGAATTGTCTAAAAATTCTTAAATTAATTTTTATTAGAGATTTTAATGAAATAATTATTTGTAAATACTATTACTTTAAGTAACTTATCACTTTGCTTAAAGAATTAAAACTCAGTTGTAATCATTAAATTTTAAAATATCTTGTTAATATTACCTCTCAAAACAAGAATTTGTGTAAATATATTATGTTAACACCAGCCTCGAAATCACTTAAGGGAAAAACAATACAAAAAAAATAAAAAGGGAAAGAAAATCAATTTGACTAAAAAAAAACTATTCCAAAGCATTATTATAAACGTGTTAATAAATTATGCTCATTGCTTGAGAATAAACAACAGCAAACAATACTTCACACACATTTATGTACTTTTATTTATTAAAAACAATTACCTTCAGATAAAAAAATAATTATCTTATACTGGCAATAAACGTCAGAAGATTTTACGCAATCATGAGATGTATTAAACAAAGAAAATGCAAATACCTTTTTTAACAATCTATTAATAAAAGAAAAAAATGTTTTGAAAATTAAGACAAACGTTTAGTTGCATTTGATATTATTAATTATTGTAAAATTAGAAGAATGCTTGTTTGTAACTATTTTAGAACAGATAATTATTTATATTAATATAAAGTCTTAAATTTTAAAATAAAATATTTACTCAAGAGAAAAAATTTCGTTAAACTCTGTACTATAAACCAAAATAAATAAATAAAAATAATAAATAAAATCTAAAAAATAACAAATTAATCTTCATTTCTAAAGATATTTACAAAATTACTGGTTTATCTTCTGTGAAAAAGTTTGCTTTGTTAATATAGAGCCTAAAATCAAGAAGTATACGTCTAATATTATTTTTCCGAAAAATAACTCCAATATTTTGAAGTATTCGTCGTTACCTTGTTTAACATCTTTAGTGCTATCTTTGCTCTAATTCAGAGATCTTAAGCTCTAAAAATGAATTTTTTTCTGAAAGGCAAAAGAAAAAAATTCGAAGTAACAAAACATTAATCCTTCCAGTATTAAACTTTTATTTTAAAAACATTTTATTCTAAAGTGTAAAGGAATAAATAGAATTTAATAATTTAATCTTCCGAACTACTTTAATGCATTTCTGACTTTAATTCAAAATGTACTAAATTTTTAGCTATCTTCAGAGTTTTAGAACAAATTATTTGACTGAATTGATACTCATTTTAAATCACATTTGAATTAAAAGTATGTTATATTATGGAAACGTTTCATGCATATATTTACCACAAAGAACATGTATATATATATATATATATATTATATATATATATATATTCTAAAGTTACTTTTAATATAAAATTTCTAAACAATAAACTGTTTAAAAGATTATAACTTCTCTTTTTAAGCAGCTTGAAAAATTTCCCAATAATTTTTATGATATAAAACTATTTCTATGACAATATATTATTAAAACACTTTTATTAATTTTTGAAAGTGAAATACATTTTAACAATATTTTTTTTTTATATAGAAACATATAACATTCCGATTTGAAAATAAAAATTTATTTTCACGTTAAATATTAATTTTCAAAAGTCCAAAAAGTTGTTTTACTCTTAACGATATCAATGAAAATTATGATAATGCAATCAATACTTTTGAGATATCGATGAAAATATTTTTGGAAATAATCTAAAAATTATGTAGTGCGAGAAACAGCAGCTACATCCAATGAAATTTATTATTTGTTATATATATATTCAGGTTTTATTTTCATATTTAAAAAGCTAAAATGCTTGATTATGGCTCGTCGGAATTAAGTATATTTCTTCTAAATTTACGTAAGTGACATGTTCAACGACAAGTGACATATTGTGTTATTGCATTGTTACTCGAAAAAAAGAAAATAATCATATTTCTGTCTATGAGCAGAAAAATATGTTCCTCAAATTTTTTGTTCACATATATCCTTATAATTTGAACAATAGGTTTAATGCGAGAGAATATTAATATGTCTGACCAATATTTTCTAAAAAGGAACCATTATTATCGTATATTTTCTTCAAAGAAACATAAAATATACGATAGTTTAGTGCATCTTTGTTTACTCATGTTTTTTTATTTTTACGTAATTTGAGCAGCCTTTTCCTGAAGCGCTAAAATTTTCTGCGAGAATCTAGCGGAGAAAAGAATTCTAGTCTTTGATCATCAAAGTATATTGCATAACATTATCTAATGCGTGAATAAAATATATAAAAAGAGAGAGAAATACCTTAAAGACACAAGACGAAGTAAGTGCCATTTAAAGAGTTGTAATTAGTTTAGATGATGTTGCGTTATTGAATTTCTTAAATAAATGAGTGTCTTTTGCAAAAATCTAGATAATCTTCTATTGAATTCACTTTGGCCAAAAGGAACATCGAATAAATAAATCTAAAAAGAAAATGTATTATGCAAACACTTAGGAAGGAAATAATATGTTTTAAGAGAAGTGCTACGAATAATTTAATAATGGTAAAACTGAGTGCATCTATACGATACAATTTCATATATTCTTTAACAACTGTGAGTTAGATTTTCTCTTTTCACTCAAATAAAATAGATTGCTAGCATTCTAAAAGGTTGCAAATTAAAATGTAATTAGTATAATTTAGAATATCTTCTTCTCGGGCCAGGAAATATACTAAATTCATTTAAAATATTAAAGATATAAAGTTCGTTTAATCTAAAAGTGAATATTTAGTAACAAGTTTTGTTGAAGGAGATATATGACTAAAAAATCTACTAGTTGACTCATTTTTTTTCTTTCAAAAATTAAAATTTAGTTAGTGAAATTAAAATTAAAAAATAAGTAAAACAATTCAACTTGATTTTGGGATAGTAATTAACCAAACAGTAGAGAAATTTAGGAAAATTTAAATTTATTTAAAAATTTATGAAAAAAATGTTTTAAAATTTTGTAAATAAAACTTTTAGATTAAAATGAAATAATTTACTTTATGATCTCAGGAAATCAAATAGATAAAATACTCTCATAATTCTCAGAAATCCAGAAATCACAGAAAATTTTACGTTAAATCAGATAATCACACAATCTTAGAGCAGAGAAAGACAATCCATTTACCCCTTCACATTTAAGAAATAATTATATAACATTGCCAAACAATCAAAAACTTAAGGGAACACAGTACGATTCAATTGACAAAAACCGGGCAAAAAATCAAATTTAATTTTTTTAGCCAGAAATTTACTTGATATATTTTACTGTAACATCATAAAATTGGAAAGATCTAATCTTAAACAACACGAAATTACAATAGTTTTTACGTTTGTTTTTATTCACATTCCTATGGCAAATCAAAACTTTAAACTTACTTATCTCAGAAAGATAAAATAAATTGTTTGTCTCCATTTAAAATGCTAAGGCTTTTCTTCTATTGTGCCTAATGCTTTGAATTTTTTTTTACATATTGCTAATACTTCATGTAACAAAATTTGGTATGCATTTTTGAATCAAAACAATACTTATTTTTTGAAAAAATAATTGAGCTCAGAATATATACATTTTTTAAGGAATTTTCAATAAGCATTCATAAAAAGAAGCATACGTTATACAATCACGTTAGCAAATACCAATATTGTTATAGCAAATACCAAATACCCTTGTTATAGCAAATACCAATCACGTTATCGCAAAACCCATACCAACTTTTGTTATGCATTGTTTGACGTACTTGTAAATCAAATTTCATGCGTGTACGTAAATTTTTGTAGGAGGAGTAACATTTTAAAATCACGTCACAATTTTTCCTTAAAAAATTAAATGACTAGCTATTTATGAATTTATGAACACAAAATCTGTTTAAAATAATATACACACATAAGAAGCAACCAAAAAAATTTTTTTTAAATCCTTAACCTAAAAATTTTTTGTAAATCGCACTTAACATTGCATTTTAAATATTACATTTACACTATGCTATAAATAGTCCAGTTTGATGCTTATGTGTGAAATTAGTCTATCCACTACACATAAAATATCTAAGAGAAAAAAGAAGTATTGAGATCTGGTAGAATGAAGGGATTTTTCCACATCGCACTGCGAGTCATCTGCATTTGACAGTCGAATCAGTGATGCGGATTAACTCTAAATAATCCGAGAAAATTCGAGAGTATCATGAACGATTATAAGTGCTTATGTCAGCAGAAGAATTTCTGTTCAATATTCGTAGGCCGCATAAGGTTTTGAAAAAGATTAAGTGTGATTTTTTAGATAAGATTGGATGTTAGGAATGAATAATAGAAAAATTGTGCTTAGTAGAAAATTGACTCTCCTGTGAACATCATGAATTCCATTACATTTTGCAATCGTAACTAATGTCCCAATGGATTTCCAGTTTTGAATAAACATTAAATATGTTTCATCTTGTAATAGATTTCGTATGCCAAAAATAATTTTTTTTTCAACTGCATTATGTGACATTCGCTTTATGTTATTCTGATTCAAAATACTTCCCTTTACGCGTTACTCCTTAGTGTTGAATAGGATGTCTTAGGAAACAGAGGGTTTGATGTGTTTCTGGATATTTCTCATAGATTCCCAGATTACAAAAGTCCAAATGGTTTTCTCAGACCAGTTACACTGTTTTCCTCCATATTGTTTTTACTTAATTTTTCTTGCCGATTTCAGTAAAAAAGATAGTAAATTAAATTTTCAAAAGGGAATTAAAAGCTTATTTTACATTATTGGTTTTTGCGGTTTTTTTATAGGATGACGAAAGAATTTTCGAAAAATTGATGAAAAGTAGGGAAAAGATCAAGGGTTTTAGAGCTTAGAATGAACAAATGGGGAAAAAATGGCTTCTTGGGGCTTTTTGCAGTTACTAATCTTTAAAGTTGGGAATACCACACAGCACACACACACAAACATATATATATATATATACATATGTGTGTGTGTGTGTGTGTGTGTCTGTGTGTATGTGTGTCCCGTCTAAAAAGTGAAAAAATTATTCGAATAACAAATAAAAATAGAGCGAACTCATTACTACTGCGTAGGTATTTTAGGATGAATAAGACTATTTAGGGTAGAACGCACTGGCCTTAGGTAAGAGAATAATCGAGAAGAGAGGCTGGTGACTCCTTGCTGTGATGATGTCTTTTGTTCTATCCGACTAGGTGCCAAGTGGCCGCCATGTTGGAATGGCGATGCATGAACATTTGAAGCACTGGCATTTGATGATGGTGACTTCTCCTTTATTAACAAGCAGGCTTGAATCCTGACACACACATACATATATATACACCTATATACAAACATATATATGCACAGATATACACAACACACCTCTAGTTATATATATATAGCACACATCATTTTAAAATTATTAGAATATAATTGTAAAAAAAATATTCACCTTCTCAACAAAAGTAAAATATTAAGATATCCGACTACCTTAAAACTGTGAATTTTGCCAAAAATTGACTATTTTTTTATGATTTTAATTTTATGGGTCATCTTATTAGCTTTATAAAAATACCAAGTTTTTTATTTTCAGTTTCCTAGAACCAAAACTACAAGTCTTTTAGTAAAAGCAAATGCCATTACTTTAAGCAAGATGTCATACTTTAAAACACGTTTTACTCGAAATGTGATTTTTTGAAAATGATCAAACAGGGTCAGCGATTGCTAAAAAAGTTTTGAACATAATTAACTAAAATTTTTCTGTAAGTTCTGCATAATATTAGAATTGTTTTAACCTTCAGATTTATCAATCACTATTTTACTACAAAATTTACAGTCCCTTATGTGAATATAATCACTGTCTTTTCAAGCATTTTCATATAGTAACCAAGATAAAGTGCTCTAGTTTTTGTAAAAAAGAAAATATCTCTTATCCTGAAGGTCATTTCAAAATTGAATAATATAGCAACATATTAGATTGAAAAAATTAAAAATTTGTTCATAAAGCTTTGGTGCAGAATGGGCCGCGTTTATGCTATTTTTTGTCAATTTTTACCTATATTTTCCCATTTTTGTAATAATAATTTTTTTCTCTTCTTAATTTTAGCACATTTTTCTTAAAATGCACTAAACAAATCTAAAATAAACAAAAAAAAATCCCCATATCTCCTTTTTTTAAAAAAAAAGTTATCGCCCCCCCCCTTAACCAGTCGTATACCTTAAATTCCTAAAACTTAAAATCCAAATATAAATACCTTTTAACGATCTAATAATAAACCATCTTAAAGAAAACATTATATTATAGTTTGCCATTAAAAATTTTATTTAAATCGAAGATTAATTTTTTCGAATGTTTTGTTCTATTAGAAATGATATCTCAAATGTTTAGTCATGCTACTTCAAGCAATTTTTGAAACCCTGCTGTATAAGAGGGACATATGTGTTCAGTTCGTACCAAACAAATGCTTAATGTTGCTCCAGTTTTACTAAAATGTATCACATAAAAGAACAGTTGACTCTATGCTTTTAAGACTCTACGCTTATGCTCTTCACACGTGATTTGTAAGTTAAAGGATTGAGATTTTAGCACGTTTAATTCTAATTATTTAATTGTAGATTGAAATTGTATGAATTAAATTCTTAACTAATTGTACATTTTCATTCCCCCCCCCCTTCTCTAAGAGAATATCATTTTAAAAAAATACAGTTCTTTATCTTATTTTATGAAGAAACTTTTTTCAGTAAAGAATTCAATTAATTCCTATTCAAATCTGGCCTTTTTTTTTATCTCTGTTACTATTCATTAAAAATTGTAAATTCACTGCATTCATCAATTGAGAAACGATGCTGAATGCATTCTAATTCAAAGAAATCTTGAAGTATGAAATATTTTCCGGAAATAGGGGACTAAAAACTCGTCAATAATTTTAACGCAGGGAATAAAGTCAGAAAAATATATTTACAAAAGTAATAAGACTTGTATACATTTTTTTCCTGAAGTAAGGACCTACAGTTACTTCAAAAAGAAAATTTTAAAATTTATCCTTTCTCGAAACATTTTTCTGTAAAGATTTCCAAAGTTAACGAGTTTCTATTTTTTTATGTATTTTATTCGGTCCATATCTTTGAAAAATATATACGTAGATAATTAAAAACAAACATCAGCATGATGAATTCATGAAAATAATATACTGCCTTGTTATTTGGTTCAATACCAAATGTTACAGATGAATTTTCGAACACATTTTTTTTATCTAAATAACACTTTAAAAAATATCGGAAAAAATTATTTGTAAAAATATATTTTTAAAAATAAGAACCCATTTTTCCAATTTTAAAGCACGAAATATCATCTCATTAATCTGTGTTAAGCTATATTTATTCAAGCTAAAATGAATTTATGTCATTTGAATTTAAAAATCTCATATTTGGAGCAATAAACACGAACTAATTTTCTTCTTCAATAAACAGCTTAAAATATATTAATGTAACTGGAATAAGGGAGTTTTTTTTTAAATATGAAAAAGTTCTAATTTTTTTCTCCATTTTATTAAATTTTCGCATTTTTCTGTGAAAATATTACCAACTAATTCATGAAAACAAATTAATAACACGGTAATGGGAAATATAGCTTTCTTTCATTCCTGGGATAATTCATTTATTTTAAATATTTTTCTTTCCACGGAAAGCTGATTCCTTAGAGCAAAAAAGGAAAAAAAAAATTTTTTTCCGTGAACATATTAAAAGTCACTATTCTTATTCATTTTTCAAAATGAAAAGTGAAATTAATTTAAAATAATTTATATTGCTTTAATCTTATATTTATCCAAATCTTTCATGTTATAATTGTTTTAAATATATTTTTATTTTCAAAACAATGCGGTTTACGTATTTGTTTCAAATGCAGCCATTTTCGTTTTACACTTCTGAAATCATAAATGGAACTTTATAAAATGCGAATTATCACCTATTTCTTGTCTCTCTTCTTGATAAATCTGAATTTCTTTTCGCTATAAACATCTGAAATTCCCAAAGCCAGCTTAAAATATTTGTCACTATTTATTATGAGCCTCCATTTCTAAAGATTTTATTTAAGTCTCTGAAACAGACACTTAGTCAAATGTACTTCCTTTTATTTTTCAAGTGCTAAAGACGTTGTCTGAGAATAAATGTAACGCAGTATTCTCAGAGAGTAACAAGATAGAAAACACATTAAAGTCATAAAAAGCACTGTCGTCAAAATACAATCCTTTACCTTACGCAAAAATATATGCTATAAACTAAACAACAGTGATCTAGCATTTAAATGGAATTGTTAAAAATACTTTTTCTCTTTAATTTAAAAGAAAAGAGAAAATATTTTATGACATTTTTAGTGTTTTTCAAACTGATTTAACAGTAATAGAAAAATATCTGATGAAAACATTTTCAACATCCCTTAAAAACTCACTCTAACAGCAAATAATACTTCTCTGTCGTAGAGCACTGTATTTTTTATTAAAAAATTAACATTTTAAAGGGGATTGAAGCCCACCTCACTGTCTAAGTTCATAAAAAAAAGTTAAGCTTCTTGGTCTAAAACCCGGAAGCATCATTGGTTAAAAATGTTCTTATTCTTCAAGGAGCAGTAATATTACATTCTATGAATTCAATTAATTTGTGAGTGGTGAGAAGGGGAAACTTCTTACTAAATTAAATGCCTCTTAAATTACGTGAATCGACTATTTCCTCTCGAGGAAAGATTAATTAACTTCTATTCATTTCATTCCTTCAATCCATCTAATATGATCGCAACTTGTTTTATTTCTACACTTTTCCCTTGATTTCAGAAGAGTCAGTAACCCGTTCAAACAGACACTGTGTGTGAATGTCTTCATTACAGATGTATTCTTTAGGCAGAAACTATTTTTATCTAAATAAGGGCTATGATTGCCTCGGTTATGAACAGTTTTAAATGTGTGATATGCGTCGTAATGAATGAAAACTGATATACATATATTAATTTTATCAAAACCCTCTTTCTTAAAATATGAAATTTCTGCGAATCTACAAGACACATTTCTGTTAAATGTATGCTGATAAATATTTCAAAAATATTTTTTAATATTGATCTTTAGCTTCAACTATATTTTCTCGCACTATATTATTAATGACAATGAATTCAAATTCTTCACTGTTTTGTTTTAGGTTCATATTTTTAAAAATCTTCAATTTGAAACAGTTTACATCCATAATGAGTGTAAAGAGAACACCCAAATAAAAAGATTTTCATTTTTTTAATTATATTGACAATTGCACACTTGACTATTAATTTAACACATTATTCACTTTGTGTTAGTGGATTATAATAAGTCAATTGAATTATTTCCTTTATATTGGTTATATTTTTGTGAGAAAAGGGGAAAATATCATAAATAATAATAATTGTAAATGAATAATCTTACATTTCAATAGCCTTAAATTACTCTTGGTTTTCGTTTTTTAAATAAAGTCTTATATAAATATTGGAATGCTCGTAGCTTGAAATATGATAATAATAAGCATGTTTCAGACGACGATATGGAATGCAAATCAGTTTTTTTTCATATTTGCATTCCTTGTTTTAAAAGAAAGAAGAAAAGAGAAAGCACCAAAAGACTAAAATCTAAACAAGAAAATATAGTTAATTAGAGGTGAAAAATTTAAGAAAACAAAACGTTTACCTTTATTTAAAAATATTAAGGAAAGTAGTCTCATTTGTCTGTACCAAATATTTAAATCTACTAAAAAAACTATTGATAAAAATTTTTTAACGTTATAAATCAATATATATATGCCACTGCAGTGGCTTATGTCCCTTTACAGTATGATGCATAGTGCTTATAGTTTGTTTGAGGTTGATTGCGATGATTACATTTTCAATTTGGAAGACTTTTTAATTCAACTGACAGTTAATTAACTTTGACTATCATAAAAATCAAAATCAAATTAAGAAGTCAACAGGGAAAAAGGTTTACCCATTAATCTAAATTCTTATACATTTACCCTCAAATATTTTTGTGTAATTTTATGAAATAATATTCAGCTCTAAACATTTTATTAAAGAATGTATTTATAAGGAAGTAAAATAAAAAAAAAACTTTATTCATTCTCGAAGTTATTAAAATCCCTTTTCTCTTGATTTATTTCCTTAAAGCTGCTAAAATATATTTTATACTTTTTATATCCTTTTTTTCTTTCAAGAGAATTATGAAGGTTTTTATTCGAAAAATGTTTTTCAAATTTCATAGGACTTTGCAAATTAATGATTTTCTTTAATTCAGTTGTAGTTTAACACTTAAAATATTGCAATCGTTAAGCTTTATTTACTGTTACATTTAACTATACAAAAAAACTTAAGGTATCCGAACACGTTGAAAATGAACAAATTCAATCAAAACAGATATTTTTGTTTTTTATTTTATTGAATAGAGCTATCTTTTGACTTGACGAAACATACTTTGTTTTGTTTCTATACTACCTAGAGGTCATGTTACAATCCATTTTATAAATTTAGAAAAAGCGGAAGTGGGTTTTTGATCTACCAGAAGTGGGCATTTAAATGGCTCAAAATCTATCATGGCGAGTCGGATAACTCAAAATATTACGAATGTATTTCTATAAAACTTTTTGAACCTGATATTTTTGTTATTTTCTAGACTAAAATATTTCTTATTGTATGAATACTTTTTGAGTTATGGTTTGTATTTAACAATGGTATGTATGGTATTTAAACAATGGTCTCAGAAAAAATGTAACATTTCTTATAATGTTTACTCAATCAGCTCTAAAATTTTCAAATTTTATAAAAAAAATTAAAATTTTAGTACATTTTTTAGATAAATGCATCTAATTTGTTTCAGTAATGCTTTTACTAATATATGTTTATTACTTTTTTCTCTAACTGCTTTGAAGTTTTTCAAAAATATTGCTAAAATTTCACTTATAATTGTGATTTTTGTAAAATTCAGGTAATTTATTTTAAATTATGATAGTTTAATAGTAATATGTATTGGTCTTGAGTCCTAAAAGAGCCTTTATAATGTTTTAGAATGCTATTTTGTTCAAAAGTACTCCGAACGTGTTCGGATACCTTAAGGTGAAGAACTGACATTTCACATTTGTTAAAAATTAATTTTAATTATCTCTTGATGATTGCCTAGATTGATAAAACTAATAAAAAAACAAGCTTTTAACATTAAATTCACCGACTAAAATCAAAGTACCGATGAAATTTAATCCATAATTGGAACCCCAAGCAAATGCTTTAACAAAGCTTTTGAAAAATATCAAAAAAAAATAAATCATAACCATTTAGATTTCGCAATGAAATTCAAAACGAAATTAGATTTTAAAAATAAAAATTGATTTCTCTGCAAAAAAAAACATTAGAGACCATTCTTTTAAATTAGTACTAGGTGCACTCAGAAGAAAATGGATTTCTCAAATAACATTAGGGAGAACAATGGCATTCTCGGCTACACAAAATTGTGGTTCTGCGTCAAGTGTAGACCAAGCAATGGAAGTCTTGCGGACAGACCATTCTGTTGTAAACGGTGTCGAATGTTACGCGCAGACGCTGAATGATGTGTTACAGACTCAATATGCTGTGCTATGGTTCGTGATGTGACTGAGCGATCCGTCACTGCCATGCGCTTAATTTGCCTTTCCTCACGTGAAGTGGTGCACCCTCCTTCATCCAACGATCACATATCCGCATTACAGTTGTTTGGTTTCGTTCAAAACGACTACCGATTTCCCTGAAAGATAATCCGCAATCTCGGTAGGCCACTATCCTTCCTCTGTCGAACTCGGATACTTGTTTGAAAGCTGATCGCTGTTTTCTACGAGACATAACTGATCATTTTTTGAAAAATCCACAAGAAAACCACAATTGCCGAACTTGAAATCGTCGAAATCTCCAAACCTTAAATAGCGCTTTGAGGTGGCCCCACAGGCGTGCGTGATGTGTGTCTGTGCTGAAGTTCTAATCCTTTGCATAACTCACCTCCGCTAATGCATGTTGTAAATTTCATGTTATTAGCGTGCTTCCTTCAGGGTGTTGCATTTACGGTGGCCAGCGCAGTGTAGTTAAACTGAATTAATATTTATATTTGTTTTCAGGTTCAAGCAACATTTTCGATAAATCCGTTCGTCGCTGTACTGAAGGAACTCCTAAATCGAAGGTATCTGGAGTAATAAGTTCAACATCTAGCTCCGCAACTATGGAGGTGGCGAAATTATTTCGACTGTTCAAGATACCTCAAGTAATAGAATATTCTTATAAGTCAAATATTTATTATTATTTTTTGTATGGAATTTAATATAGGTTCAAAAATACAGATTTATAGCCTGTAAAAGAGTAAAACGATAGCTGAGAAACAATTGTAAAATTGAAATCAATTGTTTTAACAATACAGGCTAATTTTGGTATTATAAGAATTTGTGTTTGAGGCAAAGGTAATAAACTAATTAGCAAACGTTTTTCTCAGATGTTTTTTCAAAGCTCATTATTAAGCTTTTTTTTAAGAAAAAAGAATATTTGTTACCAATTTTTTTAATAAGAGGTAAGTTCTTTGACAGATTTATAGAAAACATTTGTAAACTTTTCTTAATCATTTGTTTAAGTCAAAGGTAAGTATTATTAATATATTTTTGAAAACTTTTTAAGTATTCTTAACCATTTGCTTAAGGCAAAAGTAAGTAATACTGATAGATTAAAAAATACATTTGAAAATATTGCAAAATTCAAAAGAAATAATAATTTTTTTTATTTAAAATTTCCTGCACTAAATTTGTAAAAAGAAATAATATTTATCTTTATAACTCATTTTTAGATATCAATTTTGCAATATTGGAATGTTTAAGGTATCCGACTACCCTAAAACTGTGAATTTTGCCAAAAATTGACAAATTATTTTTATGATTTTATTCTGTGGGCCATCTTATTAGCTTTATAAAAATACTAAGTTTATGATTTTCCGTTTACTAGAACAAAAACTACAAGTGTTTTATTAAAAGCAGATGCCATTACTTTAAGCAAGATGTCAAATATTAAAACGCGTTTTACTCGAATTGTGATTTTTTGAAACTAATCAAACGGGGTCAGCGATTGCTAAAAAAGTTTTGAACATAATTAACTGAAATTTTTTCTGTAAGTTCTGTATAATAGTAGAATTGTTTTAACTTTCAGATTTATCAATCACTGTTTTAGTACAAAATTTACAGTCCTTTATGTGAATATAATCACTGACTTTTTAAGCATTTTCATATAGTAACCAAGATAAAGTGCTCTGGTTTTAGTAAAAATGAAAATCTCTCTAATCCTGAAGGTCATTTCAAAACTGAATAATATAGCAGCACATTAGATTGAAAAAAATTGAAAATTTGTTTATAAACCTTTGATGCAGAATGGGCCACGTTTATGCTATATTTTGTCAATTTTTACCTATTTTTTCCCATTTTAGTATTAATAATTTCTTTTTCTCTTCTTAATTTTAGCACATTTTTCTTAAAATGCACTAAAAAAATCTAAAAATAACAAAAAAATCCCCATATCTCTTTTTAAAAAAAAATTTGTCGCAACCAGTCGGATACCTTAAATAAGAAGAGAGAGTAAAGGGGAACACAAATATCCACACAAACACACCCATATATATAGCACAGGGGTGACCAACCTTTTTAGGAAGAGTGTCACTTTCAGTTAAAAAATAATTATGCGTGCAACTTCCAACTTTTCGAACAAATGGAATGATGAAAAAATATCACTTATGAATTTATTATGAACATTGTACGCAAAGAGCACATTTTTAATACAAGTCCAAGTAATTAAAATTTAAAAATAATATCATTAATAAACCAAAGCACAAACTTAGATTTTATTGTTAATCAGTTCAGTAAATTTTGAACAATATTTGAATTTTGCGTGCTATGTTCATAACAGATTTGTTTACAAACGTATGTTGATTCAAATTTACAATAATATCTCATAACCAAATCGCGTAAAATTCAAAAATTGCTCGGTTGAACAAATTTTCAAAATTCAATGTAATCCTTTATATTTGCTTTTGTGTAGTGCTCTAGACAATAATTCCGATTTGGATTTCAGGTGGGTTACAATTTATATTTTGCAGAAAAATTATAAAATGATTTGTGAAAATATATGTATTTTTTTATCATCATGAAAATCATCAAATTTAGCACTGAAACAATCCTGCAAATTTGACTTTAAATTTATGAATCTATCACAGCTCAAAGCACTATTAATTAGGTAGATTTTTCGTGCATAATTAAGAAATATTTAATTTTTTTCCTACAAAATAAATACAAAAATGTAAAGGTTTATCTCCAAAAGAAACCAACTAGGGTAGTAAAAATACAATCTTTTCCCTAAAATCTTAAATTAAAATTATTTTAATGTCCCATAATATCGATAAGGAAAACTTAATTACATAGTTAATCTTCATTCTAGAATAGCAAGTATTCACTGGGCAGTTCAGAAAATTCCTCCAGATATTTTAAAATAAGCTCCCTCTAATTCCAAAATCTTGCGAGTTTAAAAGTTTTGGAAAGCCAACTCACACGGAACAATGCAGACGCATTCTCCACATGATAAATTTCTATTCTAGTGAATTTAAGTGTATTAATTTTTTTTGTCTGAGACAACCACATTTCAATAAAATTGTTAAAAAAAGGGTATTTATTATAATCTTTTAAATTTTTTTAATGAAGTCTTCTCGTGTCACTGTAACAATTCCGTCGTGCCACATTGTGGCACGCTTGCCTCGGGTTGGCCACCCCTGATATAGCATTTTCCTAATAGGCTAACATTTTGTTACTTTTAATTTACTATTTTATGTAAAATCTAAAATGTAAATAATTTCTTAAATACATTAAACTTTCACACACACGCATACATGAATGCATTTTTTATTTTTAAACGTGTAACATCATCATCTTGGCTGTAACTTATTCAATCTATGGACTTAATGAACTATGTTAAAAATTATACTTAAATAAAGTAAATCTTATAAAAAATGCTGTTACTCCCTGTCTCCTTAAACTACACGTAAAATTCAATAATAATATTAGTCAACAAAATATTTTTTTTCAAAAGCTTAAAATTGAATTTTAATTTTGTTGCACTAAATATTTAATACGTTAAAACAGGTATTAGAATGTTTCAACCATAATTCATAAGAATATATTCATAATTATTTAAAGCATGAGAAAGTTGACTGTACTAAAAATTATACGTTACATTTGTTTATAATACAGTTAAACGAATGATCTGATATGAATTTTTTTAATCCATTTAATGCAGGTCAGTGTGTCCTACACGGATGCTGAACTCAGTGACCAGCAAAAATCTGAATACTTATTGGGAACAGTACCATCACATGTCAGTCAGATTGATGCTATCCTTAAACTGATCTTACCTCTCAATTTGTCTCAAGTTTCTGTTGTGTACGAAGACTCTGACTATGGCAATAAAGTGAGTCTGAGACAAGACACCACTAGAAAGTTTTATCAAAATATTTCTGCTAAAATAAAGGAATTCAAATTGTGTTTAACCCCTTGTGTACCATGTAACCACAAGTGGGTACA
Organism: Trichonephila clavata; assembly: GCA_019973975.1. NCBI lineage: Eukaryota > Metazoa > Arthropoda > Arachnida > Araneae > Nephilidae > Trichonephila > Trichonephila clavata. The sequence goes on along the minus strand of BMAO01018892.1, from coordinate 80,830 downwards.
TGCTATGTATAGGGCAAAACCCTATTGTAACCATATGTGGATGAATTATTTATTTAGATGTACAACTAGCTTAACAACCAGTACTGGAAGCATTAAAAGGTAGAATTTTTTTATTGGGATCGTATAAAATTACAAAAGTTAAGTTAGAAAATGTCTGGGTAACTAAAATTTAAAAGAAAATAAGAAAAATCTTTTTGAAATTCCTCGAAATATATTCTTTGAAACAAAAGGCTCTTCTACGTGCTTTACATAAGTGTATCGTCATTTTTGTTCCATTTCTCATCTTTTTCAACACAAATAGATAAATCTGTATGAAAGTCACTACCGTATTCATCGGTTTCTGTAAATATTCTCAATTAGCTTCAGTTTCTTTGAAATTCCACGACGACACCATATTGGCAAGAAAAAGTAAAAATAAACAACCAAAATAATTATACAAACTTTAGAAAATAAAACTAAACACAAACGAATGTGCTCCTTAGTCAGCGTCAAAAGGAAAACTGAAATATCTTGAAAGACTGATATTTCTAGCATTCCCAGAAATTCAAGATTTCAGGGGACACTAGAAAGAGCAGTCTAGCACACAAGAGGTTAAGAGACAGATAATTATCTTTTCGATCAAACATTTATTTATTTTATTACAGTACTAGTAGTTCAAGAAACGTACTTAAGACACAGTTACTTTAATCCACGCAAAATAACGAGATTAGAGGGAAGTAATACAGTAGAAATAAAAAATATATATTCAGTTGCTTTTGATAAAAAAAGACATCTATTTACCTCATACCTCTACGTAACCTATACTATTCCTCCTATTTTCTAATGGTATGGCTAGAATTTAATTGCAATGAAACATTCACCTTATAATTCTTTTTTTTTTCTATTAAAGAAGTAATCTTTTTCTTATTTTGTATTTACCTTTAATTTCCTAAAATTTCAAACATTTGATTAAACGAATTTTCTTCGTTGAGTAACAGGATTATGTTTCATAAATTGAAAATTATTTTTATGATTCTTCAGTTAAAAATACTCATAAAATGCTTTGAAATAAATCATTCCTTTAATTTTCCTTATGCATTTTATATCTAATTTCCAACGATATTCCAATGAATATGAATAAAACTCCAAGGTTTCCATATTAAAATGGATTAAATACTTTTAAATTACATCTTTCTCTCTGTGTGAATCTCCCTTTCTTTCTCTTTAAAAATATGCGCAACAAATAAAATATTTTCCCAAGGGATAAATTCCATTTTTTAATATTTTTTTCGATAACTTAAACATACAAAGTATATTTCTAGTTCATCGTTCTTAAAAAATAACACCTTTTTCAATTAAATCCAGATATCTGTTTCTAAAAAGTATCCCATTTTCAATTATATCTTGATATCTGTTATTAAAAAAATAACTAAATTGAACAATTTATTTCAGTTATCACTTTTTTAAAATTTTTAATTCAAATCGGAAACAAAGAAAAAGGTTAATATAAACAGATAAAAAAGGCTTACAGATTAATAAAACAAATAAAAAGTCTTGGTGAAAACAATATTTGTATTTAATTAAAAGGAGAAGCTTTTTATTGTGTTTAAAATCTTACATAAAAAACATTAAAAAATACGCAGTAACTGCTGGTAAAATTATTCTTTCCTTTCGTTTCATTGTTAAATTTTTTTTGTCAAGCAATCTTTTTATTGCATCTTAGAATATTTAAGGATATTCCACAGTGTTGTGGCAAAAGTATTTTTAATCATTTTGTTTTTGCTTCATTTATAATTTTTAAGCTATTTTTACCACTCGTGCTTTAAATTCTTGTATTTTTCTCTTTAAATCTGTTAATCGTAAAATTTTGGAAATTAAATCAGATGGTTAAATCATTAAGTAACTCCTTTTCTTTAAAGTGATATTTTAGAGAGGTTTTTTTTGTGAATAAAAATTGTTTGAGAACTAGTCATAAAATTTATTAACAGTATCAATTGGATAGTAATAAAATCAATGATTACGTATATTTGTATTCCTTTATAATTTTTCAAAAGCGAGCGTGTACTTCTGATCTAAATGTATTTTTAAAATTCCCTATTATAAATTCAAAGATCAAGAAGTAATAGTTGTACTATTAATGAACCTGTATAGATGCTTTCCTGGTCATATACACAGATACATCTTATTTTTCATTTATATTTGAACTTTTTTTGATATATTTACAAAGGCATTATTTATAGGGTCCTTTTAAATAATTAATTCTTTTTTGAATACTTGTTTTCTTCATTTTTTATCAAATTAGATTTATGATGGCCTCATAGACAAATTTATCTACAAGGTTTTACTATCAAGTTAGTAAATTGGATTCACCGTAAAATGACAAACACTGCACGCGAATAAAAAATCTAATTTACATACTCACACTACGTATAGATTAGAAATAGTAGTTGCTAACTTAAATTAATGTTTGGAAGCCCTAATTGTATCTAAAATGTATCTAAAGTTGAATTGATAACGGTATATACTCGTGTTTATTTGTTCATAAATGGCACATGAGTATTGTGAATAATTAGTACATAATATAGTATTGTAAAGTTATATATCTCATCAAATATGGTTTGTATGAAATTTCATAAGTAATCATGATTCATTGCTTTGTATGTTTCAGTCATTCATGGCTCTCGAAAAGGCGCTTTCAACTAATAATATTTCAGTGGGTGTGAACCTGAAACTTATTAAAAATTCGAAAGTTACTTACAACGCCTATTACGATAACGTGGTAAAACGTTTGGTGGTACAATCTAGACCTAAAGGTGAGTAACTTTGATTAGGATATTAGATAATCAATTTCAGTACTTTGAAATTTATTAAGAAACATTTTATATTATCTTTAGTAGTGTTTTCTCTTATCAATTTTATTTCCACTGAAGTTTATAATTTTATTTTATTATGTGCAAATAAAGAGGATCGTTGACACCTTGAAATATTGTTTAGCCCTGATGTCTTACTCTAATGCAAAGAAATATCTTAAGTGCAGAATTATTCCTAAGTTCTTCGAGGGTTTCGAAGTACTATACTAAAAAACTAGGATGAATACAGCCAAAAAGAATATATGAAAGAATACAGAAGAAATTCAAAAAATTTTCTACATATTCTGTAGGGGTCCTATGTGTTAACCCTTGGTCACACGGCGTACATCAATGCGATAGTTAAGTTCCTGCAGCACTCGGCTCTGCATGGTGCTAACAACGTTATTGACAGCCCATGTTATCCGAAAGCTTGGTCTTTCTCATAATACCAAGTTTTCATAACACCCTTTTCCGCGTGATGTAGCAGAACTACACGAAAGAATAACACGTGCAGTCAATAACGTTTATCGTTCCATGTTGAGTCAAGTGTATCAAGAACTGGACTATTGGATTGATGTGTACCATGGGACCAAACGTTCACAGATAGAGCACATGCTGTTGTTGTTGTCGTGTCTTTCCCGCAGGGAAGGAATGAAAGTTGCCATTGCCTGTGAGACAGGTTGGACTTCTTAACGATAGATGGCGACACCACCTATCTCCACCTCCACAATTTTGGCAGGGAACTGAAGGGGAGGGAAATATTCTCCAGCCCTCTGCACTCGTGGTTTCTGCTGCGACCGCCCATAATACTTTCGGACCCATTGATTTAACGAGCACGTACTCCGTCTACACTCGGTGGTATTTGGTGGCATCGGGCATCGAACCCAGGCCCTCCGGTCTGGAGTCCGATGCTTTAACCACTAGGCTACCCACGGCCCTAAAAGAGCACAATACGTAAATTAAACTTGAATTGTTTCTGTCTTTTTTTTAGCTGTACTTGCCAATATTTTTACATCAGCTCTCCGAAACCTCGCAGAGAATTATGAATAACCCTATATTATTCTTATATCTATCTTACTTTCAACTGTAATGTCCCCCTCTCCCCGTTTTTCTTTCTTGTTGCAGTTTACCTTAAGTATTTTATCCATAGTTAATTATAAGTTACATTAGAAAAGCTTGTTTACATAACTAAATTATTTAGAAGCCTAATGATGGCTTATTAGCTTTGTATTTGTGTATGTTTTGTACATCGGCAACGGATATAGTTTTTACAAACTGCATCAGCTGTTCTAATTCTTAAAATAATTTCCGAAAGTAAAATATACATATCATTAACATTTAAAACAAGCTTCAATAAATAAACTTAGAGTTACAATAATAGCTAAATATATCGAAGAAATTATTGATCCGCATGAATAATAAAAAAATATTTTATTTACAGCTTTCATTTCGAAGATCTATTATTTTCTGTTGTTATATGGTTAAAATACAATTATACATGTCTTTTGAAAACAATAAATTTATAAATGTAAAAATTTATGAGATAAATTCAATTATAACAGACGTTTTCTTCAAGGGAATTGTGCATACTGCAATAAAGATTAAGTTAAAGGTTAAGATGGATCAGCAAGTGACTGTCAAGTTAATAAATTTAGAATTTTGTGAACATAAATAATTCCTCATATTGGTAATTCAGCTTCTTGTGAATCATTAATATAGTTAAAATATCTCTCAAACTAAGATGAAAATAGAAAATATTAATAACAGTAAATTCTTTCTGATAATTGTGCGTTGCTGATTGCCGATAGTGTGACTTACGATTTATTGAACAAAATGATTAAAATCATAATATTCAAAATAAAAGTTTCATGAATACGTTTAATTTTTTCTCTCTCTTTTCTTAGGCATTGTGATGTTTGGCTCCAATAAGGCAATAGCTGGTGTCATGAAAGCGGTGCATCGAAACAGCAGAGCAGCTCATTTCTTATGGGTGACAAGCAACAGGTTTTCTGAACACGGCTTGATTTCTGACATCAATTACAAACATATGGAGACAGTCTTTTTCCTGAAACAGATAACTCAACCCGTTGATGGATTCGAAGACTATTTCAAATCCTTGAATGTTAAAACCAACAAAAGGAATCCTTGGTTTACCGAATTCTGGGAGCAAACTTTCTCTTGCAAATTGCCCGACACCAGACTCACTCCAATGAACATGTTTGCGAAGAATAAGTGCAATGGCAGCGAAGAACTGTCTGAAGTCAAAGGGTTCAAAATAGAGGAAGAGGCTCAATATGTCAGTAACGCTGTCTTGGCTTTTGCTTATGCTATAAAGGCCATGCATGAGGATCTATGTGATGGCTTACCTGGGGCATGTGGCATGATGAAACCTGTTAACGGCACTTTGTTGTTAAAGTATTTGAAGAACGTATCGTTTAAAGGTAAAAATAATTTAGAAATATATAAATTTGCGGGTTCTTTTTTAACAGGAAAGGAGATGCCAAACAAGGCCATACTTTCAAAAGATTCATTTGATTGAGAAACAATTTTAGGATTATTCGGAATGATACATGATATCTATTGATATAAAAAGCACTTCTATGATTCGGGCTATTATTCAGTTGCTTAGTGCCTTTTCTTGAATTGGTTAAATTTATTATTTATGAATTATATCATATATTATTTGTTCTGTTATATTTCAAAAAGCACAATATTTAGATTTCGCGCGTTTATAGTTTTCAGAATAATTTTAGAATTGAAAATGCTTCAAGCAATTTAAAATATGTTGAAAAGTCGCAATATTTAGTGATAGTATTATCTAGTGCTAAAAAGTTTCAACTATTTTTGCAGTTTTGATTTTGAACGAAAACCTTTATCTCTAACATTTAAATAATTGTAAATATTTTACGAAAATAAATATTATTTAAATTTTATTTTGGAAAAAGAAATTGCAATGTGTGTAAATGCAAAAAGGGTAAAATTTTCTTAGTCCAAAAATATTTATACATATCAAACTAATATTTTTAAAGATATATATATATATATATATATAAGCAAACTATTGATAATAAAAATTAAATTTAATAAGTAAAATAACTTTCTCATTTTTAATTGTGTCTTCTTAAGAAATATGAGGATTTATTGCTTTAGTATGTTGATATTTAAGGATAACTTATGATACCTTTTGAGAAGGTTTCAAAGTATGATGCATTTTTGACATGCTGTACAATTAAGAACAAATCAATTAAAGAATTAAATTTTCGATTGAGCTCCCAAAATTCATCTTGTATTTAATTGAATCTTCAGTAAACTTTGCATTTCTAAATATTTTAAAAGATTTTTAATATCTTTACGGCTTTGAATAATGTTAAAAGAGATTTATAAAAATCAAATGAAGTTCGAAATATTACACCATGGATAGATTTTAAAGACCAACAGAGATTCCAGTTACTAAAGCTTCGCATGAACGTTAATAATGCAATAAAGGTTTCGGAATGTATTAATTGTAATGTTATTTGTTTTAATTATACTTCATGCATTTTATGTACCACTGACATGTTTTCTATAATCCATCTTGCAAAACAATCCTGCTCATAGGTATATTTCCATTGAAAATTATAATTTGGAAAATTCCCTTGTCAACTCAATGTTTTTATTTCAACAATGTAACGAAACTATACATAAATATTAGAATTTTTTTGTGAAATGATGTGCAAATTAGAAGAAAGGATTTCTATTTTAAATGACTTAGCTTAACCTAAATGCATTTAAAACTCAATTTTTTCGTCTTTAGTAGCTTTCCAACGTGTTACGAGTTCAATCCTTAGTGTCACTGAAAGCCCAGTAGATTCAAGTTAAATCTGTCTAGAATCCTCCCGTTGGTGTGGTACGGTAGCAAAGAGGTGGTAGGGGCCTGCTCAAGTGTCATCCTCGTCGTTTAACCGAGGTTCAAAATTGCTTGGCCTGTCACTAATAACCCTCATGTTGTTATATCGAGCGACGAAAGTAAGCACTCACTCATTCCATTCAGGAGAGGCCGATTCCCCTGTAAAGTTAGAGCTGCAAGATCGACCTTCCTTAAAAAACTCTTCAGTTCTCAAAGTTAAAAAAAATAGAAAATTGATATTTATGGAGTATTTAGTTATTCAATTTAACCTTAAAAAGTTCCCCGACTCTCAAAATATCAAAACCAAAGGAAAACTGAGATTTTGGGAGTATTTAGTTATGTAATTTAACTGCCAATTTCGAATTACTGGCAGCTGTTTGTATTTGATAAGATATTATAACATTCCATACAAATAAAATCGATGCCTTGCTCATTAAGGACGACATAAATTGTACCTAAAGTCCATAGTTATTTTCCATCGAATACTTAATTTCAATACAGCTTACACGCTCATTTTCACATTTGACCAAATTTTTTCCCTCTAAAAATTTTCAGTTATTTTTCTTTGCAGGTCTGAGTGGTAATGACTTCCAGTTTAATGAAGAGGGAAACGGACCTGCTCGATTTGAGATTCTCCAAATCAAACAAGAAGCCCCAGGAATGTACAAGTGGTTCTCGGTTGACTATCACAAAGGCGTGACACTGGACATCCTTTCGGAAGAGTTTTGTTTCACAAATAACGGGCATACAGAGCCAGATCCTGTTTGTAATCCAACTTGCACGACAGGTCAAGTGAAGAAATACGAAGACGACATCAAATGCTGCTGGCAGTGCAAAAATTGCCAACAATATCAAATAGTTGCAAATGAGACGACCTGCACTGATTGCCCCTACGGTTACTTTGCAAACGGCAATTATACTTCTTGCGAATTGAATCCCAGGCAATATTTGGACATATCCTTGTTACTTATAAAACTGGCATTCTCTGTAATAGGCACTGCTGCAGCTATTGTAGTTTTTGTGGTAATAATGCGAGAGAAAGAAGCTAACGAGGAGACGAAAAAGAGGATGAAATGCTGGGTTATTCATGGTAGCTTTCTATGTAATGTTGTTTTATTTTCTTTGACTCGAAATGCTGAAATTAGTTATGATATTTTTTAAATTATTAGTCAGTTTCTGTTTTACATTTATATTTTCAGTATAAATTTCTTTTGAAATTCTATCGAATCTACCGCAGGTTCAGATCGCAATAAATAAGCAATATATATAAGCAAATATATTAAATCAATACTCTTCACTTTAAAAAAGATTTTCTTAGTCTTGCTGGATACGGTGCTCTCTGTAAAATATATAAATTGTATAAATTAGAGAATGCCATGCCCGGATATTTCCATTCCATTTCAAATCGTCTTGTTTTTCATTTCTTTCACGCAATTGGGTATTTTTCCTATAATAGCATATTCGCCCTTTTTGTCTGAAAATCTACATAAGCATTTAATCACTCAATCTGCTTGAGATCTGTTATGCTTAAAATGGGTATTTAAGGATGCATTTTACATGCTGGAGACCCAGTGGCTCTGTGGTAGAGTGTCGCAGTTCCACGCCACAGATCCGGGGTTCAAATCCCGGCATGAGCTAGGTCGACTCAGTCTTGCATCCCTTTAATGGTTCTATAAATGAGAATCAAGCTTTCGTAGGAACTTAACACGGGGGTATTCGAGTCAGACTGATCACCTGCCCGGAACATGTGCTCATGCACCTGGTGGCATCCATGGCGACGGAAACTAACATGGGCACAGTAGGCCTTGTCCCTCCATGGACTGTTGTACCATTGAGTTTAACATGAGGAGTGCTTATCACTACGAAAACAGTTAATCTGTTATAGGTGTTTCGATCAGGAAATTTCGAACATGTTTAATATGGTTGTTTTAATGATTCTAAATTTGCTCATTTTAACGGGTGGAGCCGACAAAATCATAGAAACACAAAACTAATTTGAATTGATTACTGTACTGAGGAACGTTTCAATTCTTGAAAAGTATGAATTGTCTTTCGGTTTAAGTAGAGCATTAGATAAAATTTTTAGTATCTTCTAGAATCTTTTTAGATATTAAATAATTTTAAACTTGGCCATTTATTTACTCTATAGGAAGTAGTAAAAAGCGCTTATAGTCTTGGAAGTAAAAGTTTAGTATAACTAATGTTTGTGGGTGTGCAAAAAACTGACCAAAAATATCCGGACACCCTCCTAAGAAACTGGATTTGGCTGATGGTGTAATTTGATGGTAACCGAAAGCTATAAAAGGGATGGTAGGGGTTCATCAGGTCATATAGATGAGTTTGTGAGCCAATGAGACAATGGAGGTTATTGACAAAACTCTTGGCATTTCACCTGGATGCCACCTTTCGGGTAAATTCGTTCGTGAAATTTTGGACATTTTTGCTAAGCCGAATCTACTGTGAGGATTGTAATTGTAAAGTGGAAACATCGATTCAGTAAAACTGAACCCCCCCCACACCCCCACCCTCCAAAAAATTGACGAACCTAGCCATGGAACTCTGAAAAGGGCATAAAACAAAATCGTAATTCCTCTGTGATTGTGGTTGAGTTTAATAGTTCGCGTTCGTGCTAGCAGCAGTACTGTTCACCGAGAGTTAAAAAACACTGGGATTCTATGATCACGCAGCCCCTCACGCAGCCCACGCAGTCAAATATCACTCCCCAAAATGCAAAGTGTGGATTGCAATGAAGCAAAGCTCACCGTTATAGTGTTGCAGTCATGTGTAAAATTTTTCTTTGGAGTGATGAATCTCGCTTTGTGATCTGCAGCCCAACGGATTCATCTATGTAGATTTGGCGGATGACTTACAATTACTCTTTAAGTGATTGCAAAGTTTGGTGATGGTAACATCATGATATGTGGGTATTTTTCATGGTTTGGCCAAGGTCCATCAGTTCTTGCAGTTGCAGACATGAACTCTGAGTTCTATCTAAGTGGACATTCTGGATAATGCTTCTCTCCCAACAATATCACATTACTACGGGAAAGGCTCATTTCTCTTCCAGCAGGACAACTGCTCCGTTTACACATCTAGATTTGGGCATCCATGGCTTATCGAAATTGGTATTCAAAAACTGGGCTGGGCTTTTCAGAACCTTGACCTAAAAATCGACAGAAAAGCTTCAGGTAGATTCATATTGCATATTACATAGCCAGTCAAATCAACTGTCTGCACATTTCATCTATGAGGGATGACTCGAAATCAATTCTTATGACCACCTATCAAAAACTGTTGGTAAGTATTCCCAGGCATGTGCAGGCTGGGATTAATGCAAGAGGGACATCAATATCCTATTAACATATACCTGAGTACTATTCATATCCTTACCATTGGGTGTCTGGATACTTTTGACCAGATAGAAATAGAAAGGATATACATAGATAGGAAGAAGTAGATATATAAATATATAGGAGATATAGATAGATATATATAGATAGAAGGTAGATAAATAGGAAGTTGGTAGAAGATTTAGATATATTAGATATATAAATAAATTAGAGATAGATAGATGTGAGGTAGAAGTATAGAAAGACAAATGTCGTGTAGAACACAAAAAGTCCAATACCATTCCTTAAAACTATGGTTGTTCTTTCTGATTTAAAACTAAGTATGAAGGCATTTATGTTTCGTAAACCTTTTTAGGGTTTCCTTTTACTTCGTTTCAATTCTTTTTCAACGATTTTATTCTTGTTCCAGCAAGATCAAATTCATTTCCTTAGACTGTGTATGCAAATCTGCTAATAATGCCGTCCTATATAAAGATAATTATATAAATATACGTAAGTATATAAACTTATACGTACCTTTATGTAAAAAAATATATATGCAATAATTAAGCCATGGCAAGATATTTATGAAATTTTAATAATTATCTGTATAAACAAGTTTATCATAAAAATTCTTCATCACTAAGAAATTGCAAATTTAAACAAATCAAACAATTACATCTTTCATTAACTCTCTCAAAATACATACCTTACATGTACAGATAACTTCAGGTTTTATGAGCGGGACCCTAAATTTAAATATTTATAGTAGCTATAATCCTTTAACTGTCTTTTATGTATCATAGTGTGTATGTGCAAATTAGATATTAAGATTTACAACAATTTTTTGAGAATATAAATAATCAAATACGTACAGGAGGGATCTAATACAGAGTAAACATTACTTTACCTATATTGTTTATAAAGGAAATAATTTTCCAATGCTCATAAAATAATGAAAGATAAACTTAACTTAATATTTTCTAATTTTTCTAACAGCAGTGTTTAAACAATTTTAAAGAAATAAAATAAATTTTGAGCTTATATATATATAAATAATTGAAATGAATCAGGAAGAGTTTGATCCTCTCTTTTGAAGAAATTACTCAATAATTGAATTATGTCTGAATTGTATAGAAAATCAGACATAAACCTACCAGAAGTTCAATTTCCACACATTTTTTAATCTCTAATCTTCACTAAAATCCTATTAATTTCGTACATTTACTAATGGCTTAAAATTTACAAACACTTTTGAAAATATTGCCAATTTCAATGATGTTAAAATTATTATTAAATATTTGAAAGGTAAAGATATTAGCTCAATCTATGTTTATGATTTTCAAAAATTAGTTAACTCAATAGATTTCATTGATACTCTGTTAAAATTATTTTAGAAAATTGCAATAATTATATTTTAAACAGTGTTATAAGCTTTAACAATTTTAATACTCTTATGGAATTAGCCCTTAAGGAAAATTAAATTCTCATTTTTCCGTCTCATTTTTTGATCGTACTGTAGTATTCAGATATTTTATTTTTTGAAATTACTTACATTTTTAAATATAAATTTTCCATAGCTTATTTTCCCTTCTATTTCTAATCCAATTACATAAATAAATATAGGAGAAATATGGCGTTTTAAAATAAAGTTTACCTCTAGTGTAGCAGCTTCTAAGTTACTGAGTTGACTAATGTATTAATTTAGCACTCTAACTATAAACTGTGCTTACTTTTTATGTTTCTAAATATTTTTTTTATATATTTAGTCAGATATATTGCAATTTAGTATATTATTAATGACTATATATATTAGGTTGTCAAGTATGAAATGGAGCAAAGGTAAATTAAGTACACAACCTCATTTAGCAGCCGAATTTTAGCATAATTTGTTTTTCGTGTGAAAGGTACATTTTTTCTTCTCTTTAACGCAAATTTCAGTTTGAAAAAAAATTAACAGATCATTTTAAAATCTCAGTTTTTATTGGAAAAAATGGAATTCAATTTTGTGCATTTTGTGCTCCACTTCATACTTAACCATACATCTTTTTCATAGTCAAATGGTTCAGTAATATAACAACATACTTAGGAACTAAGATTGTAGAGTTAAATATAGTTTTAAGGTTTCAATCTCTTTCCCTAAATTTCCATATATTACTCTGTTGAAAAAGAAGTAAATACAGTGTATTTAAAACATTTGTAAGATTATAAGTAATTTATAAAAATATACTATACTACTAAGTACTGTTGTAACAGAAATACATATGAAAATCGCACAATAATCCCTCAAAAATAATATAAAGGCACCTCTTCAGAGATTATTCATCGAATTATTGAATAGTGCTATATATAAACGGACCTATAGATCTTCCAAGAAAATTCAATCCGTTCGCCCATTATAGTACCGATGTTCTTTTTCCTTACACGCTTCCTTGCGATCTTGAACAGTGCTTTGGGTCCTTGGATTATCTTCATTGACGACAACGCAACACCAATTCGTACAGCAGCTATTGTTGAAATATTTTCAACAAAGGGATTGGCTGACAATTTATTGCGGATCTAAATCCAATTAAACGCGTGTAAAACTCTAGGGATGCATTTGGCAGAGCATTTTTAAATACAATTAATTTCTGTGATTATCGAAAGTAATAAAATTTTATGATTTCGAAACACATAAAGTAACAAAAATTATTGAAATAAGCAATTTTATAAAAAAAAAAACTAACTGATGAAGCATTTGTTCTTAAGAAAAAAGTTTTTGAATTGTTTTTTAAAAGAACAAAATTTGTCGCATTCTATCCATTTGTAGGTAATGTCATATTCTGCCTGCAAACATCATCTTTTTCAGTATGTGAAATTTGTCATTGCTTTATTAAGATTAAATGAAATCATATTCAAATGTTATCTTTTTTGCATTTACATTGATTGAAAAAATATATTGTTCTTTCATATTAAAGAATTAAAAGTTTTCGAATTTTATAATTGTTTTGATATTTAAATATTAAATATCAAAAACAATTATTAAAAATAAGTAATACTTTTTCTGCCCAATTGGCTTAGCTCTTTCAAGACATTGAAAATACTATTTAATGGATTTACCATTAAAGAAAATTATGATAATATTTATACAAATTAATTGATAATATTTATACAAATATTTTGACGAATGTAAACTGTTTTTACAATTGATTTTGCCATTTTTATGGGAACATGGGTAGCATTCAAGAAACATTATTAGAAGAATTTTAATTGAAAAATATTTTCAGTTTTACTAGCATTATAAACTCTTCGAATTTTTAGTTTTCGATTTTTTTAAAGTGCTTATGCTTATGGAATTTAGTATTATTCAGTAACTTCTTTTTATCAAATTACAGTTTTTCTCTTTTTTCATAATGAACTGTTTTGCACAAAACTATTACTTTTAAAAAAAAAAATTTTGTTTTATAAAAAAGCAATATATTGGAATAATTTATTTTAAAACTTCACAATTAATATTCGAACCATTAATTTTTTTCGAAAAAACAAGAATATTCTTTGAAGAACTTCCTAATCCTCCTCCTTATTTAATGGAAATTCTTTTTACGATGAAGTAATATGTGTTTAAATATGAAAAAACTTCACAACGCAAAAAAAGCAGATTAAATACATATTTAAAAAGAAAATTGGATAATTAAAGAAGAATTCAAACAATTATAAATATTTCTAGTAGATTTGGAATAATGTAAATAATTAGCATAAATTTCACGATAATCCAATGAAAATGATAATTAATTTTTTCAATTGTATAATTAAGTGTTCCTTCAAACATTCTTCTTGAAATACAGTAATATATGTTATCACGATTGTTATTAAAGTCTCTTAAATTATCTCAATTCCTAACAAGACACAACTTACCTAGTCGACAAGGTCTGTTAAAAAAGTATCTGACGCTTGGCCACAAAAAGTTTCTGGCGGGATTTGAATCCTAATCAAATTTAAAGTAGGCTATTTACGCTTTCACACACATAGCTAAGCATTCTTTACACTGCCCAAAACGCTTCTGGAAGGTTTCTTTTGAAATGGTGTTCAACTCCACCGTCACGTTCTACCTTAGCTCATTTCTACTCTGAAAACTGGATGGTATTAAAATGTCAGTGACACTTAAATGCATTATAATTTTTAATAGCATTTGATAGTCAGAATTCGCACAAAACCAGATTCAGATTTGATCGTGTCCAGTAGATCCTGTGCACCTGCAAGACGGAGTTATTTTTGATCCACCGGCAGGAACTTGGGAACAAATTTCACAGGCACTGTTTGCATGGTCACACAAAATTGCATGTGAAGAAACTGTATTGATCTCAAATTGTTCAGCAGTCTCTTGTTCGATCAAACGACGATCTTTCACTATCAAGTTTTCGACTCTTCCAACAACAGAAGCATGCAGTAGCATTTGGGGCCTCCCAGAAAGCTGATCCTTCTCTACCGACATGTGGTGACATTTGAATCGGTTAATCCCTTCTTAACCCTTTAAGCGTATACACGCCCTGCTCTGCTAATGCATTTATTGCCCCTGGTGTGTATACTCGTCCTTCCCAATGACGACTTTTTGCAATGTGTTGCTCTGTTTAAAACTAGTCGCACGGCTTTGGGATGCAATAAAATGAAATTGACAGTACTTCTAAAGAAATTACTTATTTCGGGGGGAAAATGGGGGAGGAATTTTAAGGGGTATAGTCCAGGAAAGAGGAAATTCATAAATAAGAATTTTTCATTACCATTAATGTCTTCTAAGAAAAATGTGATACGAAAGTGTGGTGTTTGAGCAAGGAAAAGTATTCACGCAGAATCTCGCTATCAATGCACTGAATGTGATGCTGGTTTATATGTTCAGTCATCTTTCAGAATATATCACACAACACAAATAAGTTACAATTTTTCAAATTATATCTTAACTCCTGACATTAATTTTTTTTACTTTCATTTTATATTTTATATATTCTTGTCTTTTCTCTCCCCCCCCCCTTTTAAAGTGAGGGTAAACAATTTGCAGGTAAACAGGTAGAGTAGGTAAACAATTTTTTTCAGAAACGTGTCATCCCTCTCCCCAGTTAACCGTGTAACAACACACGCCATCGGGAAAAACGGTGGCCCTGGGGAGGGGGATAAATTTCGTAGCTTTTCCTCGGCGGTTAAATGGGTAATCTATTTGACCCCCATATCATCGTCTCCAAATGCTTGTTGAATCTTACGAATTGTTTCGCTTAGAAAATACTCAAGCATTTGACAAAGACATATTACGTTGTATTACGATTATATGAAGTATTATACAACCTGCGGCCAGAAAATTCGGTGAATGAATTTTTATTTCAAATACAGTATTGTACAGCATGAGATACAATTTACTGTCCTTCAAAATAATCTCCATGGAGGGTAATGCACTGTTGGGAACGAGTATATAAGTCCTGGAAACTCCTGCGAGACAGTTCTTTTGGTATGGCTTTCAGCTCGGCCGTCACGTTGCTTTAAATGTCGATGTTGTCCGGAAATCTCTTTCCCTTTAGGGCTGAATTCAATCTGGCGAAGAAGATGAAGCCTGCAGGTGCCAAATCAGGTGAATAAGGGGGAGGGGTGATCAAGTGTCACAACTCCATTCGCGGCCAGGAACTGCCGTACAACTAAGGTGGTGTGTGGCATCCATTTTGTACACCGCGGCAATCCACAATAAACCTTTCGCGCTCGGCGTTAAACTAACAGGTAATAAAAGCCCTTGAAACCTTGCCAATTACAAACATGTCCAAACAGATATTGACCTTCACCACGCGTGACGCGTCGTCATTCTACTAGTACAGCAGCGACCTCTACAGGCTCATTCACCGAACTTTCTGGCCACAGGTTGTATATATGAAGTCTGTCGCGATTGTTATCAAAGCTAAACATAAGGTTACCAAGATTGCTTTCAAGTTTAAAATCAAACAAAGTTCGTACGACTGAAATTCTGTAAACTAATATTTAAATTGGCTTTAAAAATATATTTCATACTATTCCTTATTTTTTTTTTCAAAGGTGGCCTTGGAACTCTTGAAAAGGGAATCTTGCCCGTTGTGTTCATTAAAAATATGAAGATACAGGAAAAGCCCACCTCAGAAGAGGATAAAGGACCTGATAGTGTGTGATGAGTCAGAAGTACCAACTGTTATGCTATCTTAGATGACAAAATATTCGGAAACGGAAAGTGGACTTGTTTAATTTGAAAACTTTTTTTCCCCATTATTCAAAATTACATAAGAATTTTTTTTTCCAATTGGATCATTGGAGAACAGTTATGTATTTTATTGATTTATGATATTATAATGAATACCATGCATAATAAAAAAGACAATAAAAAGTTTAAAACCCAATGAATATTAACTTTGTGTTTATTTCTTACAGTAAACAATTTTTTTTTTAAGTATATCTAGTTTTACGAAATAATGTCTTTTTTATTACTAATCTTCCCGAACTCTTTTTCTATGCTTATAGTTTTATAGCAACTCAAACTAAAAAAAAGTTTATAAAATACAATTTTTCAAGATCATTTCAATTTTAAAAAGTGTTGTAAAATACAGAATCGCAATCGAAAAGAAAGCAAATATTGTTTAATATCCAAGAAATTTATTGTTAGAAAAAATTAAGGTCATATTTGTGTGTGTAAGCTTTTAATGATTTAATGATGATACTTTTAAAAATAATATATTACATTCTGTGCACAATGCATTAAGTAGAGTACCTATACAAAAAAATAAATTCCTTAAAAATACTAAATATTAGTGTTTTCATGTGAAAAATTCTCCAAACGGTTTATTTTGAAATAATATTAATCTGAACCTGTCCTCCAACTAGCTCTTTAGGAATATTGAAATTAGGAAGTATATTTGTAACAATTTCCCTTAAATAATGTCTCAAGGGGCTAAGTTCATATCACGTCTTAGTCACATGATCACTGCGATGACGCGTTTCTAATATTTCTGGCCAATCAGCTCATAAATTTGTATGACGCTTTAGTTCTATGATAAATGCAATTATGTGTTTCTGCCAATTAATTCAGGTGCTTGGCTGCTGCCAACTTTTGCTTTTGATTCTTTTAAATACCTGGCCATTTGCCATCTGGTCATTAGGCAACGAGCTCTCCAATACTTTTTTACAGTACAGTCTAAATTCCACGTCCAAATGAGCAGGGTCCATGACTTGTCTAGAATCACACAAAACAAATAAAAATGAGACAATCAATTTAAATGAGTTAGAAGGCGGTCATATCCAGTAAATAGTCTAAACTCACCCACAGCAGTAGCACGAGTTCAAGACACAGTCAGGTTTTAATAAGACCCTCCTAGGTTTATTTCTAGTACCACTGGTAGCTGTGCACTACTAGAAAACATTTTTTATAGATCTTATTAATCTCGATCTTAGTAGATTGAAGAGGTAGGTCTTTGAAAGACTTGTGGAGAATATCAGTGCCTCTTTTGTCCAAGAGGTTTGCAATCTCATTTTTCCAAAGACCACGTAATGGTTAGCACTCTTGGCATTGAAGGCAGCGATCCGAGTTCAAATCTCGATGGAGCCTTTATTTCTTGGGTGTAATGTAGCAGACCGCCACGTGTAACGCAAAATCTGCTATATAGCGACTGCCACACTCTACAAGTATTTTTTTGGTAATTTTGCTTTTTACAGAAATTATCTTTTTTAAAAAAAGTCAGATTTATTATTAATATTAATGCACACTGTTTAACAAAATATACTTTATTGATAAATATATGTATAAATAAGAATTTTTTTTTTTAATTTTGAAAAACTTCTTGAAGAATCTTAATACTTATTCACCTAAATATTACAAAAAAATACAAGTCTAATGTCAGTTTTGAATTCAATAGAGATCACATGATTGTATTTATCATGCGATTATCATGATTTTAGTCTACTGACTGTTTATTTTGTTAATGTATATGAAAATTTAGAAGGATTCTCCGAATGTTTAATGGGGCAGCAAATTCTTATACTGATTGTGCGGCTTGATTTATTTAAATATTAGTGCTTATCGCAAACCGATTTAGAGTAATTTAAAAAGATTCTTAACAAATTACCACAATTGAGCGCAGATTAATACAGTAGAAATTGAGGTCTTAAGTTCCTCACCAAAATAATCATTAATAAGCTTTAAGGTTTTATATCCGAGTGTCAAACAAAATGCTCTTTTTTGATATTAGACAAATAATTTAAATTTAAAATTTTATGCTCAAAAAAAATTTGCAATTGGAAAAGCAAAATAGTTCAACAAAGAAAAAACTTAAGTATTAAGAAAGAATTAGTGTTCTTTAAAAAACTATATTCAACAAAAAGAATGATTTATTTAGTGAAAAATACATTTTAGCGTTGTTTTATTATGAAACAAAGATGAAGAGCTGAGAAATATGGTTTCAAATCGCCATTGAAACATATAATTGAAAAAGGTATGATAAGCATCACCAGATTCGAAACCCAGACAAAAGAAATCTAAAATGCAATCTATACTGAACTGAAATGTGTCAAGGAGCATCTGATACGAAATAATATACTGCAAAGATCTATATCGTCACTTGAATGATTTTAAACTATATTGATTGTTTTCTGTTGGAAAATAAATCACATTTTATGTGGGTTACATCATTCTTTTATATGTTTTTACTGAATTTTGGTTTGAAAGTATCTATACATTTTATATAACTTTGGTGTTATCTAGAGTGAAAGAGAGAGAACAGAAGATGATATTTTAAAGTATAAATAGAACTTGCAATTTCTTTTTTGTTAAAGATTTTAAAAATAAATTTTATGGTATTTTTGGTTACTAGAGAAATGTTTACTAGGAATCTTAAAAGTGAACTCTAGTGCAGTATTAGTGTAACTAACATCAAAAAAACTCAAAAGAAAAAAAAAGTTATGCGGTTGATTCTCTTAAATAAAATAATATAAGATTAAAAATTTTTAAAAAAAATACTATCCAAATATTTTTATAATATAATCTCACTTTTGTGGTGAAATTATCAATGCCTTAAAATTGATTTAAGACATTTCACTTTTACAATGAATGAATTCAAAGAACCTTAACTTGGAAAAAGTTTCTTTGATAGGACATTGAAGAGTTCATTTTTGATTTTTTTACTAACCAAGTGTTCAAATACAATGCTTCATTATCTGACAACATTTTTAGCAATAAAATGATAATGACAAAAATATTTACAAATTGCAGAACTCTGTACAAATAATTCTTTTATAGTTTAGATTATCGTGAACAAAATTCTTTGTTAGCGTCAAACTTCAACCATCCTATTTCATTCTATTTTGTGTTTCACACCGAAATATAAATAAGTAACAAAGTACAGTAATTTTCATTTATAAGTTTTCATAAATATTGAATAAACTTAAACATTTGATCACAATGTTCTTCTATGAAGTTATCAAATATTTTTTATCATTTATTTAAAAAATAACGGACATAAAGTTGCTATCCAAAAATACATTAAGAAATATTTTCTTTTTATGATTTTGATCTGAAATATCTTTTCTATTTTTTTCTCTTCACATTATCCACGAAAGAGTGATTAGTCCAGCTAATATTTAATAGAGCGTGCCTATATATCTGTCCATTTTGTATTTTATGTGCTAAGATGTGGTGTATTTGTTTATTCAACAAGATGCTAAACCTTGACCATATCATCCTGACTATGAAAAGATGATGATACTGTTTGTCAAGTAGAACAATACATACAAACTTTCCCCTTCAAAATCCTACAGTTCTCTCGAATAAAACCTACAGGATATATTACACACATAGCTTCAAAAATATGATTATCAAATTTCCCTTTTCTTAACATTCAGAGCGAAACCTCATTTGCCGTTACGGTATAGGATAGAATATGGAACACAAAATTTTGATCAGAAAAAAAAATAAGGTAAAACTGAATAGCTAAGTAAAATGTATGCATCTTACAAGAATAAACGATTTTTTTCTATGGAAAAGAAATATTCAATTCGAAATCTGGTACTTACATACTATTGTAACTACATGCTATTCAAGATAACTTGCCAAATTAGCAACCATGTGCTTAGTTTCATATAATGTCGCCAATACGGTTGCGATGATACGTAAGCACCCTTATCTCTTTTCTTTACCCTTACATGCTGACACCCTTACAAGCAGAACAGGCTTCAATTTTATCTTTATGATTTTTCCTTTTCATTTTACTTCACAGGATACAACTTTATTTCCGAATAAAACTGTATTTTAAAGATTGTATAAAATTTGAGAATATTTGCTAAACTCTTAGCCTCAACTTCATCTTGAGAGACTTAATCTATTGAGTAAAATTCAACCAACCACAAATAATGTGTCCATCTTCAATTTCTTTGGAGACATCTGCCCTCAAAGTGATCTGTTCAACTGAGAACTCTGAGACGATAAATACGTCTGGAGTGTATCTTAGCATGTATCCCCCATAACCCCTAGAGTATTAAAAATATTTCGTAATTCTTCTCTTGAGCTTATATATCTTTCGGTCCTAAAAGTTAATCCGAGACGAAACTGCACATGATAAAAAAGAAAAGAGTGGAGGAGAATTAAGATAAATACTTCTAGAAATGAAATGTATTTAAAAAAATCATTTTAGTGAGAGACATTGAATAAGAATTTCACAAATAATTCTAACAGATGTTCACTTCATATCTAACTCTGTCAAGAAAACACCCACAAAAATAGATGGCTTTGAAAAATAGGAAGCTGAATAGTAAATATATAGACTGGAAAATTATGAAATGTTTTTATTAAATATATATGTATAAAAAAACGTAACACGCTTGAGTTTTTACATCAAAAAATAGTTTAGATTCGTTTCTACACGCATTGGGCATTTTGATATTCTTATTGTTTCAGTGCCCAGACATTTAAAAGAAGGTCTTATAACCAAATTCATCAAAACGTATTTAGAAAGAACACATTTTTGTTTCTGATAAATAAAAAAATAAAAACAATTTTACTGTTAGGGAAAGGGGCAATTCGGGTAAAAAGACTAAAATAGGTCAGGATGGGCTTGCTTTAACTCCCGGAATCCTACAAAGGGTAAAAGATAATTACAACATCAAAATAATAATAAGTACCATCAAATATAATTTTTCTCACCTGGAAAAGTCTGCTGCGTTATTTTGACATCAATACTGTAAGAGAAATCACAGGAAAAATTCGAATTATCCAACACTTTTTTAATGCTTTAATGCAGAATTTTATAGACCAGAGAGAAATTTAGAATTATTTAAAATTTTGAAACATATAAATTCAAGTTACAGCAGTAGTAAGACTGTATTTGTTTTCTGATGTATATTTATTTTCTGCTAAAAAACAATATCTATTACACGTTTATACAATTACACGTTTCATTGTCAACAGCATAAACAGACATTGCGTTGAATATATAATAATTCAATTACTGGGTGCCCGCCTGGTGGGAGAAAACACTATAGAAGTATTGTCTTTCAGAATTAAACAACAACAGTAGCATTTTAGTTAAATAATTTGTACATTTAAGTTAAGCATGTGAGTAAATTTAAGGTACGCTATAAATCAGGCGTCGGCAACCTATGGCAGGCTTTACAATTCTCAGTGGCACTCTGCACTGCTCTATAAATTTGTCAATTTTTGTGTGGGTGGAAGTTGACAAATTTGTAATACATAATGTATGTAAAAATACATCATATATAGACAATTATATTTTTTTTATTTATATATATTTCTATTTTATATTGTTTGGAAATATTTCTATTTCATTTTGTTTACTTTTATGTTAAGAAATATCTTTAAATGATGCAAATTTAATTTAAAATAGAACTATAAATCTATATTATTGACCTTTATTCTTAAACTCGGTTAGCATTATCACGGGAATCGAATCGTTTCCAAAATGCTCTACTGTTTGTCACGCTGAATCATATTGGTAGATTGGTTTCGCATGCCCCAATTAAATGGTTGCTGATCACTTCTATAGGTTTTCCTTGCCACTAATATATTACTTTGTTTTTAGTTATAATCTCCGTTCGTAGATGGTAGTAAGAATTCTGCAAGGATCTCTAAAATATATACAATTATAGCCTCGAAGTACATCTTCTATTAAGTAGAATTTACTCTGTCGAACAGACACGCTACAGAAGCGTTATTCTTTTGAAAATGCTTTGCTATTAACTTAAAGGATTTTAAATATATTCTTTTATTATATTCGTATCCCATATAAAGAAAACTTCATCAATGAATCATTACATACACTTACATTTCAAAATCCAGGGCTATGGGTAGCCTAGTGGTTAGAGCATCGGACTCCAGACCGGAATGCTCGACGCCACCAAATACTCGCCGAGTACAAACGGAGAACGTGCTCGTTAAATCAGTGGGTCCAAATGGTGTCGCCATCTATCGTGTTGGGTGAGCAAAATCGTACTGTCACCTACCTGGGGGCTCAAAGCTTAGGCTAATGACAGGCGTAAAATTATAGCCCTTAGCGGCGAAGAATTTTGTGGACCTTGATCTGATGTTACTGTCGATCAGGTGGCATAAGCATCAACAACACATTTCAAAATCCAAATTGTAAGGAATAGATAAAAAAAATAAAGTAGAGGATAGCTAGTGGAACTTTACTCACTGTTCAAAAAATAGAACACAGAAAGGGATTATTCTTTTAAGATTCCTTCAAACAAACTGACTGATAGACATTTCTTAGCACTGCAAAATGCCAAATACTAGTACAACAAGCAGTTAATGAGAATCAATGTATATTAATCCGTAACTTATCATTGCGTTAGTTAACATAGTTTTTTTTTAAAAAAAAGCCATATAATTTAATTACCGTAATTTGAAATTAAATATTTTAATAAAGATGTAAAATTTTTTTGTCATATACTAGTTTGTGGAATGTCTTTTTTTTAACATCGTTATTCAAATTTCACATTAAAAAAATCATATTCTTCAGATCCTAAAATATCCCATTAATTGCATTTCGAAAATGTATGGCGTAATTAGGGAATTGTTTTTGGTAAAAATGTCGAATAAATTTCCTCATAAGCTTATGCAAATAGACGAAACTATTTTTGTACAGAGCAGAATACTGAATAATAAAATTTATTTCCAAAGAAATTAATTCACTCTCTTTTTCTAACGTTTTCACAGATTTCTATTAATAATACTGATTTAACTATTTTTGAACATTGAGATCATTAAGCTTAGTGTACTTGAATCATATAATTTGCATTTAGTTTTTATTATAATTCACTTCGTTTCCAGCGGACTAATACAATATTTTAAATATTTCTCGCATTTACTTTAATTTCAATAAAAATTGCATAGTTTAAAATATATTTCTACATATGTTTTAAAAGAATCGAACCATTGTTGCTCCATGCTCTTTATATTTCATTTTTTAAAACCCTATCAAAATATAAAACATTAAATTTCTCTTACAACAGGTGAAGTAATTGAGTTCCCTAAACTCAGAAACGTATTTAACGGTTGTGTAAATGAATAAAAATATTTATTTTATGCAATGTTTTAATGATATATTTTTATTTGATATTTTTTTATTATATTCAAACTTAAAAAAATATTTGAATTTTTTTTTTTGTAATTTTTATACATTTAAACACAAACAATTTTAAAGGTAATTGCATGATGATAAGTACAATAATTTTAATTTTAAACTAAGGTAATACAGTTTTGTCATAATATTTTGTAGAAATGGTGTCACTGAAATTTTTTGTCAGGTACGGTAGCAATTCCATCTCATCTTTCCCAAAAGTAGTTATGACGGTAATATTAATCCCATTTGGGACGGGTTTTTTCAAATATTAATTCTTTAATTAAATTTCATTAGGTAAACAATTTTTTTCTTTGTTGGCCTAAGTAGGAATTGATTTCATTATTATTTTTTATATTACTTTTTATAAGTTATTTCAGTTTGTAAACTCGGATAGTTTTATTCAAATTATAATGCATAAGAAGTTTAAGTTCGAGCATTACAGTACATCTTTTCTGGTTATTACTAGAAGTTTATATCATTCATGTATGTTTTCTATTTTCTATTAAGCAATTTATAACTGTCCTTTACGTAACGTTAGCGCTACATATTTCACGAAAATCCACAGAGCTTACGGTATGATAGTGATGTTAATAGTGATTTGTTTCCCCTTACCCATAATTAAAATAATAATAATTTTATGTATTTATAATATTCTAAAAGTGCAATTTATGCAAGCTAATATTATTCTTTGAATATAAATGCTTTCTATTTCTGTATTTTTTAGACATGATAAGATGTCTCATGTACCCTTGACTGCAGTATTTTCTTTTCTTCCATTGAGTATTAAACTAAATAATTAAGTAACATTTCTTATGACATAGCTAACTGATATTTAGTGTTCATGCATTTTCATCATAACCCTAATCCCTCTAAGTATTAATCGACAGTCTGAAAGTAAGTAATTAAATCATTAACTTCTTGAACACAAACTTTCAGAACTACATTTTTGTTTGTTTGAGAATCATTATTCATCAAAAGGATCTTTTAAGACAACCCTGGAACGTATAACAAGATGTCAATCATTGGCATGGCCAAGTAATTTTAGCGCGTTTTTCACATGTTGTATTTTACAATAATGCAACTAATGAACTTTTTACTAACAGAAAGTAGTGTACTGTACCACTCCTCTAAATGTACTACTATTGAACTGAAAAGAAATAATGAAAGTAAAAGCAGAGCCTTTTATACTTGTTTTCTGAACTTTTTTTGTGAAGATTTCCTCCAAAATGCAGATAGATTTTTTTTAAAAAACTTTTTGCAAACAATAAATTTACTAGGTAAAATTGGAGAAAATTTTGTTATAAACTAGCGAAATTCAGGAAAATTTGTAGGCAAATTCGGAAAAACTATGGGAAAATTTAAATATGATTCGGCTCATCTAGGGCACAAATGCGACCCAATGCCGAAAACCCGAGGTCAATGGGTTGCTTATTGGCCGAGAAAAAGATACGACAAAATATGAAACGAAGACGAAGACGAAATTTGCGTCCCAATAGCACTTTTGTTCCACTACGTGAAAAACGCGCTAAAGATATGTTTCCCATTTTTTTAAAAAAATACTTTTTTATCTTTGTAAGGTCTTTTATGCATGTACTTCAGTGTTAGATACACCCAACTTGAAACTCTGGCCATAGCTCACTATATTTCAATATATTTATATCAACAGCCCTTTATCAGAAAAAAAGTGCTAATGCGCATTTCTTAAAAGGCTTTCAAAAAATGTGGTATTGAAAATTTTTCTTTCAAAGGTTTCTATTTCCTCATTTTGTACCATATATCGAAGTCTATAAGTTTGCATTAAGATAATAATTAAATCAGGAAATTAAGTTTTCATCAAGATAAAATTATTTAATTAGTAGCTGAAAGATTAACTACTTCGACATTTATTATAACACATAAATAAATCTTTTAAGCTCTCCCTTTTGTTATCTAACAAATATACGAATATGTTGCAAATGAGTTATTATTTCTCTTATTATATATGCGCATCATCATATTATTCATACATGAAATATATACAATAATGAGTTTTTTCTCACATCCAAAAAATAGCCCAACTATTACGCATTTGTCAAAAATTTCCAACCTTCTAGATCTTAATTTTTAAGTGTAAGCCAATGTTCAACTATTTACATAATGAGTAAAGACAAAATATGATTGACTTTTGTAATTAAATTTGGTTGTATTTTATTAGTTGCATTGATAACAAATGACTTACTATACACACTGAAGTACCACTGAATTATGAATATGCACCTAGTAACGAGTTGGGCCTCCCCTGGCCTTGATAACGGCTGCCACACGGCGAGGCATAGATTCAAGAAGTTTCTGGAAACGTTCCACGGGGATGACTTACCAAATACTGGTTAAAGCTGTCCGTAATTCAGTAAGGTTCGCTGGTGCTGCGTGATGGCATTTCACGCCTTGTTCCAAACATCCCAAAGATGCTCAATAGGATTTAAATCTTGGAGCAATGGAACTCTCGTTGGTCATTAGTTCCGAACCCCATATGGTGAAGTGAGCGTTGCATAGTTCGTGTACTGATTGTACGACTGGTACCGTCATTCAACTGGGTGGTAATTTGAGCTAATGTTTGATTTCTCACTGGCTACGTAGAGTCCGCCTAAGTTGTCTCTCACCATGCTCTCTCAAGGCTAATTACCCTTTGTTATTTGCCCGATCGCTAGTTGTTTGTCCACCATCCATGTATTCTTGGTATACACTTGATGCTGTCGACCTTGAAAATCATAGCTGTCTGACGATTTCGGAAATTGAATGGCCCATGCATCGAAAGCCTACGATTTGTCTGCGATCGAAGGTGTCTAAATCAGGCAGTTTAACTATACTGGCAATTTTCAGCAACTAATTCAGAACACAACCACAGTGCGTGCTGTATATGCAATTACCACAACACCCTCACTTGCACATAAATGATGCGCAGGGCTCCACAATTTGCATAGCTCTTGCTATCTCTAATTCAGTAGCACTTCAATGTATTTCTTTGTACAAACCGATAATTTTGGAAACTTTTTTTAAAGTTAATGGGGGGGGGGGCGAGGGACGGTTTATATACGGATCCCGAAAAAAGCATAGTTTAGAAAAACAAAGTGTTTTATTTTATTAATTTTTTTTAAAAAATTTCCCGATAGTTATGCTCACGTAATTACAATTTTTTGAGTTTTTGGAATTTTTTTTATTCTAAAAAGTCACATAAATAATTAAAAACGTATTATATATATATAATCCGAGTTTTCGAATATTTCTTAAAATTGACATTCACTCTTAGGGATATCTGAATGCATGTGGTCATCATGCGGATCGGCAATTAGTTGACGTATAAAATAAATGAAAAGTTTTTCACACTGCATTTTCAAAATTAGGCAGTGGACACGCACATGTATTTATAATGCATTATATGTAGGCTCCTGTGGCGTGCCCTCTTCGTAAGCCTAAGGTTATAGGTTCGATCCTGGCGGGAGTCGACAGATTTTCTGGATGCAAAAATTAAAGATACGCATTTCATTTTATTATGTTGCATGTGTAAAAGGTCCCTTGAGCATCAGTTTGGTTCTGATATTCTCAGCAAAATTGAAAAATATCGCGTCAATATATTTAGCATCCCACGAAAGCCTCAATTCAAATGTCGAAATTTGGTAGCAAAGGCCGCTACTAGTTGACGCCATTATGAAATGGTTTTCGCATTTGGAGTGAGTGAATGAATATTAACATCGCACTGTTCAACTACACGAGAACTTTTGACGACGGACCGCGTAATTTTAAACCATGATTAAGTGACACGAACGACACCTAAACTAGCACCGCCTCTCCTAACTACCACACTAACGGGAGGACATTTGAGCGCTCGCCAGATGTAAGGTAAATCGTTCCCCTACACGGCGGGTCTTCAGTGGCACTGGGTTCGAGCTCATGACACGCTATCTCTGATCCGATACCTTGACCATTTGGCTACAGCGGCCACTCGCATTTAGGGACTTGCCGTCTATGCAAAGGCTCAGTTGCCAATATTTAAAAAATTGGGGGGAGGGATTGAAACAAAAAAATTATTTAATTTTTTTTCAAGCTAGATGTTAAAAGTAGGTTATATTTAAATTAATTCAAGAAAATTTCTCCCTATTTCCCCAGTATTAAAAATGTGTTTGCCGTTAGTAAGGCAATCAGTATTTCAATTCAAAAAACATTTTTATAATGTATTCTTGCAATAAATTTACTCTCTATATTTACTATTTGTAGAAATACTATTTAAACTTGCAATCATTATTATTTTATATATAAGCATTAATCACAAACAGATATCACACACAAAAAATACATAATACAAAAAAGCTCATTTTTCTTTTAAAAAAATGGATTTAAGTACTTAATTTAGAAATTTGCTTCTGATTACTTAAGTTTAGTAAATGCATATATCATTATTTAATGCAATGGAATAATCCTATTCATATCTATATGCTATTCGGACGTAATTATTATGTCTGGATCACAACAGTTATACGATAAGACTTTATATGCCATTCGCGTAGAGTAACTTTGCCAAGAAATTTATCCATTGCCTTGTGATGATGTGTGTAAATCTCATTATCTGCATTGTCTGAACAATTTGGATCCACTCTAGTGATGATGATGGTGTTAAGTCTGAAAACAGCAGTTTGATAAATGGAATTAAAACTTTGACACATTGATAAATAATCAGAAACATTAAAACCTGGTTGGTATACTTAGATCTCTTCATGGCATATTTGCTTGCCCGACTACCTAGAACTATTTGCATTTATAGTTACCCAAATGGAATCAAAATTTTACATCTAACATTTAATGTAAAAGTCATTAATGCTTTTAAAGAAATAAATGTTGTTCCTGTAGTACAGAGGAGGAATAATTATGTTTGAATGTGCATTTTTAATATTAATATAAATATAATTTAAATTAATAGAAACATAAGAATAATAAATGAAAATACTTTAATTATAAAAATTAAATGGGTTAAATTTTTAAAGTCATTAAAATCATTAAAGGAAATTTGTACGGAAACCATTAAGTTTGCTTTATTGCCTATTAGCTAATAGTATAATCAAATAAAATAAAACTAGTAGCTATAAACGTGAACTTAAGTTTAATTGCAGAAACAATTGAATTCAGGGATTGTGTTAAAAATAAAGAAACAACATCCAGTTTTTTTCTGTTTGTTATAATAGCATTAAATTTTTCTCTTCCTAATTTGGACTTTCATTTCAATTTCCTTAATAGTAATTGTTCCTGTTTCTAAGTATATATAAGCTGTGTAATTTTTAATGAAGACATTTTTTATTCTTTTCCCGTAGGTACTCGAAATAAAAATTTTTGGAAATCCCATTAAAATGGCTGTAAACTTTACTGGGGATTACGAGTAAGCTGATAAGAGTAGTGCAAGGTCTTGGGGTCACGAATTTAGTTTAGATTATCTAGAATGGGGTAAATTTATTTTCCCTGTTGATGAAGGTATGTGGTTATATGGACCACAACTCGATAATTTTTTTAGATATTTGCAATTGAAGATGCAATTCACTCGGAATACAAAGCAGCAGATACCTATGCAATGCACTAATTTAATGCCGGAGATGCTTTTCAAAATTATGTTTTATTTGCTTTTATGACAAGTTTCACTATTGTACGGACAATGAGGGGTAAGAAGCTAGTCATGTTTTCATACTAATTCTGTTAAACTGATAATTGTTTTATTTATTATTTCCTTTCACAATTTATTGTTCCCAGGCACGATTAACTAGCAGATAAAGGGTTTATCTTCTGTTCATCTTGCGAAATTCCATTATTGTATTGTAATAAATAGTATTCAGTACTTCTACGAATGATAACAAAAAAAAAACTTTTACAATAATTCTAGTCTATAAAGACATTTCATTTCCAATCTATCTAAACTATATTACGTATCTTTATATGTAAAAATAGACATAAAATTGAGGAAAAAAAGTTATTCACTTTTCAGGGACTCGAACCCGGATCCTAATGACGAAGAACACCGATCGGTTACTTCTATGCTAAACCCATTACATGTAATCGTTTGCTACAGAACTGAATTTAACGAGTGAATTGCATCTTTAATTACAAATATTTAAAAACATTTTTGAATAGGGACACCTATAACCTTATATCTTTATGAACAGAGAAACTAAATTTACCATCCTACAAAATTTGAGCTAAATCCGCGATCCCAAGATTTTGCACTCTCCTTGGGAGTTGTAAAAAACTAAGAAGATTGCTGAAATATATTGTATTGAAAAAAGTAATTGATTTCTTTTTAAGTATTAGAAATATCTTATTTTAAAATTTCTTAAATTTCATTTTAAATCGTTTAAGTGATAAGGAATTCTATTAAAATTAAAAACACTCTATTTAGATAATTTAATAAGCAAATTACTTTTAAATTTGTTCACAGTTGCAGTTATATTTTTCATAAACTTTTTTTAGATATATTTTATCAATTTCTAATTATGTTTTTTTGCAGATAAGTAATTGATTTCTTTTATATACTTTTTATTAGGGAAGCGATACAACAACGATTCCCAACGGTATTTGACAAAAACAGTGGTTTTGGAAAATAATTGAAGTGTAGAGAAGCGTTTCTCAAACTGGGGGACGTGACCCCATGGGGCTTGATGACCCTTTAAGGAGGACGCATGCATAATCAAAGATAGAAAATTAAAGATTTAAAACAAGTATTAAAATGTAATGAAAGGAAGTAAAGCAAAATAGTATTCTGACATAATAAAAATTAACTATACATTTACATTGATATAATTTATTTATAAATGTATCAGTACTGTACAAAGTGTTTGATATATAATTTATCAATCCTAAATTAATAAGTTCTATAATTACTATGGTCTTCCAAGAGTTTGTCATATACAAATATAATACTTATCTTGACAATTTTTCTGGTTTATACTTAAAGTTGTATTGTAGACTTAGAATCATATTTTTATTACATTCAACACATTGTTATTGTATGAAGGGAGGGGGGTGCAATGAAAATTATTATTGAAAATTGGGTCACAAATATTGAAAGTTTAAAAAGCCCTGGTGAGGAGCAAAAGTTTAAGTGGAAGTACCCTTTGGAAATACTGAGGCGTTTTCACGATATCGACACATGTCATATTTACTTATGATTTCACAGTACTAGCGAAAATACAACGGTAAATTGTAAATAGAAAAACTATTTGTTGTCAGTCATACAGTATAATCGGTAGTGCACCTGTAATATCAGGAACATACATACATTCTAGTCTAACGGGAAGAAAAAGAGGCCACGGGTATGAACATATCAGCAAGTTCCCCAGCCGTTCAACCATGGAAAATTATTTCAGTACCAATGACTTACGTTTCAGGCGTGCTGGTTCAGGGAAGATACCGCATATACTCATGTGACATTCAAAGTCATCCCCAGTTGGGGTAAGGAGCTCGTCAATGAGCTCTCATATTGAAAAATATTGTCTACTAAACAATTATTCCCAAACTTCTGTTTGTTTTCGTATGACAATCAGACTATGAAGAAAATAAATTTCCAAATAAATGGTTCAAAATACTTCTAATTCACTTAGAACGATAATTTTAAAATCATTAGAAGCATAAAAAAACATATTTTTAAAAAATCGTAAAAACTGAAAAATGTGAGATTTTTTTCCAACTCCTACTATTTTTCTATACTTTCCCTATTTGTATTTATATACCTTGTACAAATTTTCAATCGTTGATTAAAATACTTTTTATTCATCCACTCCAGTTCAAATACATTTCTTTGAACTTTTAGTGGATGGCACTTGATGTTAATGCATCTTTTCAAACATTTATTCTCTAACTAAATTTAATTTATTAATTAGAATTCAAGAGATATATTTCAGTTGATATTATTACTCTAGTTGGCAATACCATCGGATGAAACAGCCTTTGTTTGTGTTGAAGATTTGATTTAACCTAAATAATCATATGCAAGTTAGCCATCAGCATTCCTTTACACTGGTTTTAAAATAAATTCTTATCTATTATATTAAATTTTTATTAAGAAATGTAACTACAAATTTAATGTGGTTAAAAAGTTCTTATTGTTAATTTAAAAAAAGTTTTGCCACTTAACATTGTGATTCTGTCATATGTACATGCATATTTATATTATAATTGTAATTATTTAATAAAAGATAACTAAAATAAATTTTTTGTTGACCTAAGTAGGAATTGACTTAATTTTTTTATATTACTTGTTTTGTCTAAATTTGTACACTATTCTCTTACACTTGCGGTTTCCATATCACTTTATGTGAGGATTCAAGCCCAATTGGGTTTAAAGTTCTACAGAATCTTTCTAATTGAATAAATATGGATTTAAAAACACAAGCGTGCTCTCTCGTAACTCTACCAAGCAAAATATTTATTAAATGCCTTAACTATTAGTGCTGTTCTATTCCACTCAAGGAAAGAAAGTCCCAAAATTTATCACTCGTAACAGCTTAATATAGTTTTCGACCCCAAACCTTTGAGAGAAATAAGTCAAAAGAAAAGTTACCCATAAATCATACAAATAACTTAGTTCTGAAAAAGAAAAAAAAAGCTATCCCTTACAACGGCATTCAGCTTGAATCATATTTTTTCTCTTTCAGTAGAAAATAACTTTTTGTGAAGAGAATTCTTTTTGAAAAATTTGCTCAGTTATGATTTTTCACATAAGCCAGTGCTTCTAAAAGTTTCACTGCCGACACAATATTTAATCCTAATTTTAATCGCCCCCTTCCTATCCAAACAATAACAATGTGCTTACTTCAATAATTTACTTTAACACTAAAGCTTCAATAAGACTTTAACCTCTTAAGAGCCACCGGCGTATATAAACGACTCTCTCGGCAAAAGCGTTAATTGCCCCGGACGAATATATACGTCTTTCCGAAGTACGATCTTTTCGGTGCACTAGTATCCATAAAATTATTCCGAAGGTTTTGGAATGCAATAAAAGGACCTCTTAACAGTGTTTGTGAAGACTTTTACTTAGTTCAGAGGATTTACTTATTCATTCCTTTCTCCCCCCCCCCACCCCAATTCATAACATATGCACGCCTACTTGGAAAACGGTGGCTTTGGGGAGCAAATAGTGTAACTTTAATTCGGCAACAAAGGGAATAAGTATAAACCGTACAAATAATAAACATAAATGTAAATTTTTGTGTATAATTTTGTACGTGACAGGCCTATGGGTTCATTGGTAATTATTAATGTTGTTCTTGTCTTAATAGTGTTAAATTAATTAATAAAAAAATGTGAAGTACCGATACATTCATAAGTGTATTATAACAGTGTTAATATACCAGTGTATAAAACCAGTATATTAATATTTTTTTTCTAAATCTTTTGTTTTCGACTTTTCAATATGCTCGCTCCCCCTTCGTAGAGTTATCACGTCCCTGTAAAGGGGCGCACCCTACAGTTTGAGAGATGTTGGCATAAGCAATTAGAGTGCAGCTCTTACATTTTCTTATGGCTGAAAAGCCATTAAAAATCTATAGCAGCATTCATGATTCTAATGTACAAAATATTTCTGAAAATTGAATGTATTGAACTTAAGAAACTGAATTCTTCATTCCCGTGACTCTTTTCAATGCACCGAAATAAGCTTTTGATATACATCTGTGTTTAAATAATGTACAGCAATCATATACTTTTAAATCAACTTTTTTTAAACAAATTTTCCCCTACAATCTTATTTTTTGTCCATTATGTTCATTCAAAACATTTTTTTTCTAAAATCATCAGCAACAAATAAGACCAGCAATCTCTTGGAAACTCAAATTAATGAACTATTAACCCTCCAAAGAATTAGCGTTAGTAGTATGTGTTGTAAACGAAACTTAAAGGGCGATTTTTAAATCTCTTGCGTGCATCGATGCGAAATCAATCCCTTGAGGCTATGATTTAACGCTACGAGTATTTGAATGCGAGATATTGCACTTTGGTCATATATTTCTATGGAGATTTTAGGCCGAATCAGCAAAGAAAAATCAAAAATTTTATATTCATAATAATTTATTATAAAATCCCTTAAATTTAAAAACTCATTAAAAAATTCAAGAGAGAGAACATTGAATTTCAAAAACAAAACTCATAAAAGCATTTCCTTTTTTGAGTTAAAATATTACTAACATATATACTTTCCTGGTTGTTTATTGCCTATTTCTTCGAACAAGAAATAAATAAGATAAGCACAAAACCTACAAAAGTAATTCAGTCAAAATCAGTCAGATATTTTCTTTAAAACGAGCTGAAAAAAGACAAAAATATACTCATTACTTTAATATATAATCAATATCAAAGAATAGGAAAGTTAAAAAAGTTAATTTTTTTATCATATGAAAGTGACATAAGGTCAATATGATTTTCTCAATTGCTTGACCTTAATTGTTTAACGTATTATTAAATTTTTCCTTCCTTTTTTTATAAATTTTTACATCTTAGTATTATTTTTATATCCTGTTGTTTCTATGTACACAAGATATAAGAATCACAAATATTTAAGGAAATGAAATCAATGAGAAAGTCGACACATTTTTAAGTTAATAATTTTGTGACTAATAACCATTAATTTAAAGTCGCTCTAATTTTTAAGAAAAAGTACTTTTTAATGATTTTTCACTTTTTAAATAAACACTTCCTCCTAAATGCTATATTCCTTTCCTTCGGGATTAAACAAATTTGAGAAGATATTTGCACTGAAACAAATTAAAAGAATTAAGACTTTTTCTCACAAATTCATTAAACTAATTTATTGAGTTTACTATATCCTCAAACAATTTATCCCGTTTTAGGTGTTCTATTTCTAATTAAAATTGTTTGTATTAATTTTAAATAATTTCGTCTTTCACTAACTGTTCCCAATTAAACTTTAAAGTAATCAAATAAATTTTTTATAAGAACTCTATTTACTAAATTCTGTTTACACACACATGAGAGTGAAAAAAGTTTCTTTATTATTATACACTTCGTCATTAAGCTTTCGATGTACGAAGAGCAATGTTTACTAAAAATAAAAGACATGTTACTATCCAATTTCTTTCATTTCTCTAATCCTCAGGAGAAAATGTAGCAGTTTGTATTACCTGTGTCGTATAAGAAAAGCTTATATATTTTTTTTATTTTTAATATTCAGATTAAATTTAAATCTGATGTTGAAAACGAAAGAAAAACCATAGAATGATTAAAAATAAACATAATAAAACATGAATTTAGAGTAAAAATTAAACATCTAAATTACAGAGTTCCTTCATATTTATTCAACAAGTAAATTACTTGATTTTTATTTCTACGGTGAGAAAAATTACTCCATGTTTATTAAAAAAATCATTTCATTTTTATCGAAAGCACAAGTATCAATATTTAAATAAAGAAAAGTAATAAATTGCGATTCTTGATTGTTATAAAATTGTGTTTGATTAAGTTCATATTTCTCTTGTGGCCAATAAACCATTAAACGGAATTCACTCCAAATCTTTATTGTTTTCTAAAATAAAGACAAAAAAAAAAAAACGAAATGACATTGAATTGCAATATTTTTTAAAATTAAGTAGCCACACCACAGAAGTCAATCTTTTATATCATACATTTTAAGTAGGATATCTAGATAAAGAATATATTTGCTCCATAAAATGTACATTACTTTTGATGCCTCAATGATTCGACTTAGTTTCTGAATTTTTAAAAGAGGCTTATTTACAAATGTATAGACATTAAATTATCGAATTCTTTTTTTATGAAAAAGCAATATAATTTATTTTTCTTTAGACAATAAAGATTTTGCAAAGTATCAAATTTGTTCTTCCATATTTCCCAACTGTATTTCTGTGCATCTACCTTTGTCTTCGTTTTTAATAAAATGATTGAAAAAAATTAAATTATTATTATTTAATAGTTTTTCATAGGTTTTTCGGCTACTGAAAAGGTACTTGATCTGTTATTATGGTCTTACAACGTAAAAAAAATCAAATTTATGTTTTCTTTAGCAGTTTCATCAGATGATACTTTTTATTTGTTATAAAAATGTATTTGTATATTTTTATTTTTACTATTTAAATCAATCTAGAGGTCCTTTAAAGGTAATTTTTCTTCCTCTGAAAAGTAAAATAAAATATAGAGCATAGCTTCTTCTTAGGAATTTAAATATTTTAAAAATAAATGGGACTATAAATATTTTGTTTTTTCCACACTACAGAAAAAAGACCAATATTTTATGAGATTCAATGTTCTCTATTTTAGATGTTAAACTTTTTAAAAGTTTATACCAAAAATTTTATAAACAGTACCAATGTTTAAATCACTTTCTTTTTAAATAATTTCATATTTTTCCAGCAAAAAATTCACTCTTAACATTCCTAAATTCAAATGGAAAACCAATTCAGCATGCGGAAATATTTATTTTCACAATTGTGCGGTTTCCATGAATAAATGGAGTATCTAACCTTTGGCATGAGGTTTGGTCATGAGCTTTTACACAATGCTGTCATAGTAGGAGTCATCAGCAACTCCTAAGTCTTTGGTAAGCTTCTCTTTTATAGCTATGCAGACACCATTTCCAAAAGCAATTTCTCTAAAAAAATAAATCCTTGTAACTAAAAGCAAAGAAAAAAAAACAATTCTTGAATTTAAAAATAAAAAAAATGCTTATTTGAATGCGAATATACCTAATGTTGTATACAGAAAAAAACTATACGCCCTAATTTAAATTAATAAAAAATAATATTCTTTTTAATGACTAAAGGCAATTAAATTTTCTTTTAATGATTTAATTAACAATCATAATTAACATCTGAACAAAAAAAAATATTTTCATTATAGGTGTATATTTCTTTCATCACGCAACTGATTTTGCATCGTAAAATTAGTCTAAATTTATAACTTCGTTAAGTTCTTAAAAAGTTATGAAAGTGTACAAATTGATTCATTAATTTTCCATAATATACATAGGTATTTGAAAAGACAAAATATACAGCTGAAGAAAAGAAATTTTAATATATACATGTAATATTTGTGTGAGTGTCATGTGTTTGTGCATGTGTGCACGGTACGTGCATATATGTATAGGACTATACTTTTTATATGTATCCTACTTAGCTTCTTATATATTGTCAATATTCAAAAGTTTTTAAATGTTATTTTATATTTAATAATTTATAATGATAATAGAAGAGGAAAGTCTCATATGGAAGATTTTTAAACATTATAAACTACTTTAAAATTATTGACTCTCGTGCCCCTTACTATTTAGTGTTCGAATGAAAAATGTTAAAAGAACTCTGCTTTTTTTAACATTGGTTAAGAAAATGTCATAACATAGTATTAAACCAAGCGATGATGTATTTGTTGAGGCAATAGATGGCGCGGTTTCTACAGCGGTGTTCTGCAATAGTATCCTGGTTAGTGCGGGGAAGTTATGTGTCTGACAAGAGAGAAAGAGAGGAACTTTTGAGAGTTTGAGAGTAGTGAGGTTGTTATGAGGTGTGAGGTAGGATTAGAAATAAATAAGGTGTGAGCAGTTAGAAGTTTTAAAGAAAGTTATATATATTTGTTACTAAATAGTGGCAGTTGATTTCAAATTGTAGCATCGGTATTAAAATAGAAGCTAATTAGGAAAATTGTTACTATGTTATTTTTAAAAAATGTTCAACATTTTGAAGAATAATAATTTGTAGGAAATAATGTGCTATATGGCCCCTTAACAATTTTTCTAAATATATCTGCAACTACTGATCAGAGACATAGGAAATTTGGAATTTATGCTGTTTAGATATTTTTGTACCTAAGTTTTTAAAATTGCATTATGCATTTTTAAAAGTTAATTAACACTGCAATGAAACTTATAAATTAAGGATTCCATTAGAGTTCAATTTAATTTTAGGTCATTAATAGTGACATCATTTTTATCTAGTTAAGATGCAAATTACATATGTTAATGAGAATATATTTTTTATGACTCACACTTTAAATTTTGAAATGTCATCATTAAAAAGAAGAAAGCTCACAAAGCAGTTTTATTTAGAGAATATGAGATGGCAACGAAGGTTTCCTAAAAAAGAGCAATGCAACTTAAAGAAAACGGTTATTTTTAATTATCTGCTTAACTAAATTTATTTAATATTTGAGAGGCTTCGAAAAGTACTAAGATATAAGAAAAGAAATGTATAATCACAAACAAGTTTCTCGTAAAATTTAGGACATCACAGTTTCGTCCGACGAAGAGCTTCCAATTAAAATAAAACTGTCTTTAAACTTTTTGAAAATAAAAATCATGCACTTTAAGATAATTAGTTTGGAACTGGATATATTTATGACTTCAGAAACGGTATTGAAATGCAGCTTAGTGCTGAAGACAGAAATCTATGAATAATTAAGCTAATTATATCCAACTATAAACTGTTTTATTGTATATTAGTTGTAAAATTCTTCACTGTAAAATTCAGTATGGTTTCCTCCTTTTAAATGTAAAGTTTGAGGATTTTAAGTAAATAATTTTGAAAGGGATGACATATTTGTAATTATAGATAAGAAAAACGGAAAGATATTTTAAAATAAAATCTTATTTTATTTACTTAAAATTTTTTTATCATTGTTTACAATTTACTTCACAAGATAAAAGACACATTTTTTTCTTGTAAAAGATAAGTTTAATGAAAAATATGCAAAAGGAAATAAAGTGTTAAAAAAGAAGAACAATTAAAACATCTTTTACTTTCTCATCAAAGGTCATTCAAAAGCTTTATTCATTCTTTTATTATTTATGTATTTATATATGAAGAATGAGATTTAAAAATAAAAGTAACACATATTCACTCATGTTCATAAAGTTTAATAACAGAAAAGTTTTACATCAACTAAGCACAGCGTATACAGTCAAGCAAAAAATCTTTTAAAATTGAACTATAAAATAAATATAGCAATTATCAGCTACATCGATGTATATTAATGCTAATAAGGAGCAAAAGTTAATGCCAATAGCTTTTAATGTTTCAGTCTATTTTCAGAACGATAGGGTCTTTCACACCGAGTTCTCAGGAGGCTTTCAGCAACTGTAGTTTTTTTATAAATAATTTTTTTAATCATACAGTGTTCAGAGAAAAAACACTTTTTAAACAAACCTTTCTTTAAAAGTTTAAAAAAGTATTTCAACATTTTTTTAAATTTCTACAACTACAAGTTTTACTATTTTTGAATATTTTTTCCTAATATTCTTAGAATAACTTTTTACATTTCTGTGCATGGGATTGGTATTAGGAGTGATACTTTTATTTTTACATTTATTTTTGGAAGTTGTAGAAGTAATAAAAACAGCTACGTGGATTTTTAAGAAAACAAATATTCTTGCACTTAAATTCTTATTCGATGCATAGAATTGTCAAATATATTACAAAAAATAACCAGGAATAATTTCAAAATTTTTTATTGAATATAAAAAAGATCATTGGTGTTTTAAATACACAATTATCGTAAAAAGTAAAAATCTGAAAAAAAAACTTTTCTAAAGTTTTGAAATTTAGTAAAGTAAATAAAAGAACTAAAATATATTATTCTTTATTATGCATGTTATAATTCAAGTTATTTAAAGTATTTTGAGAGCAAAATCCACCTTAAAGCTATATCTAACTTTGTGTATTTTTTTAAAAAAATTTCATTAAAATCCTTATTCCATGCAGAAAAATATCAAGCATATCCTACAAAACAAGTAGCACACATATGAACTTTTCATTTGGGGAGCGGAGGGGTCTAGATTCAAGAGACCACCATTCTCGTTTCCTGCACCAACACGCCGCCAAACATGTCCTTTTGATTTTGTCAACTTAAGGGAACAAAATATAGTAACAAATATAATTGTTGAATAAATAACTGGCATTAAATATTAATTTAAGTTTCGAAACTTTATATTTATTACAAAAAAACCAGCTTCAGCATTTTAAGTACAAAATCAACATGGAAAATTAAAAGCAGAGGAAAAAAACAGTTTTAACTTTTGAAGGCCAATAAAATAAATGAAAGATCTAAAAACATCGTATTAATTCTTATATATGTTATGAAACACATCCTATTTAAAATTTTAACAGCAAAACCAATATATATATATATATATATATATATAATATATATATAAATAATATATATAATATATATATATATATATATATATATATATATATATATATATACTTTAAATTACATAGCAATATTTATGATAAAAGAGATGATTTTAATTTAAAATTCTTAAAATGCTTACTGGAACTCCAATCTTTCTATATCTATATATAGAAATATTATTTTCCATTAATTTATCGTAATAACGTATTAGTTAGTGATAAATTTAATATATATTTAAATTTTAATAACTTTATTAAACATTGTATGGAACACGGATACCCTCCTAAATTTATAAAAAATTACCTAACAGTTAAATAAAAATATGTTATTAGTTGTACAGTTTATCGATAAATGGCGCCTCAAGCTAAGTAAATTAACAATATCATATTTTATTTAAAATTAAATGTATATGTCTTAGTGGTACTTTTATTTTCTATAAATTTTAAAACAAAAAATGTAGAGTTTTAACTGTGTATATATATAGTATTAATGTCATTTTATCAAAACTTAATAATTTTATGCGTTACTGTTATTGTCCACTGTTATGTTTTGTAATTCTCACGTGGTAAGTCTTTATCTAATAGTTTTAACTTTGATTAAAAATATTTTAGTAATTATTACAGGCTATAATATTATCGTTTACATAAATAGATTATGGTTTTATTTATAATAACATTTAAACTCTTCTCCAGAAATTTCTTGCTTTCCTATGGCCCAGAGTATTGGCAAATTCAGGTGAAGGTTGGCTGGCCGAAAAACATTGTTTAAACCTGCAATCCTGGTTCCTAAGGCCAGGAGTTTGCCCTAGTATTTCTGTAGCTAAAACTATTCTATCATGACTATAGTTATCTTAGGTATAAACTATTTTTTGTATATTTTTGTAATATATATATATATAAATTCAAAATTTCTTTGCAAAGAAAGATGAATAAACATGATCAAAACTGAAAAAGATTGAAATTACTAGATAACCAGACAATAGATTTTAAAAGAAACATGAAAATTAAAATAATAGAGTTAAATACAAAAATATATAAAAGTATGGATGCTACAGTTTTTTAAGATTGCTGACTTAGGATAGCTTATATATAAAATAATTTATATAAAAGTGGGATTGAACATGTTTTGTGGCCAGCCAACCTTCCCCCTTTATGTTAATAATACTGAGCAAAAACCTATTGAAATAATGGATCGAAAATCTAAATCCATTATGAGAAAAAGGCAACTTACCTAAAAATTGCATTCAAAAATGAAGAACCCGCGTTAAATCTAAATACAATAAAGAAGCTGTTGTTAGATTCTAGACCCAAATGCAGATTCAAAGCAAAGAAATAGCTGAATAGTAGCACTTAGCAAAAGAAGAAAATAATAGAAATCGTAAATTAAGAATTGTAAACATGCTACCATTATCTTAGCGACACTAAGATTATATATGATTTAAAAAATTAATTAAATTAAATAAATAAATAAAAAATCAAGAGAACAAGTAATTTTATCTAAAATTAGAATAATTTTAGGAATCTAGATATTTAGATCTTAGAATAATCTAGGAAAAATAATAAATTTTTATTAATAACCTATTTATAATAATATCCTATTAATTAACTATAGGAATTTAATCCTTCTATTTAGAATGTCTTTATTCAAATATCTATTAATTGAATTAATTGGATATTTTTGATTTAAGCAGTATTTAGTTAAATGTTTATAGTTTTTTTATTATTATTTTTCTGATATATATAAGTACATATATTGTTATTTAGTATATTTTTTATTAAAATGCAAATATGTTAAAATCAAAAGGAATGAATCTATATAAAAAAAACTGTAAAAAAGCAATGTTTAACTGTAAAGATGATCAGAAAAACAATTTAAATTTGGTTGGCGAGTGTATAAAGGTTTCAGTTAGTTTTGGCGATGTTTATTCAGATTTCATGGTGAGATAACGATTACATTCTGGCAGACTCTTTAAGTTGGTAACCTATATAATACTGTGAAATACGTTCTTAATTTGAGAAAGTCATGTATTATCTGCACTTGACTACTATTCGCTATTTAAAATATGCAAATGCTTTTAAAGGCGGGTGATTTTCAGATTAAAATCATTATCCTATTGTTCTTTTTAAAGATGAATTAATCGTCGTTTTGGAATTCCCAAGCTTTCATATCTTTCGTTGATT
Source organism: Trichonephila clavata (assembly GCA_019973975.1). Taxonomy (NCBI): domain Eukaryota; kingdom Metazoa; phylum Arthropoda; class Arachnida; order Araneae; family Nephilidae; genus Trichonephila; species Trichonephila clavata. The sequence goes on along the minus strand of BMAO01018892.1, from coordinate 38,833 downwards.
TTTTTTCTCTTTGCATTTTCGTTTTTGTGCTTGTTTATTTGGATTATTCTAAAGTGTACAAATAAGAAGTATGGTGTAGGCGATTTTTTTTTATGATTTGAAAGGGGAAAAAATGCATATAATACTGTGATGCACTGACGTATGGATAAAGGATTGATTGCTGCAAGTGTCAAAGGTAGAATCTGCAAAAATGGTTAAAATGCCTTTGGTTAAAAAGAAGGAATCGAGTGTTGAATATATTTTAAAATGCCGAAAGCCAGGAATGAACACCTATCCCATTAAAAAGTCTGTGCGAGAGAATAGCTGGACAATAATGCATCTTATTTTGAAGATGGCGAATGTATATGTAAGTGAGTGATAATCAATTCCCGATTCTTACCATACTGGTCTCACGTGGGAAAAAATGAACACATCCAGCAATCCGAACGAATTTTTACCTCTGCTTGGGACCACGAAGAAAATTCATCCTCTTTCCGAGGAACTTCTCTTGCAAGCAAAGATAAATCGTTTGCTGTTTTTTTTTAATTTAATTTTTTTCCCCTTTCTTTAGTTATTAAGGAAATAACTGATTGGAACTTTATCCTAATCCATGATTAATAACTTTAAAAGCATCGCCATTTGTATTTCCGCTTGATTATTATTATTATTTTAAATACTCTTCGAAAACAATCGACAAATTAGAAACAGCTTCTAGTCGCCAAACTTTTACCAAATGAATCAAAGCCTGGATTTTAATCCTAAATCTTTGTTCCAGAACAGAAGTTTCAAATATTCCATACAAAACAATAAGATCATGATTTAAAATTCACTATTGAATTTAAAATACATAAACGTCATGAAAAATAAAAAGTCGAGACAAAGCTGTTAAAACTTTTAAAAATCAATAAAATAAATGAAAGAACTGAAAACTTATTTTTTTAAATGCTATTTTACAATCTCTTCGAAAACAATTGATAAATTGGAGACAGTTTCTATTCGCCAAAATTTTGCCAAATGAATCATAGGCTACATTTTAACCCTAAATCTTTATTCCATGAACAGAATTTTCAAATCTTCGATACATAACAATAAGATCATGTATTTAAAATACACCATTGAATTTAAAGTATATGATCGTCATGAAAAATAAAAAGTCGAGACAAAGCTGTTAAAACTTTTAAAAATCAATAAAATAAATGAAAGAACTGAAAACTTAATATCATTTTTACCTATATTATAAATCAATTTATATTAATAATTTTTAAGGTATAAAATACATTCTAAATTATTATACTCTAAAAAAATAAATGTTAAAATATAAAATTGAATGAAAGTTTGAGAAATGTATCAAATGCATTATTTTTTTTCTAAATTAAAAAATATATATTTTAGTCTTATATTACCCTTCATTCTAATTTTATTTAAAGACATATTGTATTAAAGAGCATCAGGATTATATATCACTTCTTTTTTTTTACAGCTAGTGAGGCTTTTGTTGATTTAAATCTTAATGTTTTATTTATATTTTCAGTTTTTTTTAAAATCCAGCAGTAATATTACATACACAGCAAACCAGCAGTACTTTTGATTATATATTTAAAAGAAGCTTTTTTCCATGCGAAAATCTTTTTATTATTATTACCATAATTTTTCTGGTTTCAGAATTGAATTTACAAATACATCACAGCAATTGTTACTGTGATACAGATGTTTCTTTTTGATGATATTTTTCTAAAGAATGCTCTAAGGACCCATTAACATCGAAACATTTTTCTATCTTCGCAATGAAACAAAATAAAAATGTTTTCTGCGAAAATCCAGGTTTTTCACCTTTTTCAAAATTTGTTCAGGCAGTTCATCAAGTATCACACAGTTTTCAAAAGGCCTATCATACACTAGACATCCAATATCAAACAATGAGACAATTTTATAACCTACATAAAATCTTGAATGTTTGTAATAGATTCATTTTTTTTTGTCTTTTCTTATAATTTTGATGATATACAAGATGCATGTTTCTCGCAAACAACATTTTCATTGCTAAACTTTCCATCACTTCATTAGTAGCAATTTTGTCCCTACTAAAAAAAATTGGAACATTTTTGGCTAGGATTGTGATAATATTTAAAATGAGCTAATAATAATATTTAAAATAAGGTCATAATAATGTTTAAAATAAGGTCATAACGATATTTAAAATAAGATATTTAGGCTTAATAATATTTAAAATAAGATATTTAGATATTTGTTTATAATGCATACTTAAATAATTTAAATAATTAGGAGCCGCTTTCACCTTGAATTATACAAATAGCCACAAAAACATTGTTCGTGTACCCAGATAAATTAGCTTTTAATCTGAAAAATTTGCAAAACCCAAAGCAATTTACCTTTTTCGTGAATAAAAGCAAACTGAATGATTCACTTCTCTCACCTTCTCTAATTAAAGTATTAAGCTTTAAAAATGCTTGATTAAGTAAACGAAATGAAACTGTTTATACTGTGATAATAGCATCAACATAAAATGCAGATGTAACCTGTTCTAGTTTGAGTTTTCGCTTCAATATATTTTTGAAAAAAAAAGTTAACTAACACGCTAAACAATGTAGCTACAGCTAAGAAATTCTGTATTTATATATTTAGAAAAATCGACAGTTAAAGTAAGGTAATATAAAATTCAGTCTCATTGAGTTTTTTAAGGTAGTGGGATCTCGTAATTCAACAATGCTTGAAAAAATTATAAATGTATGTGAAATCCATATTAAACGAAGTAAAATATTAACTAATGGAACCTACCAAAAATGACTTTCTGTAATGTGAACTAAAATCAATTTAAAACATTCGCGCACTCATCTTCAGATTCTTTTAAGAACCTTTAAAGGCTTAAACTCGATGCTATATACTGCGCAATGAATTTAAACGAAATACAAGGAAACGTATTATCTAGGCAATCAAAATTGCGTTTTTAATTTACACTTCCAAATAAATGTTGGGTTCGAGACGAAAACTTTCTAGAAATTCTCTGTTTAATAAATAGCTTTTTAAGAAATGGAGTAAAAGTGAACGCGATTTTTTTCTGAAGGCACAAAATATACTGTAAATAAATATCCCCCTTGTATTTAACATCTGTGTAGGAAACTGAATTTATTTCCACTGCTCTGCTATTGTCTGTTTTCATTAGAATTCTAAGAACATTTTTAAAAATTAACGGGACTCAACTTTTAAAAATAATATCAATTGTTTTTTTACATTTTTATTTATTTATGTTTCATCAAAAATTTAGGGGTTTTCTTTAAGATTTATCTTCATTGAAACAGTAAGAAAAATTGGTACACACACACACACATATATATATATATATATATATATATATAAACAATATTAAAACATTACTGACAACGGATTTCAATCTTATATAAATACTATTACTTTTTACGTTATTTTTACTTCACGGCATTTCGTATTTGTTTTCATGGTATTATATTCTACCATACTAGTATTTGTTAGCTTCAATGTTCACAATTCTCTTATTAATGCTTATATACAGTTTTCTGAATAAAATTTAATACTCTAGACTGAATATTTGAAGAACAAGCACAGCTATTGTTGAAGAGTTATATGCGTTCGTAGTGGCAGCGGAAAAGATGGGTCTGATTGTAAAAGATAAATTGAAAACGTTTATGGTAGTTTCAGACAGTAACTTGAATCAGGGACCACTGAAAACATGTTTTTAGGGGTTTTAAATATTTACATGCAATTGTAAACAACAGCAATGATATAACGATTGAAATTAGAAATATAATTAACACAGCTTATAGATATTACTTTAGTTTGAGAAATCAATCTAAGCCAAATTCACTAGCAGGGAACACAAGTACAACTATACAAAACATTTATAAGATAATGTTACGTGACAGTGAGTGTTACACAATGTGAAAATTGAAAGGAGGGAAACTAATTCAGATTTGAACAAAAAATATTGAGAAGAATTTTTGGAGTAGTGAAAGAAAAGGGCGTCTTAGGCCTTACAATTTTGAATTACAAATGAAGTACAGAAAACCAAGTCTAATTAATGTAATTAAGGCATATATCAGAACTAAGATGGCTTGGCCATATATTCTGGTACGATGACAACAACACAATTAAGCAAAAAACGTTTTTGAAACCAGAAGGCAGGAGAAGAAGAGGAAAGCCCCGTACAAAATGGCTAGAGAACATAGAAAAATGTTAAACATTTGAGTAAATGGAACATAATAGCAATAAACAGATCAAGATGGTTTTTAATTGAGAAAGTCTTGAGCTGAGAATCGGCTGTAGTGCTTATGAAGAAGGAAAGGAAAATTGAATATTTTAAAATAAAAAAAACAGATGAAAAAGATTCAAATGGATATTTTGAATGAGGTGTATATTTCAAATGCATATGTATCAATGTGAATATATTTAAAATGTATATATTCCAAATGAGATGTATGTATCAAATGTATATTTCAACAAATACTTAATAATTTATTTCAATGTTTTATATTTATTCTTTTTGTAAAGTTTATTTATATTGTAGTTTATATAACATTAGGGCAAGCATTCATAATTCGATGCCCATAAAGCAGTTTACGAACGGGAACACGAATGAAACAAATCTTTATCGTTTATTTACATTTTACAACTTCAACTCTAATAAATAGATTGGAGTATTAAAAGCAAAAATTGTCAACAAAATATCCCACTAACATTTCATATTCTCGTTCAGTATAAACAACAACATTCACAAAGATATAGCTTTCGAAAAATTTTATATGCACATTTGTCTTTAACATATGGTTTACGTTTTATTAGTTACACATAATTTTCTATAACATTTTTATCATGACAAATGTTTACCAGCATAACTGTCTGATGTCGTTCGGGTTTTTATTTTTTCATTCATGTGTGGTGTAGTTAGTATATTAGAATAAAGTGAAGAGCTTCAAGGATAGAAAACCACGTACAAAAGAAGATTGAAGATTTTCTAATAATCACAGGGAAAAAATCTTGCAATAAAAATGTTTCTCTGAAGTTCAAAACAAGTATGCTGATTTCATAATTTTAAGCCTCTATCAAGGACGATGTTGACGTCAGAATTGACCATCCCTTTCTTTTATATTAGCGAGTATTTAATCCGGATCGATCCAATATGATTTTACATTCCGTTGCTCCTGTTATTCCTCAAGATGAGATTTACTCCTATTTAGAGACTTAGTTTCCAGATCCTTCAACCCTGGAGCTTACAATTTTGTAATCAATTTCTCCCAAAAAATATTTTTTGAAGTTTGTTAAAAATATATGGTTGGCTTTTCAACCGTAAATTACAATTAAGAGTGAAAAAAACTCAGTAATTCAATGTACATAATTTCAAGATGAATTACAATGGTTTTTATTTCATATATATATATATAATAAATCTCTATATATTTACTTAAAATTATAATCATATACATTTTTTCTCTAAATCATAATTCCGAATACTTTATTTCGTAACGGATCTCGTTTAATCAAGCATTACAAGATTAAAATCTGTATCTTGACTGATTTATTCGTGGTTTCTCATTAAAAAGAATGGAAGAATTTTTGTGATAGATTTATTTGCGATTTCTAGTAAGAGAATATCTTAACAGTTTCCACGGCCCTTACTAAGATTTGAAACTTTTTCCCAAAACATTTACGTAGTTTAAAAATAACTAATATTTCCATTCACTTTAACATATGATTATGTTTTTCCAAATAAATTTTTCTTAATTTAAATGTAGAAATAGAATAACATTTGGTTTTTGTCGTTCTTGTGCAGGGGAGGCTGAATTTTCTCCTAGGATATCATACAATAAATTCTTTGTTTGCTACTGGGCCTTTCTTTTGTCACCACTACATCCAATAAGGCTGAATTCGTTACACACTGCCACACACACATATATATGTATACATACTATAAGTATATATGCGTGTGTATGTTTGTATATATATATATATATACTATATTTATATACATACATAGATAGATTTATTAATACCCTGTATTTTACTTCTGAATAAATTTTCTAATATTCAATGGTCCTTTCCATCAGGACCGCGTTTAAATATTTAACTAGCTTACCCTCATAATCTAGATTTAATCGCAATCGAATCTTGGAAGGAAACAGCTTGAATCTTTTAAAAGTAAGATTGCGTCAGAAAGTATCGAGTGGTAGTGTTCCACTAATCATTGCCTCCGTTTGAAGAAGTCATGGTGATTTTGGCCTCATATAAATAGCCTTCTGAAAATTGTCTTTTTGTCTTCATCATGTCTTAATCAGCTGCAGCTAGTGTATGTGTTATTTGAGTTTTATTTCTTCGTCTTGTGAAAGTGTACCACAGCTTTTTGTACAGCTATACGACTGTATTTAATTGCCGTTGGTGCGATATATTACTTCCAACTATGTGTTTGTTGCTCACTATATATATATATATATATATATATATATATATATATATATATATATATATATATATATATAATTGAGCCTGTTACATTCCTCTTTAAATTTTAGAAATTATAAGATTACTTCAACAAAAAAAAAACAAAAAAAAACTTAAAAAACAAGTTTAAATTGTTTTCAGAACGAAATGAATTTTATTCGACAGTCACTTAACCTTCGATTTATCTAAATTCCATAATTATATTCCTATACAAAATTGAAATGTGGTTCCAGCTTAATTCCTGAATTGCTTACACTATAGCGTCCGCCTGGTTAGTATCTGACGGAAATACCCTAAAAAATTATTCGAATCTTTGCTTGTTTCTCAGTTGAGGACTCGTTGAAAAAAAACTGACCTGAGTGAAACAAATTTAAATAACGGTTCAATAATGACCTACTGATATAATAATAAAATTAACTAATTGCTAATATTTTAATATCTTTTTCACTGCTGTTTAAAATAAAAAAAATATGTTTAAATAAATATATTCTTAAAAGATATTCAGGATGTTTTGTTGAAGAAATATTTAACTTATAGAATAGCTATTAATATATATAGACATCATTTTTCTTTTTTTTCTTAGTGAGTGTGTAAATATGTTTTATTACTATAATTCTCTGAGGGAAAATTGCTATTTTCTATATACTACATTAAATTAGACTAAAACGTTTTTTGTCCAGTATTTTTTATGTTTGGAATCTTCTAGACTGAAAACAGTAAGACTTAAGTTTTTGGTTCATATATTAAATTGAAAAACTTTTCAAATATATGATTGGAAAAAACTTATCATTTCGATTTATCTTTCAAAATTTATAAACTGAAAGATCAAAGAGATATAAGAAATTGCTCAGAAGTAAAAAATAATCATTTCAATTTAAAATTTATTTTATTCTTATAAAATAACTGATTCTGTTAATATGCTATATTGATATAGACACGACATAAATATAATTATATTTATTTTATATTTATATCCTTAAAGCGAAGAAGCTGTTGAATAAGTTGAATAGCATACAAAATAAAGAGCGCAGCTACATTTTTTTGTTCCATAAAAAAAGAAATAAAAATCGTATCGTAATTCAATAGCTGCTCTGAAAATCATACACTTTTCTTTGTTTGGTAAGCAAATTTTACATCTTATTCTACTATTAGTGATATACTCACAAATAGATTTATCATAGAAAACTAATAGTTCTGAAACTAAATGGTACCTGGAAAGATATGTTTTCACGCTAAGTGAAATTCAAAAAATGCTTTTTTTTTTTCAAAATGAAGAAGAGTAATTCATCGAAATTATATTTTCATATATACAAAAAGAATCAAAACTCTACATTTTTTTATCATCATTATCCAAAAGGATTGCGATATCTAAAATATCTTTGAAATAAGGATAATTAGTTTGCGCAAAACTTGATATGATGAGTGTTTTTAAGTCTCCAAGGAAAAAAACGATAAAATTAAAACTACAAATAGATTAAAAATGATGCACTTGACATTTATTGAAAAATAGCACACAAAACGTTCCAGCGATAGAAAATGCTATAATACAGATGATATTTATTTTTGATGTGTAACATCTTTCCTCTCGATTGCTGGAGATTTGTGGGAGTGATTTCGCGAAAAGGGACGGAAATGCGTTACAGGAAGTTGGGGAAGCGCGCGCTACTTAATTCAACCATTCAGCGCGCTCGGGGGTGTCTCTTCGCTACCCTTGGAGTGAAGTTCTGTTTTCTTAAATATAAAATGTTAAAAATCATTTGCAAATGCATGTCTATTAATATATATTATTTTTTTGATAAAAATATATCTTTTTCTTTTAGGGATTGCCTTGTAAATACTCTTATCATTCTTAATTCCTTAAAATTTAATAATAATATTTATAAAATAATTACTTCAAAAGACAAAAAAAGAATGAGTTTTCTACAACTCATTTATTTGTAATCCTTCCAGTTACTTGTTAAATTATCGTCTGAATATTGTTGAGATGAATCTTTTTGCATAAATAGCTATTTCTTTTCATTTACTATAACTAATATGTGTGTTGTATATAACTTAGTTTTTCAGATCATACTTTATTACATCATAGATCTTATGAATGAGGAATCATTTAGGGTATTCGACTACTGGCAACAACTTTTTTTTAAAAAAGTGAAGGTATAGGGATTTTTATTTTTTGTTTTTAGATTTATTTAGTATATTTTAAAAGAAAAAATATGCTAAAATTAACAAGAGAAAAAGAAATTATTATCACTAAAATGGGGGGGAAATCGGTTTAAAATTACAAAAAATTACATAAACCCCCATTTAGTACAAAAAGTATAAGAACAAATTTAAATTTTTCAATTTTGATGTTTTGCTTTGCTATTCATTTTTGAAATGACCTTCAAGATAAGAGATTGTTTATTTTTTTTTTTACAAAAACTAGAGCACTTTATCTTAGTTATTATATTAAGTTATTTAAAAATACGGTGATTGCACATTTACATAAGGGACTGTAAATTTTGTAATGAAACAGATTGATAACTCTGAAGGTTAAAATATTTCTAGTATTATACATAACATACATAAGAGATATCAGTTAACTATTTTCAAAACTTTTTGAGCAATCACTTTTTCCGTTTGAGCCTTTTCAAAAAAACATATTTCGAGTAAAACGCATTTTAAAATATAACATCTTGCTTAAAATAGTGGCATAGGCTTTTATTAAAACACATGTCACTTATGTTCTATTGAATGGATAGTAATAAACTTGGTATTTTTATAAAGCTAAAAAGATGCTCTATTAAATTAGTTCATAAAAAATCTTAATTTTTGAAAACTTCATGGGCTTAGGGTAGTCGGATACCTTAGGAAAGACTTTATTTTAAATTTCATATTTTATTTTCTTTCACAAATGTTGGCGAGGTATCCTAGTGATCATTGGCACTCGTGTCTATGATCACGTGAACGGCGTGTCATGAGTTCGTGGCCTAGTGCCATTGAAGACCCACCGTGTAAAGGGGTAAAGGGGGACCCCCACAGGGGGTAAAGCAAGTTAAATGAGCTGTGGCTCGAAGTCCCTTCGATGGTGTAGTGTTGTAATCTAGAGAGGGTGGCATTTCAGGTGACATCATCGTCACTTAACATCGTCATTGTTCAACAGTGCTCGGAAAGACAATATTCCATTAGATTACATAAAAAAGCATTTTCTCTGTACAATCGGGTCTTTGTTATAAGTTTAAAAATTGTTTAATATTATAAAATAAAATGTAAAACTGAGTTTGATTGTGGAGAGTATCTTTATTTCTTCTAAGTTTGTAAATTTGTTTAATTTGTGACGGATCTGTACGCGGTTCTACTAATCCCTTCATGACTTCTTTAGGAAAATATTTATTTCAAATAACTTTCCCCGAGCAAGGAAGCGTGATTATGTAAATGAAGTATATTATATAAATTCTGTTTTAGCAAGTTTGTTTGTTGGCACGTTGGAGTTAATATAAAGTTTGCGAGTTAGTTGTTAGTTGAAGATTGAAAGAGAGTGGAATTAGTTAGAGGTCTTGGAGTAGTCTAGGAAAAAGATTACAGAGCTCGGATTCAACGACATTGATCAAGCCGACAAAGATCACCTGCAAGTTTCCAGTGTAGGATCCGATGCATAAAAAGTATAGATATTTTAAACTTGATTAATTAGTTGTTAGCTTATTAGTGTGCGATGTAGTAATATTTGAGCGTATTTAAGCAGTCTTAGTTTCAGTTGAGGGTCTGTAGTAGTATCCCCGTGTTATAGAATCTCACCTCCGCGCTCTACTGTTAAATCATCTACCTTAATTAGATTTGTTTTGTGTCTGATTGATATTTGGAATTAATAAATTGGTTAAATTGAAATCCTGTGTGTGGATCATTCAGTTTCTCCCACACACGTAGCCGGGTTTACAGGTAAACAAGAGGGTTCAGATGTAAGCATTAACCGACTGCTATCACAAATTAATGAATAAAAAATATTTTATTTCATGTAAAGGAATGAATGTTCTCCCCATACAGACATCCTTTCTCTAAGACACTATTCAAAAAATGATGGATGATCATTCTTTATAATTGAAACTCTGGGTCATTTTTTTATCCTATTTTCCTAAAAATAATTTTTCCTTTATATTATTAAATTTTTACAAATGAAGTAACATACAAATATATAAGAGAAGCTCATGTGATACGCATTCTGGTATGCGAAAAATTACAAATATCTTATTGGAAAATGAACACTGTAGCAATTTAAAAGCATAGTATTAAAGCTTCAATATAGCTTACAATTAATTATTCCATTGTTCAGGCTTGTTCAGGCCCTGCATAGTACAAGAGTTTCTGTAACTTGCGTGAAAAAAGACGCAAATTTTCACTTTGAGCCCTTCTCTAGAAAGAGCACTGCCCGCGGTAGCCTAGTGGTCAAAGTATCGGATCGTGGCTGTCGTGTCATGAGTTCGAGCCATGTACCACTAATGACCCACCAAGTAGGGAGCGATGCACGTTAAATCTGTAGAGAGCTCAAACGTCCTCCCGTTGGTGTGGTGGGGTAGTTAGGAGAGGGGGTGCCAGCTAGGTGTCGTCCTCATCACTTGAACATGGTTCAAAATTACGAGATCCGTCGCCGAAAACCCTGGTGTAGCTGAGCAGTGCGACGTTAATATTCACTCAATCTAAAAACAGCATTATTGTCGTTTAAACTTTAGAAAATCATAGGCTTTTCTAAATTTTTTTTAATTGTTTATCTTTTAAACTTCTTAACTGTAAAGAAAAATTTAATAATTGTTTTTCAATTCGTGAACCACAGTGTACATATCCACTTCTCTGAAATAACTCAATGAAGTATAAATTGATTTTAATAGAGCATTAATTAAACAAAATTTCAATTTTTAATAAGTGCCTAAACCAAAAAATAGCACATTAATATAAGAAATTTAAAATAATATATATTTCTTCCAAAATGGCTCTTTTTTTAATTCTAGAGCTGAATAAATTACCTTATACATCAGCAGATAATTGGTAAATTAAAACCAAAATTGCGTATAAACGTATCAAAGGATGAAATTCATTTTGTAATTCAACTGTAAAAACAAATTCCCTTTTTTATTAGGTAAAATACAAGATTGTTTTCCAATTTGCGTATTTCTAGGTAATTTTTTTCCACTCTAAGTACGTGTAATTCGATTAAGAGACATAAAAATTGAAAGCTCATCTAATCATGTACGTGTGGTTAGAATGGCACATGTTAGCGAGTTTAATAAAGTATATATCTTGTTAATTCACTAAAAGTGGAAATGAGAATAAAAAAACAATAACAAGTAAAGTAAAAGAATTAAAGAAAAAAAAAAGAGGTTAAAATGTTTCACTGTTTTTTTGATTGATTGGCAAGAAAAAAAAACTTCAGTGAAACCGTTAATTGAGCAACCATTGCAAACATTTGGCTCTTTAATAAAAAGAATTTTTTAACATCAGAGTTCTAGTTAAAAATTTTAGCATTATCGATTAATGCTAATTAAAGATTTAAATATAAACAATATATTAGTTATCACTAAAGCAAATATAAAATCAGAAATGTAACTATTTCTTTTTTGATGTCCACAAATTAAAAAACATATTTACATGATAAAGTTAAAATAATATTTCTGTATAAGATTCATTTAGAATTTTTAATTGATATCCTTGAAATTTTGCAATTGAAATCGTCAAAAAAGGTGTATCAGTATTTAAGCAAGTATTTTCTATCATCATACTAATTTCTAACAATTTTTTTCAGAAAGATAAACTAAAATAAAAATTCACACACAGTATTCGTGGAGCAACAGCTAGTACTAAGACATCGCTAAAATAAACAGAAATATTACATTGTTTAAACTCAACTTTAATATTAATTGTTTTATTTTCACTATTTTTTAATGTTAGTGGTTTTGCCTTAACTGAAAAACAGCTGATTGAATAAAATTAAGAAATGACTACTAGAATCATTACTCAAAATATGAATTAATTGAGAATATCTCAATTTTATACATTAAAATATAACTGATACCTACCACTGCTAACATATGAGCTACAACATATAAACTGCGGTCACTCGTGCCTATTTTTGTTACCGTCGTTACTTGCGGGGTGTAGAGAACACCCCAAACTTTTAACACGTTTATTTAAGTGTGAAAAAATTAAGTCAATTATGATACATATTTATAAAGTACAAGATGATTTTTGTATTATGCAAATGAAATTATTAAATTTATTGCACACAAATAAGACTAATATTATATTAAACTAAACCTACAAAATTTTCATTTTACAACATATAATTTTATATTTTTTTCATAAACCACAAGTAAAACGTATATACCAGTAAAAAACGTACTTTGTATATAATGTTAAGGATAGTAGAAAGTAGAAAACAAATATTTTAATCATTTCCCAAACTTTCAGAGCAGAATGTATTCATATGGTTTAAACACATATTTTTCTTACATTGAAGGCAAAATGAATTGGTTTTTACATCTTTTACCCGTAGACAAACAGTGCAGAGCCCCTTTTTTGGTGAATTAATGCTCTTTTTACAATCTTCTCTGTCAGTAAAGCTTCTTTTGAGTTTTTTGTAAATTATTTGTTTCCGTCAATTTATTTGTTGTTTATTGCTCACAAGTTTCTTCCAATTCTTGCGCCGTATCCATGGGATGACCAAATTCTTCAATATGGTGCTCTTCGTCTGAAATTACAATCTTCGAAATCACTTAGTTCATTCTCAGAATCTGACAATCATACTAATTCATCATACTCAATTTTTAAGCATTTTTTCTATTTGTTAATACTTCCGATCTACCTGCTATTTTGATTTAGTAAATACTGTGTTCCAATAGAAACTCTTTCCCCTCAATTCTAGCATATCGTATAGATTTGATTGAAATAAAAACAATCTGGGAGACCAAAAAGTAATGAAAGCTTATCTGTGGAATTTTACATGTGTCTCTGATATATATAAGCGTTTGTTTAACTTCTGAAAACCCACAAATGAATGATTATAATAGATATAAAAAATTTTGAAGGATAGAAGGTAAAATATGACTTTAGAGAAAGCTTCATCATTTGTTTCTTTATCTACCTCTCTTTTGAAAAAAAATTTTTTTTTCAAATTGATGTAAGTGATGAAAATTAAATAATCTTAATGGGATTAATATTTTGCATATTATCTATTTTAAACCGGCAAAATCGTCAAAACCTTAGAAAATTAGGTTTTACATGTATAAAGATTTCCTTTCTTCTCAAAAAATAGAACCAAAATACACTTCGAGATTTTAACCCGGCACTTCTCGCTCAGGGTGTGTCAAACCCACCCGTTAAATTTTTCCAACGCTTCTTCTAAACCATTTTTGGAAAATGGATAGTTTCTCGTGTAGCTATCTTTAAGGTCATATCCTTTGAAGGCCTTAGCTTGTAGGCGGATTTTAAATATATATTTTTGGGCATCACTTCTTCGGGTATGTCATACCTTGCGCGTGAGTCACCGTTACAGTTCTGAATGCATGAGCACGTTTTAAATCTTCCTTCTGCTGTGGCCTATTATTGTACTTATGATGAAGAAATGTCAATTTAAAGATACAGTATTTAATAGATATAGTACAACAGTAATTTAGGAGGAAGAAATTCCCTTCGCGCTTATGATGAGGAAAAATCAAATGATGAAGAATATAACAGCAAGCATGATTCCTTCACTGAAATCGATCCAGATTTAGAAAAGGAGACACTTTTGAAAATAAATGTTTCATATGTAGCGACACAAAAACATTCGAAAAGAACGTAATTTTAAAGGAGACAACTAGTACATATCTTATCCACTTACAGATAAACTTTTGAAAAAAAAAACTATTTCTGGAACAAAATAAGAGAAAATAAAAAATAAATACCAAAACTTTTAAATTTAAAGAATAGAGAAGCTTACTCCTATATGTTTAATTTGAAAAAGATACAGATTAAAAAAAATTAAGATCCAGTGAAAACATCGCATTCACTGACGACGAGATTAAAGGAGTGTATAATCAATGCACTGAATGAATGCCCTTATAAAAAGAAGCGAAAAACTATATTTACGTTTGAAAAATGTAACAAACATGTTGTATTACCTACTTTTCTTCCTTTTTAACCTTCGTATACAAATTTTACGGTAAAAACACAATGTAAACACCTTTTTGTGTGACACACCCTGCGCGAGAACTTTAGGTCGTTTTTTTCACGCGAGTGATGCCGGGTTAAATTTGGAATCTCAATTTGTGAAGGTAAAATATGAGTAGATTGGAAGACTGCTTGTCACCGACGTCTACTTCTAACCAGATGATAACTAACAGTAATAATCTCGAAGATGGGATAATATCTTCAATGCTGTTCTTTTTTAATGACAGATATTTTTAGCTAAATAATAATGATTTTAAACAGAAAAGCTTCCAGTTTTCAGCAAAGAACATATATTCCTAAATTAATCCCTAGTATATATTGTAGACTTTTCTTATGTAAATAAACATGACAACGGGTCTCCAATTGTAATTTCTTGGAAATAATTATTATTGATAAAATTTAACCAATAGAGATCATTTAAATAGAAAAACTTAATTGTATATATATTTTTGAAGTACATAAAATAATAACAAATGTAAAAAATAATTAGAATTGCAATAAATGATTTAAGTCTTTTCAGAAAAAAAAAACTTTTAACATTAAATATATATTTCAGTTTTATTATGCTAGGAACTGAATAATTAGTGAGCGAGACAACTAAAAGAAAAGAATTACTTTAATTAATTCTAACTAAATATTCTAATTGTCCTATGTTCTATTTTTCATCAGAATTTTCATTCATACTTTCTTACAACACTCAGAAAGAAAGACAGTTTGTATTATTTTACGTTCTGATAAAAAAAAATCGTTTTCCAAGAATCCATTGTTTATTTTACAAATGAATGTCTTATAAAAATTTTAAAGATATGTATGTACGCGCAGATAAAATCGAAGTAGATTTTTTGGTTCTTCTTCAAACTGTACTTTGAAGTGAAAATTAACCCTTTATTGATATTTTTAACTATTTACGACTTTTATCCTAAGATATTCAGTTAAGAACAAAAACAAAAACAAAATGTGCAAGAATAAAGTTTTCCAGCAAATATTTAAATAATGTGAGTTTTCTTTTTTGCTGCCCATAATCCTCTCCGATGTGCTTTGTTGCTTTCATTTGTTTTTTTTTTCACACTTTTATCCAAAATGTATATACGCCTTTTTATAGAATATTTACGAAAGCGCATTAAAGAAATTAATTTGTTTGAATAGCATTATAAATATCAATAAATAATATGTGCAGTGTTAGCTATTATGAAAATACATTTTTAAATTTTTAAATTGGTAAAATTCTTCTTCTTCTGTCTGGATACTTTACAAGATACAGAAGAAAAAATATTAAGTTTTCTGTTAAAATTTCTCAATGTTATTTTTAATATGTTTTTACGTTAGGATATTATTTCAAAACACAAAGAAATAAATAACTTAAGAATGCAATCTAATTATTTCTTAAGGCTATTTGTAAGAAAACAATGGTACATACTAGAAGAAAATTAAGTATTTGTGTCTTGTGAAATACTTACCAGCATATACTTCGAAGGCGTATAATTGAAAATTTATAACTAAAACAAAAAAACGTATTTTCCCGGTATTTTGTTAACTTTTATTTATGCACCTCATTTATCAGTAGCACATAAAAATCAAAATCATCAATTACTAGTACAATCTTAATTGTTTCTTCAAGAAATGTGATTCTGAAAATTTTCTTATCAAAAATACATTGAGTCTTATTTTTTTTAACAATCCATGAATCTAAGCATTCAAACAAAAGTTTCAAGCAAAACAGATAGAAAAAGATTTAAAACTTTCGATTAAACCAGTGCTTCTCAAACTTTCAGTATTTTCGACCCAGTTTTCAATCATAGTTTTCCTCCTTCCCATCCCCTTCTTCAGTAGAATAACAGTTTGTTGAATGTAATAATAATGTATTTGACGTAAAGCCACAATGCACCCTAAATATAAACTATACAAATTACTAGAATAAGTATTAAATTTTGTATATGTCACTTTTAAGTAATATACATTTTTAGTAAGTTACTTTTAAGTAAAAGGATAAGTAACATGTTACTTTTTTCCTTTCTAATTCTTAAATTGAACGGATTGCACTAAACATTCAACGAGTATTTTAATATTATTTCTTTGTGTGTGTCAGAACTTATTTTGCTTTGCTTTCTTCCAGTAAACTAATAATAATTTGTAAAGTAATCTTTTATTTTCGACATGCATGCGCCCCCCCCCCTCCCACGTATGTTTATCACGTCCCTTTGGGGGCACGCTCACAGTTTGAATAGGATTATCGGACAGAATAATAGGATTAAACAGAAATGAATTCCCTCATACATAAAATGTATTAGTAATTAATAAATAGGTATTTATTTCGTAGGAAAATTTAGATGTTCTTTATTTTGTTTTTCGAGATTAAACATTTAATCGTACAATGAAACAAGTACGTTTTAAGTTAGAAGTTTTATTTTAAAATCCTAGGTTATCCTAATTAAAAGAAATAAATTGTAATTATAGATTTTTTTTTAATTTTGAAAATGAGATAACCTATGCAATGAGGATTATGTTTTAACGGTTCTCACGCGCATTTTCCCTTAACTGGCCTCTGGGGCTGGTTTCCGACTATTTTTTATATGTGAAAGGAATCATAATATATATAATTGAGCATTGGTATTTAAATCAAAATATAATAAACCAATGAGGCAAATGATAGAAGAGAGAAAAGGGATCAGAGAGTTGCATAGAAGCGATACATAAGTAACAGTAACTTTACAACGAGATAATCAGAACGCATCTATATTATTAGAATTCTGTTATTATAAGTCTACAGTTTAGAAATAAAAAAGTAAATATAATTTTTATAATTATTCTATCTGTTAGAGTTGTCAAAAAGTTAAATCAACTCATACTTTTGTTTTTATTTGATATTTGTAATTTCTAGTCATAATTATTTTTCAAAAATTCAGAGGTATTAATCTAAAGAGCAGCATACGACTCATGAACCCCAGAGTGCCGACACCCAGCCTAGTTGAATAAACTTGTACATTTTTTTTCATAATATTTAAATTGGATTAGTGCTTTTCAAATTTTCAGTCTATGCGACCCAATTTTCAATCATAATTTTCCTGGCATATCATAACAATGTATTAAATGCTATAAAATTGTACTTTGACACTAAAGCTACAATATAACTTTAATTATAGTACAAATTATCATGATAAGTATTAAATTTTGTGTATGACAAATCCATGGGAGGCACTAGTAATTATTAAACTTGTTTTTCTTTCAGTATTGATAAATTAATAATAAAATCTGAATACTTGTGGTGACCTGTAGCCACCCCTTACACTAATACCTTCCTGTCTATCTGAAAACCCGGCTGGATGTGTAGGCGGACTTAAATGATCAAAAGACATCATTCCAATTCAAACTGTTTTATTGATGCTTATCAGTATATAAGATCAGACACAACACAATTCTAATTAAGATAAATAAACGAGAGTGGAGTAATGAAGTGGTGTATCAATACTAGCGGATAATACGGAATTTTTTTTTTTCAACTGAATCTACACAATCTGAGCACAATTACAACTACGCATCACGATAATAATCTGATTTTCTTAATCAAAGTCACTGACCTTATATTTCACCGATGCGGTTCCTTCGTGACGACTTCAGGCACTTTATATGGCTGAAAGAATTGGTGAAGACTCCATGCTCCGTAATAATGAATTTCACTATTTTAAATCCACTTCTCTTCGCGTATATCAACACGTATCCGGCTCGCTTCACTTGCCAACAACTACATGTCGACTTCTCGATATTTATTTCACTTCACTTCTCACTTCCTCTTACTTAGCTCCTACTTAGCTCTCTTCAACTCGCGAAAACCAAATTATATAATATTTCTTTTTTAAATAAATCCCGCCTGGCTCTCGTTGAAGATTGGTTGAAATAAATAAATTGTTTTATGGAAAAAAGAAGAAGTTAGGGAAAGACCGTATAGATCCGTCACCTACTGATACTTTTATACATATATTATATCATTGCAAATGTGTATTCAATTTTTATTATGTAAGGAAGCATTTTGTTTTGCTTCCTTTTCGTAAATTTTAACACTTATTTTAAATCTTTTATTTTCGACTATTTAACATGTTAAAGCCCCCCACCCCACCCCACTCCGCATAGAAATATCACATTCCCTTAAAAATTGCTCCTCATAGTTTGAAAAACGCTGAATTAGCTTCAACAAAATAAAAAATAAATAGAAAATAGTTTTAAGGAAAAAAAATTTAAGTCTATGTATTAGATAGAAAATTCTGATATGCAAATAATATATATATTTCTAACCGTTTTTGAAAAAGAAAAACATGCATTTTGTGAAATAAACTCAAGCACAACCTTCGAAATCCAATATCATGTTGAAAAGATGGATAAGAAAAACTATGAGGAAAATTGCAAACTTTTTATTCGGTACAAAAACACAAAACTCGGGAAAACCACATACCAAAAATTTAATATCTCTTTCAAGGTGAGTGAAAAGATGGATAATCAATTCTAAGGCTATTTTTCTCCTGCCGATATTTCTTGTAAACTGCGGTTTAAATATGCATTTTTGAAAAATAAATTTATCAAGTAAATGAAAAGAACAAGAAAAAAATAATAGAATTTTTTCAAAATTACAAAACTTATTTGTTGAGAAGAATGAAAAAAACCAATCTTCAACGATTTTAACCAATAAAAACTCGAAATTTAATTAAATTTACTCCATAGAGTAGTTTTACTTCAGTTAAAGAGAAATATCTGTGTAATATTTATCTAATGAAATGGTATAGTGGAAGATTTGAAATTTTATTGTTTTCCACGTCAAAAATATTACAATATATGAGAATTTTTGCTGAGATAATAGAACATCGGCTAGTAATAAATAAAATAGGATACAACTTAAACGACAAAGAAAATTTTCAAAAAGTTACATAGAGAACTGAAGAAAAATATTAAAGGGAATTAATTTATTAATATATGATGTAATGAAAAAATTCTTAGACTGTCAGCAGAGCGTTTTGAGAGACGAAGCAATAGCCGCAGAATAAGATAGCAAATCTATGCAAAGTTAATTTGATTGACTATATATTATTATATTGCCTAATGGCTGGGTGGTAGTGTATCGCTCTTCCACACCACATGTCCTTCGTTCAAATCCCGTTCTGGGCAAGGTCGACTAAGCCTTTCATCCCTTCAGTGGGTCAATAAATGAGTACCAAATTTGCTTGGGAACTGGACATGCTGTTTCGTGCCAGTATGACCACTTGACCGAAGCATCTGTACATGCACCTTAGTGCTTAAGGTCATGGAAGCTGAGATAGGCACAGCAGGCTTAGGCCCTCGTGGGCTATTATGCCACTGAATTCATTTCAGTTCAGTTATTTATCATTATCATTTCAAAAGCTAGACAAAATCTATCGATGAAGAGTCTTGCAAATTTGAATCCCTGTCAAGTGACGAGGAAGATACAAAAGGTTCATACACCACTGTCTTAGCTTCCACTCCATTCCTATGGCATAGGCTCAAAATTAAGAGGTTCGCTATCAATACCCTTCCAATCACTTCAAAATGTGAATATAATAAACTATCTACCAATCCACTTCATTCCTACGAGAGAACTTTTAAACTCGTTGGATTTAACGTGCTTTATCAAGCTTACAAGAAGAATGAAATCGTACCACTGTGCCACTGTTGTCTAGGTCAAATCATTTTGGATACTGGAGATAATTCATACGGTACACAAAAATTTTGGACAAACGAGATGATAATCGTCAACACATTCATTTCCTAACAGTGAGTTTGATTTAAAAAATATTACTATCTATATAAAAGATTGTCGCGATCCTTAGACCGCGGGTATGAGAGGGTTAAGAAAAGATCAGCAATTTCTCAATATAAACAATTGTATTGCTTTTTTCACTTAATAGTCTTAAAAAGCTTGAGAATTCACTTAAATAACTAAACACGAGGAGAAATAAAATTTATTAAATTGCTTATCATAGAAATAAGAGCACTTATCTATTATCCTGAGAACTATTGCTTCAACACTTGTTTAATCCTTCCTCTTGAAATAATAATATTAAATACGACCACCGGTCGTTAACGCTGTGCTTCCTTCTACCTCAATTTTAAACCTTCCTGCCTATTCTACGACTAGCATTTAAATAGAAGCTATCATTTACATAAAACTAAGTTCTCTTTAGAGAAAAGGGTTTTCAACTGAAATCACAGTTAAAAGGAATATTTTATTCAAGAGGATTAGTAGAAATCTCGATTAGAACCCTTTACAAGATAAACATCATGGGTGACCATCCCATTAACATATCTTAATAATAAATTTATAAATAGTTTGGATCATAGAAGTATATATGTTAGGTTTATAACATAAGTTATTAAAAAAAAATTGCGAGTCATTTTCAGTGAATAAGCAACCGGGAAATTTGTATTAAAGATTCGTAAATTTTATATCAATTTTGGCTTTAGAAATAAAAAACGGTTTGCTGCGGTAACGAAGTGACCATGGTCTTGAACTCAAGGCCAGTGTGGTCAAGTCACTGATTGGAAACCTAATTACATTGACCCGCCATGTAGAGAAGCTGAATCACGAAAAAACGTCGAAGCTCAAAGTCATATTCATCCCGTTGACGTGATGTGATAAACAGTAGAAGATAAACTGCCAGCTTAGGTGCGATCCTCATCACTTGACCGCGATTCAAAGGAACGAAGTCTATTACCATGTTACTTCAGAGTAAGACAGAAATTAAAATCACATCAAAGTAATAAATAATGAATCATTATTAAGCTATCCAACTAACCTAAAATCGTGTATTTTGACAATTTTTTTTATGATTTTATTTTATAGGGCATCTTATTAGCTTTATAAAAATACCAAGTTTATCATTTTCCGTTCACTAGAACAAAACTACAAGTGTTTTAGTAAAAGCAGATGTCATTACTTTAAGCAAGATGTCATACTTCAAAACACGTTTTACTCGAAATGGGTTTTTTGAAAATGCTCAAACGGGTACAGCGATTGCTGAAATAGTTTTGAAAATAATTCACTGAAATTTTTTGTGTGTGTTCTGTACAAAGTAAAAGTGTTTTAACCTTCAGATTGATCAATTACTGTTTTATTACAAAATTTACAGTCTCTTATGTTAATATAATTACTGTTTTTTTAAGCGGTTTCATATTATATAAGATAAAGTGCTCTAGTTTTTGTAAAAAAAATTTCTCTTATCCTGAAAGTCATTTCAAAAATGAATAACATATCAACACATCAAAATTGAAAATTTGTTCATAAGCCTTTGGTACAAAATAAGCCCCGTTTATGTTATTGTTTGTAAATTTTTTATCCATTTCCCCCCACACACATTTTAGTAAAAATAATTTCTTTTTATCTTGTTAATTTTATCATATTCTTTTAAAATGAACTAAAAATATCTAAAAAACACAAAACAAATCCCCATATCTCCATTTTTTTTAAAAAAAAGTTGTCGCAAACAGTCGGATACCTTATGATGGGGAATCCAGAATTTAATGTACTTTTCTTTAATATATTTTTTTGTAATTCTGATACTAGTAATAAAAAATAGATTATTACATTGGAAAATCAACACGTTTGTGAAGGAAATTGCATATGCCGATCGTTTTGCTAAGCCATAGCATGATATCCCATCCAAATTTGAGAAAATCTAAATGTTAAACGGTCACTTCACATTTTTATAAACGATGTGTTTTCAAAGCAGCTTAGGTATATCCCAGTAAATAACATTAAGTATTGCTTTACCCTTTGGAAAGCTAGTTGTCTGTGAGCGTGTTAAATCATCAACAAATGCATGTATCGTAATAATATTTTTATCTTTAAATGTACTTTCGGCAAAAAAAAAATATAATCACATAATTTTTCTAAATATATATTATTATAGAAAAGGAATATAGAGACCTTATTCGAAGTTTCAAAAAAAAAATAGTAATATATTACAAAATCTGTGGTTCGCAATAATGAGTGAGAGTTCTAATAACGTCACTCTATAGAACAACACGAGGGCTGTTGGCGACGGACCTTGTAATTTTGAACCTCAGTCATCTGACGTGGACAACACCGCATCAGCACCTCCCTCAACACACTACCACACCACTCCAAAATGTCCCATTAAGGTATCCGACTACATGCGACAACATCTTCTTAAATAAAAAGGAGATATGGTGATTTTTTTCTGGTTTTTAGATTTGCTCAGTACATCTTAAAAAAATATTAAAATAGTAAGAAAATAAAAAGAAATTATTATTACTAAAATGGAAAAAAAATGGGTAAAAATTTACAAAAAATTACATAAATGCGGTCCAATCTGTACCAAAAGTTCATGAACAAATTCTCAATTTTTAAATTCTGATGTGTTGCTATGTTATTCATTTTCGAAATGACCTTCAGGATAAGAGATATTTTCACTTTTACAAAAACTAAAATACTTTATTTAGTTATTATATGAAATTGCTTAAAAAAACAGTGATTATATTAACATAAGGGACTGTAAATGTTGTAATAAAACAGTGATTCCTAAATCTGAAGGTTAAAACACTTCTACTATAATACAGAACATACACAAAAAATTCAGTTAATTATTTTTTTAAACTTTTTTAGCAATTGCTGTCCCGCTTTTGAGCATTTTAAAAAAAAACACACATTTTAATTAAAATGCATTTTAAAGTATGATATCTTGCTTAAGTTAGTGGCATAGGCTTTTACTAGAGCACTTGTATTTTTTGTTCTAGTGAGCGGAGAATGATAAACTTGGTATTTTTATGAAGCTAATAAGATGGTCTATAAAATAAATTAAAAACTTATATTTTGGCAAAATTCACAATTTTACGGTAGTCGGATACTTTAATGAGAAAAGTAACACAATGGAGATACATAATTTAAAATCAACAACTTTTATTTACGCTAAGTACTACTCCAAGTGGTTGCAGTTATCAAATGGGAGCGAAACCACCTCTAAAATAACAATTACAATTATCACTTATCAGATACAAGGTGAAGACAAATTTATTGAATCTGAGTAACTTAGACTTTTAATTAAACTGCATGTCTTATGAGAAGATGCGAAACAATTCCGCCAAGTAACTTTCTCAAATATAATTTAAACTGTCACTGTCGTCTGAGATTTTGCTATCGACGTTCTCCTACAACTAATATCATTTAACTTTTAATAGTAAGGCTAATTTACATACGTCAAGGTTTCTTCGCAGAAATAGTTCCTCAAGATTCAATCAAACTGAAAGATTTCCCCCTTGGGTTAATAAGTTGAATAGCGAGAAGAGAGCCTGTTACATGTTTAACATTTTGTCGAGAGATTACATAGAATTGAGTTGATAAATCTTTTTCATTTAAAAGCTAATGCCGGTTATTTTTCTGCCATGCAAAGAATTTTTAATATTTAAATGAGTATATACTTTTTATTTTCTGAGACTTTAGCTTATCCTGCCTTTGCAAAATATACGGACTTCTTACAATTTTAATACATTTTTAAATTAAATTCACTGTAGTGTTCAGTAAAAATTAAAATAAAAGAAATAAGTTCCAGAACTTACGCTGTAAATACACTGTTGAAAAGAACATTTTTAAAGTTTTAATATATTGAGAAACAGGGATTATTAAAAGAGTAACTTCATTCCACGCACAAATGTTTCAAGATGAAAAACAGGTTTTTTTTCATTGAATGTTTCCACTTTAGTTAACATTTATTAACAATTCTTAAAAATAAAGCATACTATTTTTCCTTCGAAATTAGAAAAATCTCCAAATAATAAAAAATTAACTTTTTTTTGCGTTTAGCGTATTTAATTTTCGTACACTCAAAGTAAACTAGCTAAAGTATCAAAAACATATTGATTAATTTAATAATTATTTAATTATTACTAATTGGTAACTTTTTCTGACTTCATATAGATCACATTTTTCAAACAAGAACAAGATATACCGAGGGAGCCAAAAGTTCGTTTAAACTTTCAAAATTCATAAAATATGAAGAAATAATGAAAAAGAAGTGCATTTCACAAGAAGGTGCTTACAAGGAAATCGGATTATGTTTAAGTAGCAAAAATATTTTTAGACGCACCCACATTAAAACAAAAAAGCTTGTATGCGTAATAAATGGCGCCAAGTATGTATAGTAATCCAATAATAAGCTACAGTAAGCCAATCCAGTAAAATGATTCCTATAGACCACCAGTCTTCAAACTGTGTTCCACAGAATCCTTGGGTTCCACGAGACCTACTCAGGAGTTCCAGGAGTCTCAGTAAAAAAAATGAAATGAAAGTTATAAATGTATATGCAAAAGGGATTCTTGTCCTCAATGAAGTTTGTATAATCATCATTTGATACTCATTAGCACAATATTTTGCAAAACTAAACAGTTTTCTAAAGAAAGATGCTCCTTTTTCAATTGTGGGTAAAAAAAAACCCATTTATATTGAAATAGAGAAGACAACTTATTCACCTAATAATAGATTCGGCATTAAATTTAAATTTCAGCAAGAAAGGTTTTTAAGCTATAGGTTGCAAATCCATGCAAAATTCGCAAATTTTTTCTTACAGAGATAAACATTTTAATGTCTCTCTCTCATTCAGAACAACTTATTTAAGTTAAAAATATTTTTTAACAGTGACTACAAAACCTAGCTAAGCGTAGGATATGAACTGTGGGGTTGCAGATCATTTCAATAGACTTAATAGACACTTGGATTTCAAATTAATATTATGAAAATCTGAATAAATTATATTAAAGTTACATTAAAAGATTTTCAATAACGAATGTAATATTTTTAATTGTTTTTACATTAAGCCACTTTAACATGTTGAACTACTTGAAATGTTATTTTAAGACATATTCTAAATATGGAAGAGGATTCTTCCGAAAAAACATCTTCTGTCTCTGCTATAAACTATCTTTGGTGAGGACAGTTATTGGACGAGGTTGGATTATCGCATGGTCTCCATGTTCAGCCGACCTCACTCCGGTCGACTTCAGGTTGTGGGGCTGATCAAAATCACATGTGTATCATTTATAATAAGTGTAACTATTTAATAAAATGTAATTAAAATAAAACTTTTCTTTGTTGTACTAAGTAGGAAATGACTTAATTTTTTATACATTTATTACTTGTTTTAATGAATTTTCAAAGTTTGAAAGTGCTTTTGGCTCACCTGATACATTTATTTGTGCACACTTACGTAAAACTATGTCTATATAAAGTAGAATATATGTCTTTATAAGACTATGTCAAACAGTTTTTAAAAAATATCATTCAAAACTGGTATAGTATTTAGAAGCCATTAATCATAAAAAATGCTAACATTGAAATTTTACATATTACACTAGTTTCTTAAAAAGCAGATATACTTCCATGCATATCCTTTTCACAGCTTCCGTAGCCGCTACGGAGATTCCTTCCTGTACTGCGAAATGCAGTCATCTCAGAATCCCCTTCAAGAGGATTTTCTCAAGTCTCTCCACGTTTACCGTTCAACTGCTCTTTACGTAATCCGCCACTCTCGTGCAGATGATGTGAGATCCATGAGAAAATCACTTTACTCAAGGACTACGCCTATCATTCCTTCTCAGTCGATTTCAGTTGATCAAGATTAATAGTAGTATTAACTACATATATATATATATATATACAATAATATAAAAAAATAGTTATATACCTAAGAAAACTTTAGTCATGATAGAATAGATTTAGCCACATAAATACTAGAGCAAACTCCTGGCCTAAATCTATTCTATCATGACTACAGTTATCTTAGGTATATAACTATTTTTTGTATATTTTTGTAATATATATATATGCTTATTTTATTTCTATCTTATTAAAATATGTTACAAATATGTATGCTGGATACAAATTAGTAATTATGTCCAATTTCCATAGACTCTCACAAATTTATAAAAGCGGATTTATATCTTGAAGATAAATTAATGTTAGATTCCCAATATTATTCCATCCGGAAATCCAAAGTGTTTCTCAAAACTGATAATTTTTATATAAATTAGATCAATGCTATTTTTATAAGGGATCTTTTTTTTCCTACTTTAGTTTAATAAGAAATGAATAAATGGGAAAGATAAGTACGATGTCAGAAAAGCGGAACTAATAAGACATCGAAAATCGATAACGTGATAATACAAAATTAATCGCTCCCTTTCATGCTTTATTAAATTCACTTTGCTTCTGAGATTTTTCCACTTTTTTTCAGCGCTACTACGTGTTTTAAGGAACATTTTTCATTGATAAGCTTTTGAGAAGATTTTAAAATTAAAATCAAATGTTATTTAAGAAATTTAAACGGGAAAAATGTTAAATCTTACCCCTCAACTCGACAATCAAACTTCTTAAATTCTGGATGAATAACGATAAAAATAATGATTTTTATTTCCTTAATTTTATTTTTAAATAATTTTTGTAATTCCAGAATTAAAGTTTCCGTTAGTTTGATTATGCAAAATTATTTGGAGGGAGGGGTATGCAGTAATAATTATCCGCTCAGAACGGTTTTTATGGAAACCAATTCCAAATGCGGTCTAGCGGGTGCGTACAGGTAAGAACATTCTCAATTTTGAAGTATTAGACCTAACGACTTGAAATATGGTAAGTATGTTTATTTTGTTGGGTAGAGTTCCGCTAACAAGGGGTTTTGTTGAACTATTAGACCAAAAGACTTGATATTTCACGAGCATGTTCATTTTGGTGAGTTGAGTTCCGCTAACAAGGGGTTTTGTTGAAACTTATTCTAGGGAGAGCATAGCGGGATGTATGCTTCAGTTTAGAATATTTTAGCTCTTCCCTTTTTAAGTCTAGAGAGAAGAGCTATAAGTAGTCCTTCAATACAATCGAAGGCATAATAGGGAGATTTAGATATGAATAACAGAAAAACAGCATATAGCCACACAAAAGCTGGAGTGAGTGAGTGAGTGAATATTAACTTCGCACTGTTAAGCTACACGATGGCTTTTGGCAACGGACCTCGTAATTTTGAACCATGATCAAGTGACGAGGACGACACCTGAGCTGGCACCCCCTCTCCTACCACACGACACCAACTGGAGGACGTTTGAGCTCTCGACAAATTTAACGTGCATCGTTCCCCTACACGGCGGTCACAATAGCTAGAAATACACAGCGAAGCCTGCGGATAACGGCTGGTGCTTGTATATTTTAAAGATTCATTATGAATACATATATTATAGTAATGTTGAATATGATTTTATAATTCTAACCATGCAATTTGATAAACACTAATATACTTTCTTTTTAAAGTTTAAATTTACCATCTTCCTATTAAATATAAATAAAAAGCTTTGGTTTGTTCTTATAAAGATACGTGTTTGAAATTTTCTACCTGCATCTCAAGAAGAATCCAAATACCTCTAAATTTATGAATATGATCCTTCGATTCTGGACATTTTTGTATCGTCTTTATCAGAAGTCAGAAAATCTCAAATATAAATCTTTATTAGTAAACTTTATGGCACTTGACCGCTAAAATGGCAGAAATCTATCTGAGCTCCAGAAGTTGAACTACTTATATTTATCTTACAAGACATAAAATATAATGCATTTCTTCCTTTTCCAAATGACTATCGAATAACTGATTAAATGTAAGTCTGGAGGGAGTAAGTACACAGATGTACCTGAAATATTTCCTATTCCAAAGTATAAAGGAGAAACTTTAGCCATTTATATAATGTAAGAATCAATTCTAGAAATATTAACCGTTATGCTCCACATATGGGCCCCTGCGATCATGAATCAGTAACAAAAATGAAATAAATTATTGATAATCGTTGGAAAAAAGAGCTCTTACATAATCAACATTGTAAAAAATATATATACCTAATGTTACTTTAAAAATATAGAATTTAATCTTATTTGATATGTCAAAACTACTGAATTTTTAAAAACCATTCGACAAAAATGACTATAAAAAGAAAGATTCTCTAGGTTTGTTTTAGACAAACGTAAACATTTTACAATAATGATGTAAGATATGATTCATCAAATGTTAGAAGAATATTAAAATAAGAAGTAATTAATAGTTTGAAATAAAGACGTGAAAAGATTCACATCATTCTAGAACTAATTTAAAAATATGAATGTTTTTTTTTTAACTTAGAGATATTCTAAAAATTATTTTATTTTGTGCTGAGAATAAAAAAAAATTACAAGATAATTTTACAAAATTGCAAATATATTTTACAGTATGTTGGTTTATATATCCTTGATTTAAAAAAAAAAGATTATTTTATATTTATTTCTCGAATATTTTATTTTTAAAATTTATAATTCTTAAACTTGTAAGACCATTCAGTGATAGCATTATTAACTTAAATCTGATCATTTGTATGCTTAAAAAATAACTATCTATGTTTTTTTCGAATCGATAATTTATAATAAACAATGATATTAATAATTGAATGTGTAAAAATTACTCACCAATTTCATTAATAATTTACAAAAAAAAAAAAATAGTTTTTAGAGAGAGATTTTTTACGTCCATACAGAATTAACATATTTCTAAGTGATATAACTTTATTTTACATAGTTATCGAATTTCTTTATTTTATTTGAACTGATGTAAGGTAGAATGTTTATTAAAATATTTTTAGCACTTATTTTGTTTCATGACAGTTAAGCAGTTGAAAATTGAGTTCTGTAATCTGATCGAATAAAAAAAATATCACCCTGAGAAAAATAAGAGAGTTTTTAACTATGCATAATAAAGTCATTAGTATATATAGCCCTAACTATAAATTTGGCTTATAAATATATATAATAGTAAATAGGACCAAATGGAAAAGGCTCTAAAATATTTCTTTAAAAAGAGCGAAATTTTTATCTGTGTATTTTTAAAAAATAAGGTTTTTCAAATTATGTAACGATATAAAAATATTGAATATCCTAACGGTTAAAACCTAATGTCTTGATTAAAATTTCCATCTCTTCTTTTGTAAGTTTCTTTATTTTTAGTTAAATTAGTTATTTTCTGTTACAAATGTTAAAAAGTAATATAATATTTATAACAGGCATCAAAGCTGATGCACGTTAAATCTGCTGTTGCTCAAAATCCTCACGTTGGCATGGTATGAAAGATTGGAGAGTAGGTTGCCAGTTGGCCGAGAAGCAAAATTACGATCCCCGTTGCTAATTTTCCCCGTGCTAGTTTGGGGTGCTACATTCATAAAAAATTAATTCATTAATCAAACGTTAATTTAATATTTTCACAATTGAATAATATACTGCCCATATGTTTGTATAACTAAAAGTTACTTTAAGAGAAATAAATATATAAAAACCTAAATTTTTGGATTTATCATTTTTTAAACAAACTTTAACAACAGCCATATAAAATACATTTAGATATTAAACTATCACTTTTTTCTTTCTTTCTTTTTTTTTTTTTTTGAATTCTCTTAAAAGTTTTATATAAGTTGTCAATGTTTCGCAGTGTTGGTCATTTTTACCAATTTTTAATTTAAAAAAATCTTGACAGAAACAAATTTAAAAAAAAAAATCAAACGTAAGTTACTTTATTAAATACAAAGCCCAATATATCTACAGTACGATTTTTTACCAGAAAAGCGATTTATTCATGACTCCCGTCTATTAAATAATCATAATATTTTAGCAAGGATCTTTAGATTTCCACATCTCTCCATGTGAATGGAAAACTTCAATGTGATACACAAAGCAGCATTTCCTATTTTCCGATAATCTTTCATAATTTTTATTTTTGAATGTTTACATTATGTTATTACTAATACACTAAAATCAGATAATTTCTTCTTACAATATGAAAACTAATTTTAATAAAAGCAATCAATCGTGAGAATGAAATTCTCCTGCTTTAACAAAATAAATTTCGGTAACATCTTACCGTTTAAACTTATAAATAAGTAAATTACATTTTGTGACAAAAGATTAAAAATTGTCTACCGAAACTACTTTAAAATAAATGTATCAGCTTTACGTAGAAATATGCATTAACCTCCTATTTGGTTCTGTTTGTTGTTCATCATTAATAACCTTTCAAAAGTACACAAACTTTCCCAAATTAAATTATTTACATTTGCATACATACATAGTAATCATTGCATTCAAATTGCCCTCCGATTCAACTTTAACATGAAATTTGCATAAAATGCGAGAAGTAATGTATTCATTAGAACATTCAAAAATGCTTTCAGAGCACACACAAAAAAAGTTGCAGAATGTATTTCAAGAAAAACGTTTTCTTCTCTGGCGAATTAAACGGTATTTAGATACTATGTGCATATAAAGAATTATTTCGGAAGGATATATTGAAGTAAACTAAGCAACTACTTAGTGATGCAGCTATATTATTTGTATGCGTGCAACTATAAACAATGGTAAGGATTTTATCTTTTAAGGGCTTTTTTCTCCAAATTTTTCTAATTCTTCCTGATAATCTTTGTTTTTTTATATTTAATTAGAAAGAGAAATCACGTTGTCTTGGAAAGTCGTTTTGGTCTGTTTGACTCATTTTCGCTTACATTTGAAAATCTTCAATTTTTAAGATTCTATACTCATAATATGACAGTGAAAACAATAATATATGTCTATTCGCATATCTACATATATATCATTGTTTTTGTCGTTTAAGGACAAAAGCGACTCATTCACTCCCTCATTCATCATCTGGTCTAATCACGTGATTCATCGAGCACAGTTAAATACACTGACAATATACATTTATGTCCAAAATTGAGATCAAAAACATAACATCTGTGAAAACTGATCCACTATTCAGTGCGTTGCCACGAAATTACGCACAGAGACAGGTTACAATGAGGGGAAAAATATTGCAATACAACCATAACAAAACATTTTTATTTTTAATTAAGATATCATTGAGACTTCATCAAAAAGGAGAAAATCATGAATAAGAGAAAAAGCATTCAACTCGGGAAAAGTACACTGGTGTCCAGAAGTTAAGCATAATTGATAATTATACGAATAAAGAAGGAACTGTAAATCAGAATGGCGGGAAACGTGATATGCGAGTGTAAAATGGTAATAAAATAAGGAAGCAAATCAAAAGAATGATAATTATTAATTTTATTATCCAAAGTAGTAGTTTGAAAGAAAACTGAGCAGAGCAAGGATTCACACTTTAAAGAAAAAATGAGAGAAAACATTAAATAAATTACTGATTCTACAGTTTAATAAGGCGTGTGATCACCTCTGACAGCCAGGTACGCTGCACAGAGATTTACCATAGTTGCTATGAGATGATGAATGAGATGTGGGCTCAAATGGATCCAAGATTCTTCGAGGGCTCTCTTCAGTTCTGTAACGGAGCTTGGTGCGTGCGAAAGGGCTGTAATTTGTCTCCCGAGCATATCCCATACATGCTCGATAGTATTTAAATCAGGGAAGTTCGCAGGCCACGACATGCGCAGGATGTTTTCCGTTTCAAGGAAGTCAACAATCAGCACCGCTCGGTGACATGGCGCATTATCATCCATGAATATGAAGTCAGAACCTACAGCAACTCGAAACAAGCGAACATAAGGCTCAAGAACTTCGTCTCTGTATCTTTGAGCAGTCACAGACCCCGTGTCAAGGAAATGGAGGACGTCCACCATGATGCCTGCCCATAGCATTACTCCCCTTAATAGAAAATGATGTCTTTCCATTATGTTTCTTGGTTCAAACGTGTTCCACGTTTGCTCCATATCGTTATCCTCCGAGAATCACTACTCAGACTAAACCGGGACTCCTCACTGAACATCACATTGGCTCACTCTCCCACACTCCAATGTTGATATTGCAAACTCCAGTTCAAACGAGTGCGATTATGCGCAGACGTGAAGGGAATGCAAACTGCTGGTCTTCCGGTATACAGGCCAGCATGACTGAGCCTCCTGTAAACAGTTTGTCTCGAAATTCGTATTCCTGTGGCGACTGTGAGCGCCGAACCCAGTGCTCTGGCAGTACTGCCCCTCTGACGTCGTGCACTTATTACCAGATATCGGTCTTCACGAGGGGTTGTGACTCTTGGTCGACCTGATACTGGTTGTCGGTTAACATCTCCCATTCTTTGAAAAATCTGCCACATTCTGGAGATCACAGACTGGTCCACATTCAAAATTCGAGACACTTCGATTTGTGATCGTGAGGAATCCAGCATTCCAACGATTCTTCCTTTCGTAAACATGTCCAATTGGCATCTTTGCGCCATCTTTCACCGTGTTTGATGGTTAAAAACGTTCCTTCGCACAGCAGTTGTACAAAACTTGTCTGAACTGCCTATGCTGCGTGGATTGTTTTTTTCGCGTTCCGACATGCGCCGGTGTTTCGCGCATGACGTAGTCGACTGAAAATTTTTGCCTAAACCCAATTAATATTGGCAAGAAATTTTGAATAATTTTACGAATATTCACTCCATGTTTTTCGCATTTTACGATTTATTCTTAACTTTTGGACACCAGGGTATGTCTTATAGAGAATGTTACCACTGTGAACTGATATATAAGCCTCACAACCAGCTGACATATTGTTGATGAGGGTGTCAATAAGCATCTGTGGCAACAAAGCACATTCTTCCAAAATCGGGACTTTTACTTTCTGTGGGGGGGGGTCCCGGGAGAAGAGTTACTCTAAAGAATGGCTTTTTCTAGACCATCCCAAACATATTCAATAGAATTGTGATCCGGAGACTTCGAGGGCCAATCCATATGGCGAATATCCGCTCCTTCATGAAATTCATTAATAATGTGAGTTCTGTGGGGCCACGCATTATCGTCCATAAAAATGCATTGCGGGTCCATAACACCCAGAAAAACCTCACATAGGCATCCACGATCTCATTGATGTAACGCTGTAGGTTAACAGCACTCGCATCGAAAACATACAGTGGTGTATGACTACCCAACATTATGCCTCCACAGAAAAGGTTCCTTTGCCATCAAACCTGTAAATATTTGTTATGTATTTAGGGATGACAGCAAGATCCAATTTCTCTCCAGTTGAAGACTTGGCGAGAATCTTGGCGGACTTCGTCTGGTATATTTCGGCTCATCAATGAGAAAAAACACGCCTACTTCCTTGTAGTGCACATGACTGATGTTTTCAACTCCACAATATCCGTTCTTTCCTGCTGGATGCAGTCAAAGGGACGTACCAGACTGGACGCCGAGCGTAAAGGCAAGAAGGCTGTAGACTGTTTACCGGGAAATTCTTCTTCCAGGCACAGCAGCATGGTCTATGTAGCGACCTTGGCCGACCTTTCTGGTAAATTTGCTACTTTTATGGAATTGCATCCATAAACGGGAGACCACTTTAAGGCTCCCTGTACTCTTCGACCTACCCTCACTTCAGGCTGGCATTCTTCAAGCCTGCTAAAGTCTCACCATCTCAAGAAATCATTTAAACGTGTATGAGAAGTCATTCTCACGGCAAACAGACTAACGTGCTTGTTTTAGTGCAATATTCACAAAATTAGAGGCAAAATTTCCATATGCTTGAAAGGTCCCAATCCAATAATTCTAGCACTAAACAAAGTTTTTACTTAACTGAAGGATTTGATATTGTACTACCCGTTCTGTTCTTCAAAATAAATAAAATACAAATTCTATCAATTTTTCTTGACTCATTTTAAAATTAGGAAGAAAAACATGTTTGTTACCTTAATTTTGGATATGAGTATATTTAGCAGACATGTTTCTTTTGTAGAACAGAGATCTATTAAGAACGAATTTTCAGTTGATCGATTCCCAAGAGGTTAATCAGGCATCCCGTTTTTGACCACTCAGCGTGTGTGCGTGTATGTGTGTGTGTGTGCGTGCGTGTGTGTGTGTGTGTGCGTGCGTGCGTGCGTGCTATACCACAGTCGAAAAGGGTGAGTGAGTGTTGATTAATTTCGCACTCTAAAGTTACGCGATGGCTATTGGCCATGGACCTCGTAATTTTGAACCACTATCAAGTTACGAGGATGACACTTGAACTAGCACCCCACTCCACACTTCCACATCATGCTGACGGAAGGAATTTGAAACCCGATAGATTTAACCTGCATCAGCCCCTCTACACGGTGAATCTTCAGGGGCATTGGGGCTCGAACTCGCAACTTGACCAAGCTGGCCATGACCATGACCCCTCCGTGACCGTGGCCACGGGTCAAAAGGGAAGTAAAAAAAACTTTGAGAATTAAATTGGAAATAGTATTCATGAAAGAAACCACGTAAGGTTTTAAATTTTTTTTATTTTATAACATCTAAGTTATATATTGCTTTATATTATTTGTTATTGATTTCATGATGTAATAGTAGTTTCCATATTATTACTAATTTATTGTAGAATTACAAAAAGTCTTCAAACTTTGCTCTTTCTTTTTCATGTTCATTCTTGATTTATGATTCTTTGCAGTTACGGTTATAGCCATGATGATTACTTTACATACTAGTCTGACTTTCTGTAAATATTTTCTTTGTAGATATTATATTCAAGACCTAAAAAACGTTTATTTTTAATTAAAATAAAGGGATCTTAACATGATATTCATTTCATACTATTACCATTTGCTAATTCATCTGTAACAAAGTTGTGTTCACTATTTCTTTGAAGTTCACCCTAAAACATTGAGTTTCTTCTCTTTAATTTACATAATAGCCTATAGATAGAACAGTAAAATAAAAGGAATAGTTATATGCATGCATTTTGATGGTTTCAAGGAATAAAATTTGTATGATACTTTTTAGAAATGCATCCAATGATTAGTTTGAACAATACCATAAACTATAGCCACCTTGATGGCTATTAATGCTTAGAGACATAACATAAAATATATCTAAATGGAAAAAAGTTCTTATTTTTTACTAAAAACACAACAAAAACTGCACAGTTACATATTACGTATAAACACTGTTTTTGGAAATTCTGTAATAAAAATTTTCATACACACGAATGTTTGCCCTAAGAGCCAAACTAAAATTCTCTCCCATGCAGGAACAAAACTCTTAAGAACCGCATTTACTCTTATTCTTCAATACTACAATCTTTCGCATGAAGTTTAAGGAACAATCCGGGAAAAAACATACATTTTTCTAAAAGCGTGACTGAAGTGGAAGATTTTAGAAAGAAAAAGAAATACTGAACGGATAGATTTAGAAAAAATATACTCACACGTGCTTCAATACATCTGTCAACACAGAAAAAAATATGTTTAAGGAAGGATTTTCAATTTTATTCCATATTCAGGGCAGTAAAGATATTAAAAGGACATGAGTAAGAACTACAAGATAGGGCGGCGATTTTTAGAAGTTTTATTCAAAAAATATTTTTTCTAGGTTGTTTTGAATGTTTCTGTTTAAATTTTTGCAATAATCGGAGCTAAAAATAAGTAAGGACATTGTGAATCTTACTATTTACTAAAAAAAATATAATAATAAATTTTAAGACACATTACTTTAAGTCTGAGTTCTATCATTTTTATAATCTGCTTAGAAAAACAAAATATTGAGTAGATGCAGCGGTTGATAAAAATTTTGAGAAGGAAGGTTAGAGAAAATATGTATATTTAAACATATATTTTGTTTGGGAAATGTTCTTTTAAAGGGTATAAATAAATAACCGAATACCAAATGCATAAAAGTATCTATCTGAATTAATATTTGATAAAATAATTCTGTTTTATATATATATATATATATACATCAAATTATTACTCTCTGTATGACGGAGAAAATGCAACAAGAAAGTGTGAAGAAGGTGGTGGGATTCGGTAAATAGAGATAGCATCTGATGTTAAATTAAGTACCACACAACGATACGATCAGTGGCTATACGAGGTAATCAGCAAGTTTTAGGTTTACCGCTGGAACTAATATGCGCATCAAAAATGCTTAACAATTTGCATAATTTTTTGTTCACTTTTCTTGTCACTGCCTAAATATATATATATATATATATATTATTATTATTCATTTTATGTTACTATATATATATATTTATATATATATATATATATATATATATATATACACTGGTGTCCAAAAGTTAAGCATAAATCGTAAAATGCGAAAAACATGGAGTAAATATTCGTAAAATTATTCCAATTTTTGCGGATATTAATTGGGTGAAGAAATATTGAGTTTACGCAAAACTTTTCAGTCGACTACATCCTGCGCGATACACCGGCGCATGTCGGAACGCGGAGAAACCGATTCACGCAGCATAGGCAGTTCAGATAAGTTTCGTGCAACTGCTGTGAGAATGAACGTTGTTAACCATCAAACAAGAAGAATAATGGCACAGAGAAGCCAATTGAGCATGTTTACGAAAGGAAGAGTCGTTGGAATGCTGGAATCCTCACGATCACAAACCGAAGTGTCTCGAATTTTGAATGTGGACCAGTCTGTGATCTCAAGATTGTGGCAGAGTTTTCAAAGAACGAGAGATGTTTCCCGACAACCAGTATCAGGTCGACCAAGAGTCATAACCCCTCGCCGAGACCGATATCTGGTAATAAGTGCGCGACGTCAGAGGGACAGTACTGCTAGAGCACTGGGTTCGGCGCTCACAGTCGCCACAGGAATACGAATTTCGAGACAAACTGTTTACAGGAGACTCAATCATGCTGACCTGTATGCCAGAAGACCAGCAGTTTGCATTCCCCTCACGTCTGCGCATAAACTCTCTCATTTGAACTGGAGTTTGAAACATCAACATTGGAGTGTGGGCCAATGTGATGTTCAGTGACGAGTCCCGGTTTAGTCTGAGTAGTGATTCTCGCGGGTAACGATATGGAGAGAACGTGGAACACGTTTTGAACCAAGAAACATAACGGAAAGACATCATTTTCCATCAAGGGAAGTAATGGTATGGGCAGGCATCATGATAGACGGACGCACAGACCTCCATTTCCTTGACACGGGGTCTGTGACTGCTCAAAGATACAGAGACGAAGTTCTTGAGCCTTATGTTCGCTTGTTTCGAGGTGCTGTAGGTTCTGACTTCATATTCATGGATGATAATGCGCCTTGTCACCGAGCGGTGCTGATTGTTGACTTCCTTGAAACGGAAAACATCCTGCGCATGTCTTGGCCTGCGAACTCCCCTGATTTAAATACTATCGAGCATGTATGGGATATGCTCGGGAGACAAATTGCAGCCCTTTCGCACCCACCAAGCTCTGTTACAGAACTGAAGAAAGCTCTCCAAGAAGCTTGGAACCGTTTGAGCCCACAACTCATTCATCATCTTATAGCAAGTATGGTAAATCGCTGTGCAGCGTGCCTGGCTGTCGGAGGTGATCACACGCCTTATTAAACTGCAGCATCAGTATTTATTTAATGTTTTCTTTCATTTTTTACTTTAAAGTGGGAATCCTTGCTATGCTCAGTCTTTTTTCACACTGCTACTTTGGATAATAAAATTAACAGGACACTTAAGGGCAGGGTTAAATTTCCCTTAACCAAAAGGATAACACCCGGTTATTCGTTGCTCGCATCAACAAACGTTCTTTGTGATAGGTACAGAAGCTGCTCTGGTCTACTCTATCCCCTGATCTCTCACCAATAGATCCCGTCTGGGACGAGATTAAATGCCACTTTCATACTCCACAACTGGTATGTTTAATATTGCTGAGATTTTTAAATTAATCGAAAATGCACTAAAGAGATAGTGTGAAAGCCGTTAGACCGAAAAGCCATTCTTTGTATTTTGCCACATATGCTTCGTTGTTTTTTTTTTAATTATTATATATTTAATAAGGACGTTGTTATAAATTTCATTCATTGAAAATTCTGATTTATAAATAAAATATCTCTTGATACTGTATATTGTAGTCAGCGTTCTGAATAATTGATTCTCCTCTTCAAATGCTCCAAGAATAATTGATTTATCTTGGCACGGCTTATATGGATGAAAATGGTGTTGCACTCAAAAGTCGTTACTCGACAGTTATTTATCAATAATTGACCTAAATGGCTGACGTGACATTATGTAATTCGGGGATGATATATCTTTCCAAACGTGATCTGAGTTGATTGTGGAAAAGATTATTCTCTCACAACATGATCATGAACCGTTAATATATATAAAAATGTATGTGTGTGTGAGAAGTAAATAAAAAACAACAATAAACTCCATTTCAACGACTTTATTTTTCCCCAGTTGCTTTAT